>CM055273.1:46731175-47103680 GCA_029237695.1 Conchocele bisecta
AAAGACCACCCATGGCCAATTTTTTTTAGGTTTGTACTTGGCCATTTTTAGCTGGGCAGCTGACGGGGTCCTCCTAAAATTATTTAGAACAACCCTCCCCCACCCGCCACATTACATGGGCAAGTTAAAGTCAGAAAAAAAAGTGGCATTCATCATGCAAAGCCAAAATTAAGAAATCTGAAATAGACAGACTACACGTTAAGACCACAAAGAAGCGTCTTGCCTCCACTCCATTAGCATGTAATGCCCCAGCGCCTAAATATACACGAAGTAACTGTGAACCATTTTCGACAGAGCATTGCTTTTTGAATTGTACAACTGAAACAAGCAATGACAATCCACTCCGACAAGTAATGACAATACAGCTAGACTGTCGCCTACGAGAATATGCCAAAGTTATTGAAGACGACGAGCTAATCACGAAGCTGAGTGCTTCCGGAGATCTGATAGCTCAAGAAGCGAAGTACCACGACCGGTGTGCCCTAAACTGTTCCCTAAACAAGTCAATGCAGCAAAGACAAAGCTTAGAAAGGATCCCATAGGTTCTGAATCGTGCCATTCATCAACACACAGTTTAGCCTTAGCAGAATTACTTGACTATATTGAAGAGGGTCGATGGGACGCTGACTGTCCACCCTTCAAACTAGCTGAACTTACCATGCTGTTTGTAGATCGCTTGACTAAATTAGGTGTCTCCGACACATAGGTGCATACAACCAGACTGAAGGAAAAAATTCTGAGCAGGATCCCAGATATTAGATGCTATAAGCAAGGTTAAATTTGTGTACTTTGCATTCGATGTTCAGATCAGTGCGCTTATATATGGTAAACTGCATGACAATGAACATCAGGATGACGAGTCTATCACCTTGCTCAAGGCATCTAATATTCTGAGACGTGAAATGTTTATCACGATCAACCATTTAATGGCGAGTTTGGACATGATTGCCAAACCAGTTGTGTGCCTGATAGCTTATTGTCCTTTGTGAATATGTTGACACGAGGTAGTATATACACAACAGTGAGAGCGAGGATGGTGGGGTGGGGGTCTCATTACACAACAGGTAGTGTCAGTATCTCAGTTGATCATGTTTAATAGCTATAAGCGATGCCGGACTTCCGCGTCATCACATGCAAACCAAAAACACAATCGCGATCGTGAAACTGCCCTTACCCGTGTATGTTGGCCTGAAATTGCATGCTACTACAGGAAAGAAAGATGTGGTGGATGGAATGTATGCACTGGGCTTATCAGTATGTTATGATCGAGTAATGTAAATACTGAAGTCTTTGCAGTCAGGTGAGCAAGAGGTATTGTGATATTGGTCTGGTCGTCCCTCCTCTATACACAGCCTTGTTTGTTCTGGCGGCCATTGATAACATCGATATCAACTCGAGTTCTACCACAGTCATGACAAATCTACATGGTACAGCTCTCTCACTGTTCCAGTGCCTCTGTCCAAACTACACAGGTAGGATTGAAGGAGAAACCCCAAATATGAATAGTTCTGAACATGCAGGTATTGTGGAACTCCCCGAGTAGTATACATCTATTGAGCCCATTAGTAACAGTGCGGTAAAGACGGCAGACATACCATTGATAGACGACGAGGTGTGCGGTACTGTATCTGTTCTACACGATGAATTGCGGGTGGAAAATGAGTGGCTGGCCAATGCAACAGCGTCTTGTAGTGACAAAACTAATCACACTACAAAGGACAGCGCCATTTCATGGGCAGCATTCCATGCACATCGACAAGTAGGCACACAAGAAACTATGAAAACCTCAATTCTTCCGCTGTTTACCGAATCATCTAACAGTCCAGCAATGATAAAGCATGCGATGACCATCATCAATGCTGCGGTGAAGCATCTCAATCCGGGCCAGGTACCAGTGATTACCCTTGATCAGCCTCTCTACGCAATTGCAAAAAGTGTACAGTGGACATTTCCAGAGACCCACGGAGAGGACAAGTATGTGTTACTGATGGGGGGATTGCACATCGAGAAAGCAGCGCTTACCCTGCCTGGTGATCTCCTAGAGGGTAGTGGATGGGTCGAGGCAATTGCAGAGGCTGGCATCTTCACATCTGGTGTCGCCGAGTCCTGTCCCAGTGCCACACACATCAAGCGAACTTGCTACGCCCATGAAGTGACTGCAGTAGTACTCTATTCCATCATGATGAAGCAGTATACAGAGTATCGGCACTCGATTCTGCCAGATGATACGCCACATGACATTGATACATGGACTGCTGAAATGTCAGCCACACATCCGCAATTTCAGTACATGCACCACGTTCTTCAACTTGAGCTTCTTGCCTTGGTGTACACGCGATCGATCAGAGAGGCGAAATTCGACCTTTACACATCCAGCTTGACAGGGCTTGCCCCTTGGTTGGTTCATGGTGCTCAACCATACCCACTACGCTAGATGGGTGCCAGTGCACATACGTGACATGGTTACACTATACAAACTACATCCTGAGATAGCTGCTGAATTTGACAACAAGCACTTTACTGTCAACAAGACAGGGCGTCCGTTTTCAAACATGGCAGTTGACCAGGCACACGAACAGAACAATGTCACAATCAAGGGAGACGGTGGTGTAATCGGGCAGACCCATGATGTCGATGCTCTCAACCGTTGGTCTCTCGCTTCACCCGAGGTTGCACGCGTCATCACAGACTTTGAGGGGACTATGACCACCAGCACCAGTATGCAGAGTATGCAACAACTACAACACACCATGAACAAACGAAGGCATTCCAAGAAAAGTTCTTGAAAGATGTCAGATCATTGGAACAAGGGATTAGTAACATGTGCAACCCCCTGATAACGGCAATCTCCTGTTCCGCATGCACACGATGGAGGTCCTTCCAGAAGCCGCAGTTCTCTGTTCACAGAAACTTCACGATGCAGACTTGGAACAGTTTGAGGCATATGTCAACAATCGTCTGAAGGCACACACCGAATCTGTATCCAAACCAATCCAGAAGAACAAGCTTCATCTCATGGCCCCTACTACTACCAGACAAGTAAAAACGCACGGGAGAAGGCACTTCAAGACACATGCTCTACTCTAGCCCAATTATATGTGTCTAGTGAAGTGCGTGTAGGGAGTCCAGATGAATTCTTTTCCCATGAAAACCAGATACATCCGCCGTCTATCTCAGAAAACGGAAATCTTCGGACGACAACAAAGAGTGACATTGTCTCGGTCCTCGAGAAGACGGCTAGCACCACTCCTATAGCAGCTACTCCTAAAGCAGATGTGCTTTTGATGGATGGGGCAGCAGTTGTCCCATTACCTGCCACCGACTAAAGGCAAAACATTCGCCGACTACATACACAGTACATTCCTACCTCACATCCGGCGTCAACTTGATAAATACCTCCGTGTGGATATTGTATTTGATGTGTATAAAGAAGACAGCTTAAAGGAAGGTGCACGAAAATCTCGTGGGAAGGGTGTGCGCGTTTTGTGTGGCATCAGTGATTCCCTTAATACACCGTTGCCGGAAAACGTGTGGCCTCTCTTTCTGAACGATCCCGACAACAAGTCTGAACTTTTCAGGCTTCTTCCTGAGGAATCATTGTCACTGTCTCTTCCCAATAAGCAGTTGTTCATGAAGCCTTGGAGAACCGCGTGGTCTGTGTCCCAGACCGCGAGAATACACTAGTATCTGCCCATGCAACCACGAGGAAGCAGATTCGAGGCTGATGGTGCACCTGGCTGATGCAGTTGCTGAAGGATTCAAGACATTCATGCTTCGGACGGTTGATTCTGATGTAGTGGTCTTAGGCGTGGCAGCAGTGCCACGCCTAAATCTTTGTCAGTTGTGGGTGTCTTATGGTACTGGGAAAGATCATCGTTACCTCTCTCTACACAATATTTCGGCGGCCATCGGCACTCAGAAGTCTTTCTGCCATTTGTCCATGCATATACTGGTTGTGATACAGTATCAGCGTTCCATTCCATTGTAAAAAAGACAGCTTGGAGCACCTGGTGTACTTTCCCTGAGGTGACTGAAGCTTTCCGCTTGCTGGTTGAAGGACCTACTGAAATCAGTGACGAGATCATGCAGCTCATAGAACGCTTCACCGTCTTACTTTATGACCGCACAAGTGAATCAAACAGTGTCAATGAAGTTCGAAAGCACCTATTCACTGCAAAAGGCCGTACACTTCAGAACATTCCCCCAACTCTATCTGCTCTTGAACAGCACATCAAACGGGCAACACTACAAGGGGGTCATATCTGGGGTCATGCTCAAGAGGTACAACTGCTGGATGTCTCACCAGATTCGTGGGGATGGACTAGCGAGTCTGGAAAATGGCAGCCACTATGGTCCTCCCTCCCAGTTGCTAGTGTGTCGTGCAGGGGTCTCATAAGATGTGGCTGCGTGAAAGGGTGCACTGGTCGGTGCAAGTGTGTTAAGGCAGGTTTGCCATGTACTGCACTATGTCTAGGATGTAAAGGGGTATATCAAAACAGTGCAGCTGAGTCCAACATACATACAGTTTTGGTACATATTTGACCACTTGACACCCTGGAGCCATGTGTATTATGGAGTGCATTATTTTGCCATGCTGAAGGCTCTGTAGCCACTGCTGTACATGTGCCATAGTTTTCTATGGTTGTATTGATACTGTTGTGTTGGTCCTGCTCATTGCCCCCTTAGGGTGTATTACTCTATGTTGTGTTTGTTTATACTCAAGGCTCTGTAGTGTGTGCAGTGTGGCGGCTGTAGAATGTCTCACCGTGCATATTACTGTATTTGGATAATTATGAATATGCATATTGATGGTAATAATTCCATTTTATCATCGACGATTTTCTGATGGCAAATTATGGTTCTGTTCGATGTTGATAATGTGCTGCGGTCATAAAATAGAGTAATAAATCCTAAGGGGGCAATGAGCATGACTAACATAACGGTAACAATACAACCATAGAAAACTACGGCACGGGTACAGCGGGGGTCACAGCCTTCAACATGGCACACAAATGCACATAACCAGCGGTGTACAGTCCCCAACTCCTGTGTCCCATTTCGAATTAGTGTGTCTACTAATCACATTGTCAGAAATATATGGATAGGAATTCATATAAATGTAATTGTCAGTTTAGTATGCTGGTTCGTTATGGACATTAAAATCTATGTTTCACCGTTGCATAAGAACAGAGCTTATATTCTGTTTTGGTAATATAACACATCGTAATAGTTTGCGATTGAGATGCATAAATTATCGGATACTATACTATCGGATGTGTTACTTAACGTTTTAAGGCGGCGACAAAACAAAGAAAAATAAAGTGTCCCAAATGAGCCACCATAGCTTAGACAATTAGGTCATATATGTATCCATAGTGTGGTACATATTGAACACTGACGTGCTGTTATTCATTTCACCTTTGCAGCGAAACATTTAACATAAAACATTTATAAACATAACGTGGCCTTGTAGAAGGAGAGATATGTCAAACTCAAACAAAATAGATACAATTGCATTTGACCTTGACCTTGACGCATGAACTTGCATGCAGGTAATGAAACCAATTTCATTTGACATGTACCATGAGGGATTACCATGATATATTATAATATTGTCTCAATCCGCCAAGTAAAATCAATGATATGCAAAATATAGCGAAAATTGCCCGAAATAGTTACTTTTTTTTGCATTTGACCTTGACCTTGATAGATGCACTTGACCCCTGAAGATCAGGAATTCAATACTATTTGATTGGCCACTTTAGGGACTATCACTATACAGCCCATTATCCTCTCAATCCGCAATGTTTAGGCAGTTATATGCAAATATATTGCCAAAAAATGCTGAAATAGTGATTTTAGCGTTTAACCTTGACCTTGGAGCATTCAATTGACCTCTGAATGCCATGAAACTAGTTTTACCTGATTGGCCAGTCGAAGAACTATGAATACTGACATCAATATTGTTATAATCGGCCAAGTAGATGCAGAGATACGCAAGTTTCAGATAGTGTCTGATTTTCCATGACGGCCATCTTGGATTTATGCAAATGAGGTCATTCCCGAATAAAAAAAAATTGCCCACCCTTCTGATTTTTTTTTATTTGTTCTAACGAACATGTATGCAAATTTTGGCAGACTCTTCCAGAAGTGCAGTATCGTCGCACATAGCAGCCCCACTACAATGACTCAAATCAAGTTTCAAATTCTCTTGCGGATGAAATGTATGCGGGGTTATAAGCAGGGACAGGACTATTGGTAGTCACTATTTCTTATCTACTGATATAGCTAGTGATATTTACAGTTGACATATATTGGGTCTAAATCATTTTAACTTGACAATAAAACTCATGCGTTTTAATAGTATTATAGATATTAGTTTGAATGTAGATTTTATAAACATACCATTATGGGCGATAATTCAGATTGATGTATCAAGGGAATGAACTACAATGCTGTATGCTGTACAGCGGCTGGTATAAGTTGTCTCCACACACATTGATACAGCGGCTGGTATAAGTTGTCTCCACACACATTGATCAATAACGCGATTGGTACAGTAGTACGTCACGGTATTTGAATATAATTAACCCTTTCCCTGTTTTGCGATATTTCGACTCTTCCAAATCGAAAACATCTGAATAAAAGAATCAAATGCTGGGTCAAATGATGGTTAATTTATCTGATAGAGTAGAAAACATTGTGGGAAAAGGAGAAATTGCTTGTTACAAGCAATTTCTCCTTTTCCTACGTTTTCAAAAGACATCTTCTGCAGAGGCGTGAAAAGTCGTTTCTATGAGGAAAAGGGTTAATATCTCAACAATTATTGAAGGGATTTTGACGCGATAAAGCGCAGATACTCCGAAAATTGATTAGCAACACCTGCCGATGTCCCCGTCCTCGTAGATCTTTAGGAGTTATTTCGAGAAAATATACATTTTGCTGGAAATAAGGAAACATGGGATGCACATTGATTTAAAATTCGGGTTTTCCGGACGGATTGGCGATTGTGCAGTATTATTGCGTATCAACGTAACTATCAGGGCCTGTGAGTGTTCGTGCGTCTCTTTCGGTGGCTATAAACTGCATCGTCTACCGATTTCCGGGCATATTTTGGATTCGAGTGCACCCATCTTTCCTTATTTTCAGTAGTCCAACCCATTTGTAGTCCAATCCATTTGCAGTCCAACCCATTTTTAGTCCAATCCATTTGTAATCCAACCCAGTAGTCCAATCCATTTTTAGCCCTATCCATTTGTAGTCCAACCCAGTATTCCAATCCATTTGTAGCCCGGTTCATTTGTAGTCCAACCCAGTAGCCCAATCCATTTGTAGTCCAACCCAGTAGTCCAATCTATTTGTGGTCCAACCCATGTGTAGTCCAATCCATTTGTAGTTCAACCCAGTAGTCCAATCCATTTGTAGTCCAACCCAGTAGTCCAACCCATTTGTAGCCCAATCCATTTGTAGTCCAACCCAGTAGTAGTCCAACCCAATTGTAGCCCAGCCCAGTAGCCCAATTCATGTGTAGCCCGATCCATTTGCTCTTATGACACGAGGATAATGTATGTAAGGGCAATATTCTCCGCTTATTGTCTGTTTGACGAAACCTGTCCAAATTTTACGGCTATATAATATTTCGATAATATTACATTATTAACAAATTGAAGAATGAGCCTTCTTTGTTTCGTGAAATTTGGTCCACTATTGATTTATTGCGAAAAATGTATGTTAAATCTCCATATATATCTTCACAGAGTGAATATGTCTATGGGAGTTAAAGGTACATGCCCACTCAATAGGCACAAAATGTTATTTACATTAGAGACATCATCTGACACATTTTCTGGCAAAATAAGTATTCATTCACCGTTTTTCCACGTATTGATTGGCATTTTTATGCATTTTATATTAGCCGTAAATTTACACACTGATACCAGGGGCGATAACCGTGTTTCTTTAAAATGTTAACTGACATTACTATTTATTCTCTGTATTTATTTTTTGATGTGCAATGATCATACTTGGTAATCTGTCGAAAATATTATGTTTTCAGTCCAATTCCCCACCCCCCCCCCCCCACCCCCTAAAATTCGCCGAGTCATCAAATATATGCACTAGTGTTATTGTCACCATCTTCGCCGCTGATCCCGCCGTTGACAAATTTCGCATACCTCCTGATACAGTGGAACTTCTCTAAACCGGACACCAAGAAAACACCTGTGATCTTATGTTTGATGAGTTTCTTGCGCGTCATTTATCTCAGGTGATACTGTATGATCGTGATCGCATAGCACACGGCAATGGCTCAGAATGATCAAATGCCTGATTTACAGTGAAACCTCTCTAAGCCGGACACCCTAGGGACCTCCCAGGGTGTCCGGTTTAGAGAGGTTACACTGTACATTAGTCGGATGTTCACAAAACTTCAGCCTTGGCTTGCTTAAATAGATACCAAACCACCCTGTGTCGTTTGGGGTGACCGTGACCTACTTTTTGTCTCGCATAATGGTCACAATTCCGGCGGTGTCTTCGTCATCAACAATTTTCTTACACTGATACCTAACCACCCTAGGTCATTTGGGTATCCTTGACCTACTTTTCTTCAAATACAGGTATGTCCTGATGCGCTAGTCGGATGTTCACCAAACGTCATGAGTAGCTTCCTTACATTGATACCTAACCACCCTGTGACATTCGGGTGACCTTGACCTACTTTCTCCACGTACATGCAAGTTTCATATATCTCCTGATATGTTACGAAGTCGGATGTTCGGCAAACTTCCTTGCATATTGATACCTAACCACCCTGGGTCATTCAAGTGATCTCCTCATAAGTTTATACAGGCTACGCTCGTTTACTCAAAGTCGCTTACGTCGAAATCACCGGTTACGTCGAATTACTAGCACGGTCCCGTTTAAAATCCTATTATTTTCCATATAACTAAGTTCGGTTAAGTCAAATTTCGATAACTCAAATTTTCCGTTTATTCGAATGTATATTTAGGTCCCGAAAACGTAAATCTACTGTATTTCACACTCGTTAAGTCGAAATGTCAATTTGCGGAGGTAAGTAGAAGTTTGTCACCTGCAGCTTACCTGATCAAAGTCGGGTATTCAGACCGTAGTTAAAGGTGTTTGCGTTGACACAGATTAAACAGGCCTCCCGTAATGACCGTCGGTGATCATTAAGTGGTGAGCAATAAATGGCAACTATTTTAATTGGACTGACATTAAATGCTTTTACTGGAACGTTAATTAAAGTGAACACAGGTTGCGCGATTAGAAATGAGTGAAATATTTCACACTCGATCGTGTGTATATATCTCCCGAATGTGACAGCATCAGTATAGGGACGAAACAGAATGGGCGAGTTTTATGTTCTAAACATTATTAGTTTGTACAATCAAGTCTGGTCAGAAATAATCATTTATAATAGTGTTACAAATCAGTATTTCTTGTTGTTTTGTGTTGTTTCCGTGTATAATTTATTAAAATAATTCATAAAATATTATGTTCTTGTTATTATTTATTTCATTGATGAAGTGAATATGTACATATCGCTACATGCACATGTCACGTGTGCCACATCCGGGTTATCTATTAATTACACACAGACATGCATATGTGTATTTGTAAACAAACCGAAAGTGTTTAAATATGATTTGTCTTAGAAACAGCATTTAACATGTATCCATGTACATTTAATTGCTAAAATAAATCATATTTACTACTCACGGCTACATCAGGAAGTAATCATTTGGTTCTAACTGTCAATAAAATAGTTTGTTGTCCGACAGATTGGGTACTACGGATACGTCAAACTACGGTTAACTCAAAGTATTTTTTTTATCTCCCTTCGAATTCGAGTAAGTGAGTGTGGCCTGTAGTTGAATGATTGCCAAACTGTATCACTACATTCCTTACATTGATAGCTAACCACCTTTGGTCATTCGGTAACCTTGACATTCTTTCTCGAAATATAGGTCATGACCATCAAAACTTGGATGTACGTCCATTTCTCAGAACTCGTCATATGTTAGTCTCATCTTCGCCAGACTTCACCAGTAGCTTTCTTACATTGATACATAACCATCCTGTGACATTCATGTGACCTTCACCTACTTTCCTTGATAGGCCATGTCCATTAAAACTTGGATGTATGTCCAAATGTTGCATGTCTTATGATAAGTTAGTCGGATGTTCACTGAAGTTCATTAGTAGCTTCCTCACATTGGTTGCTAACCTCCCTGTGTCATTTGAGTAACCTTAACCCATTGGTAGTGCGTGAGACACTCCCCGGCGAAATATATGTCGCGTTCGTCAAAACTTGGATTTACGTCCAAATTTAGTACATGTATATCTCCTGCTACGGTAGTCACATGTTCACCAAACGTCATGAGTAGCTTCCTAATGGCCCTGTCACACCAGAACGTTTTTGGCCAACGCGTGAGTAACGTGTTGGAATTTCGGCAACGCGCTGCCAAACGCTGACCAACGCTAGGCCAGCGTTAGCAACACGCTGAGCGCGTTACTCACACGCTGGGACACGCTGTCACACGCTGAGGCAAAAATAAATTGTTGAACATACCTAAAATTTCCAGCGTTTGCCAGCGTGTGACTGCACACGCTGGCGGCGCGCTGGAGGGTCGTTACTCACGCGTCGAACGCGCTAGACGATCGTGACCAACCCGCTACTCACACGCTGGCGTACGCTGGCGACACGCTGGTTGGAGGGTTGGCAGCGCGCTTGTAGCGTTGGTCAGCGTATGTGTAACGACCCTCTAGCGCGTTCAACGACTGCCCAACGACCAGGTAACGCGTTCAGCGTGTGTTAGCGTATTGATAGCGTAGTATCCAGTGTGTTGGGGTATCTGTATATATATAGGGTGCCGCTGGTACCTCTTCATCACTGGCGATACGCTGTCATACTTTATCTATAAATCAGTGATGCGTTCCTCACACGCTCAGCGCGTTCCTAACACGCTACTCATGCGCTGGCATAGGCTATGAACCCGTTATCAACGCGTTATGGACACGCTGAAATCATGGTTCCACTTGACTTTTTCTGTGAAAGTTCAGCGTTTGCCAGCGTATCAACTATTTTTAACACGTTACTCACGCGTTGGCCTAAAACGTTATGGTGTGAAAGGGCCATTACATTGATACTTTACCACCCTGGGTCATTCGGATGACCATTACATGCTTTCCTCAAAATATAGGTCAAGTCATTTTTTGTTTTTCCTTTTATACATAATTTTTGTCGCGCCCACTTGCAGACAGCGCAACATAGACGGTACATTGGCGTATGTCCGTACGTACGTGCGTGCGTCCGGGTTAACGTTTTTGGATAAGTTTTTCGGTATACTATCAAAGCCTCTTTATTATCTAGTTGGATTTTCTTAAGATTCTTTCTTTGATTTTAATTTTGTCCATTGTTTCACAAATGTTTATATCTAAATTTAACTGAAGTCTGAATACTTTATATTCATGTTCGAATCGTACATACTTCCCCAAACTGTGGGTGGCAGGTGGCAGCACGCGATGGGTAATTTAACGATCGGGGTTCATCCTTACCGGAATCCCGACTGGATACCTGGTTTGGCCCTCACATACGTCTTTGGCATTTTGTATGTGACAGTTCAATCTGGTTATACCCCTTATGTGAGTATTACGATATTCGTAATCCTATTTTAGGGGAAGGGGCCAAGTGACTTGGTGTGGTATGGACCTGGCACCAGGTCAGGTTATTCTAATTTCAGGGCTGAATATATTTGTTCTCGATGTAAATATTCCGTTCTGATTTTTGGATTTTCCCCCCAATGCAGAAGGTTAAAATGAGATCGAACCCGTTTGCCCGGCCTTACATGACCTTTGCTGTTGATAGGCCGTTAAACACTAATAAATAAACAAACAAACTTCCCCAAACTGCATTGCAGTAATCTATGTATGGTTGTACATAGCTCTTATAAAACGTGATCCGACATTCAATAGCAAGGAAACATTTAATCTTATGTAGAAACCAGAGTTAAGAATTGATTTTTCTGCTGCATAACGAATAGGGAAGAAGCAAACCATATGGGAGTGAAAAGGTCAACACATAGTTTCTATGTAGTGTCTATATCTCCTAGAATGCATGCAGTTATATATAGAATAGTAGGTTAGTGCCGTAAATAGGAAAATATCTGGCAAGGCTTAAGAAACGAGATGGGCGAGGCTCTACCGAGCCCATCCCGTTTCAGTGCCGCGCCATATATTTTCCCGTTCACGGCACTAACATACTATTCTATTTATCCCGTCAACATTACAACTAGCTGTAAAATGCAAAACAATAACCCTCACAATTGGAGAATCGATTAGTATACAACCGCACATGTGCATACGCAGTGATTAGGTCGTATTGACAGGATATCAAAACTGTTTCACGGCACCGTGTTTCACGGCACATACGTACTGTGTTGATGGGATAAATATACTGGCGGAAAAAAGTAACCGTGTAACCTAAACAATCGGATAAAATTAACACCGCTCAATATTTTAGCCTGATGTTTTGCACAGTTGACCAATGAACTCAAAGCCACACAATCGTTGGGTCAATGCCGTATTTGCACGTGCCGTTTTGCTTCTTGGACATGGGTCTGTTTTTCATGCTTTGTTCGCCCAACATTTTACTGCACCAGTTTTTGTCGACTTTGCTACTGTCGGGTCATTGTTTGGCAACCGGGGGTGGGGAACAGAAAAGCAGGCTTTTTCGGTTGAAAGTTGTCGTAGAGCAATGCCCAGGCTAAATGAAAAATGATCTATGCTGGTATGCTCCATCGTGCTGTTGCTACGCCGTTTGGTGTCCACATAAACACTAGTCCGGCTTTGTGGAGACGTTTTCAACAATTTGGTAATGTCAGACCGACCACGTGCAGGTCGTCCACGCGTGGCGTACAACAACAGGACAAAATATATCCGACTCGTGCACGTCAGGAATCGATTCCAAACGATTAGTCTGACAGTGCGGACTATTCCTGGATCGCGTGCCATCAGCCCCAGAACTGTACGGGGTCCATTATGTGAACAGCGTATCCGTCCGCGACGTCCGGCTGTCCATCCAGTTTTGCTAAGTCGCCATCGTGTAGCACGTCTGGCTTGGTGTAGAAGACACTTGCGCTTTAATCATGTTAATCGCCGATACTGGGCGGGTATTCTGTTTACGGAGGAGTCCATGTATCACTTAGACAGCAGCGACTGCCGTTCAAGAGTCTATCGTCGTGTTGGAAAACGTTTTAGTGACATATCCAACTTTCGCGGCCCCCTTACCTGTAGAAAGTATGCATCAGTAGCGGCGAGTTTTATATGTAATTATATAGGAGACAATTACCATTTCTTACGTAACTTTTAAACTACTTTTAATCCGAAATTAACGTCATGGTTGCCAATTAAAAGCAGTTAATTATGAACTGCCGTGCAAACTTGCGATTTGTGTTTTTTTAGATGCCGACAAGACTACTCAATTAAAAGACAATTCTCCACACGTCTGTATCTTCATACAGACATACGATCTATGGTAGCAGGCATGTCTTCATCTCTCAGACCACGTTCTAATGTTAGCTACACAATTCAAAATGAAATAAGGAGATTATGTTGTGGTGGTTGACAATTCATCCGGTCTGATCATACTTTAAATCTGTACACTAGTAGTACAGACTGTGACAAATTATAGAATATTGAGTCCCAGTACAGAGTAAATAACGTACAGTACAAGCCCTGGTCAGATTGTACTGGGACACAGTATTGTATAATTTAGTCCCAGGATTCTGCTACCGTCCCACTCGCGGCTGTGTAAGTAGTCAAGACTTCACAGCGAACAGTACAAACCCTGATCAGACTCGTGTTGATGTACATTACAGTGATTATAAAACAGCATACATTTTGTTTGTTGATTTATTACAGCTCATTGTGTACCTTTATGGAGCATAATACAATATTGTCAATATTGCAGCTAGAAGTAATTTATATCGTTTTCACTTGTTATTCTGTGTTCAGTATACATCTATAAATAATTATCGGTAACATGGTAATTATAATTTACTTTTGTGTGTCTACGTTATAAATGTTGGTCAACTATGCAGTATGAAATTATCTATGCTGTTTGAAAATCTGTATATCGCTCGTTTCTAAACTATCCTATATTGTTTTATTACGTTAAATTCAGGGAAATATTAACGGGATTTAAATATATCATATCGGTACTCCTTTAAATAATATTTGTATATTTTAAATGTTATACCTCAAGATAAACCTGAAGATAAACTGGATTAATTGATTAACTGATATTCATGCGCAATGGAGAGAACTTAAAATCTTGAGGTAAATCACACTTACACATCAGCGTCCAATTTTTGGCCTGTGTACAGCCTTGTATATTATCAGCTAAAAAAATAAACATTACGCTTCTCCAAATCATTAATGGGGGACAGGTGCACGAGAAAACGTGCCCTGTTTGCAAATCCCACATAAAATATGTTTACCTAATAAGGTTTTATTTCAAACCATCGATGTTGTTAGTCATTTATCCATATATGTTGATGAAATTGAAACATTTCAGACACCGACCAGTATTAGTTAACTGATGGGTGAGGAAGTCAACATGCCCACCATGTTGGTTTTCATGTGCATGCGCTACTTGTTGTTTTGACTGGTTGTTTTGACTGGCTATGTTGGACACTGGTAAACAAAAGGGAACTTACAACTTTTGGAAGTCAAATTGACTTGCTTGGTATACTTATGTGTCGTGTTACTGGGAAAATGGGGCTTATGGTATGTGTGACCATTGTAGATCCTGATCAAATAGCACGATCCTGTAGTCTAATAACGCTTTTTTGGATTTTCCCCCCAATGCAGAAGGTTAAAATGAGATCGAACCCGTTTGCCCGGCCTTACATGACCTTTGCTGTTGATAGGCCGTTAAACACTAATAAATAAACAAACAAACTTCCCCAAACTGCATTGCAGTAATCTATGTATGGTTCTACATAGCTCTTATAAAACGTGATCCGACATTCAATAGCAAGGAAACATTTAATCTTATGTAGAAACCAGAGATAAGAATTGATTTTTCTGCTGCATAACGAATAGGGAAGAAGCAAACCATATGGGAGTGAAAAGGTCAACACATAGTTTCTATGTAGTGTCTATCTCCTAGAATGCATGCAGTTATATATAGAATAGTAGGTTAGTGCCGTAAATAGGAAAATATCTGGCAAGGCTTAAGAAACGAGATGGGCGTAGCTCTACCGAGCCCATCCCGTTTCAGTGCCGCGCCATATATTTTCCCGTTCACGGCACGAACATACTATTCTATTTATCCCGTCAACATTACAACTAGCTGTAAAATGCAAAACAATAACCCTCACAATTGGAGAATCGATTAGTATACAACCGCACATGTGCATAGCGCAGTGATTAGGTCGTATTGACAGGATATCAAAACTGTTTCACGGCACCGTGTTTCACGGCACATACGTACTGTGTTGATGGGATAAATACTGGCGGAAAAAAGTAACCGTGTACCTAAACAATCGGATAAAATTAACACCGCTCAATATTTTAGCCTGATGTTTTGCACAGTTGACCAATGAACTCAAGCCACACAATCGTTGGGTCAATGCCGTATTTGCACATGCCGTTTTATTTTTTTGCTCTTGACATGGTCTGTTTTTTTCATGCTTTGTTCGCCCAACATTTTACTGCACCAGTTTTTGACGACTTTGCTACTGTCGGGTCATTGTTTGGCAACCGGGGGAACAGAAAAGCAGGCTTTTTCGGTTGAAAGTTGTCGTAGAGCAATGCCCAGGCTAAATGAAAAATGATCTATGCTGGTATGCTCCATCGTGCTGTTGCTACGCAGTTTGGTGTCCACATAAACACTAGTCCGGCTTTGTGGAGACGTTTTCAACAATTTGGTAATGTCAGACCGACCACGTGCAGGTCGTCCACGCGTGGCGTCACAACAACAGGACAATTATATCCGACTCGTGCACGTCAGGAATCGATTCCAAACGATTAGTCTGACAGTGCGGACTATTCCTGGATCGCGTACCATCAGCCCCAGAACTGTACGGGGTCCATTATGTGAACAGCGTATCCGTCCGCGACGTCCGGCTGTCCATCCAGTTTTGCTAAGTCGCCATCGTGTAGCACGTCTGGCTTGGTGTAGAAGACACTTGCGCTTTAATCATGTTAATCGCCGATACTGGGCGGGTATTCTGTTTACGGAGGAGTCCATGTATCACTTAGACAGCAGCGACTGCCGTTCAAGAGTCTATCGTCGTGTTGGAAAACGTTTTAGTGACATATCCAACTTTCGCGGCCCCCTTACCTGTAGAAAGTATGCATCAGTAGCGGCGAGTTTTATATGTAATTATATAGGAGACAATTACCATTTCTTACGTAACTTTTAAACTACTTTTAATCCGAAATTAACGTCATGGTTGCCAATTAAAAGCAGTTAATTATGAACTGCCGTGCAAACTTGCGATTTGTGTTTTTTTAGATGCCGACAAGACTACTCAATTAAAAGACAATTCTCCACACGTCTGTATCTTCATACAGACATACGATCTATGGTAGCAGGCATGTCTTCATCTCTCAGACCACGTTCTAATGTTAGCTACACAATTCAAAATGAAGGAGATTATTGTTGTGGTTGACATTCATCCGGTCTGATCATACTTATCTGTACACTAGTAGTACAGACTGTGACAAATTATAGAATATTGAGTCCCAGTACAGAGTAAATAACGTACAGTACAAGCCCTGGTCAGATTGTACTGGGACACAGTATTGTATAATTTGTCCCAGGATTCTGCTACCGTCCCACTCGCGGCTGTGTAAGTAGTCAAGACTTCACAGCGAACAGTACAAACCCTGATCAGACTCGTGTTGATGTACATTACAGTGATTATAAAACAGCATACATTTTGTTTGTTGATTTATTACAGCTCATTGTGTACCTTTATGGAGCATAATACAATATTGTCAATATTGCAGCTAGAAGTAATTTATATCGTTTTCACTTGTTATTCTGTGGTCAGTATACATCTATAAATAATTATCGGTAACATGGTAATTATAATTTACTTTTGTGTGTCTACGTTATAAATGTTGGTCAACTATGCAGTATGAAATTATCTATGCTGTTTGAAAATCTGTATATCGCTCGTTTCTAAACTATCCTATATTGTTTTATTACGTTAAATTCAGGGAAATATTAACGGGATTTAAATATATCATATCGGTACTCCTTTAAATAATATTTGTATATAAATGTTATAACCTCAAGATAAACCTGAAGATAAACTGGATTATTGATTAACTGATATTCATGCGCAATGGAGAGAACTTAAAATCTTGAGGTAAATCACACTTACACATCAGCGTCCAATTTTTGGCCTGTGTACAGCCTTGTATATTATCAGCTAAAAAAATAAACATTACGCTTCTCCAAATCATTAATGGGGGACAGGTGCACGAGAAAACGTGCCCTGTTTGCAAATCCCACATAAAATATGTTTACCTAATAAGGTTTTATTTCAAACCATCGATGTTGTTAGTCATTTATCCATATATGTTGATGAAATTGAAACATTTCAGACACCGACCAGTATTAGTTAACTGATGGGTGAGGAAGTCAACATGCCCACCATGTTGGTTTTCATGTGCATGCGCTACTTGTTGTTTTGACTGGTTGTTTTGACTGGCTATGTTGGACACTGGTAAACAAAAGGGAACTTACAACTTTTAATTTTGGAAGTCAAATTGACTTGCTTGGTATACTTATGTGTCGTGTTACTGGGAAAATGGGGCTTATGGTATGTGTGACCATTGTAGATCCTGATCAAATAGCACGATCCTGTAGTTTAATAACGCTTTTTTGGATTTTCCCCCCAATGCAGAAGGTTAAAATGAGATCGAACCCGTTTGCCCGGCCTTACATGACCTTTGCTGTTGATAGGCCGTTAAACACTAATAAATAAACAAACAAACTTCCCCAAACTGCATTGCAGTAATCTATGTATGGTTCTACATAGCTCTTATAAAACGTGATCCGACATTCAATAGCAAGGAAACATTTAATCTTATGTAGAAACCAGAGATAAGAATTGATTTTTCTGCTGCATAACGAATAGGGAAGAAGCAAACCATATGGGAGTGAAAAGGTCAACACATAGTTTCTATGTAGTGTCTATATCTCCTAGAATGCATGCAGTTATATATAGAATAGTAGGTTAGTGCCGTAAATAGGAAAATATCTGGCAAGGCTTAAGAAACGAGATGGGCGAGGCTCTACCGAGCCCATCCCGTTTCAGTGCCGCGCCATATATTTTCCCGTTCACGGCACGAACATACTATTCTATTTATCCCGTCAACATTACAACTAGCTGTAAAATGCAAAACAATAACCCTCACAATTGGAGAATCGATTAGTATACAACCGCACATGTGCATACGCAGTGATTAGGTCGTATTGACAGGATATCAAAACTGTTTCACGGCACCGTGTTTCACGGCACATACGTACTGTGTTGATGGGATAAATATACTGGCGGAAAAAAGTAACCGTGTAACCTAAACAATCGGATAAAATTAACACCGCTCAATATTTTAGCCTGATGTTTTGCACAGTTGACCAATGAACTCAAAGCCACACAATCGTTGGGTCAATGCCGTATTTGCACGTGCCGTTTTGCTTCTTGGACATGGGTCTGTTTTTCATGCTTTGTTCGCCCAACATTTTACTGCACCAGTTTTTGACGACTTTGCTACTGTCGGGTCATTGTTTGGCAACCGGGGGAACAGAAAAGCAGGCTTTTTCGGTTGAAAGTTGTCGTAGAGCAATGCCCAGGCTAAATGAAAAATGATCTATGCTGGTATGCTCCATCGTGCTGTTGCTACGCAGTTTGGTGTCCACATAAACACTAGTCCGGCTTTGTGGAGACGTTTTCAACAATTTGGTAATGTCAGACCGACCACGTGCAGGTCGTCCACGCGTGGCGTCACAACAACAGGACAATTATATCCGACTCGTGCACGTCAGGAATCGATTCCAAACGATTAGTCTGACAGTGCGGACTATTCCTGGATCGCGTGCCATCAGCCCCAGAACTGTACGGGGTCCATTATGTGAACAGCGTATCCGTCCGCGACGTCCGGCTGTCCATCCAGTTTTGCTAAGTCGCCATCGTGTAGCACGTCTGGCTTGGTGTAGAAGACACTTGCGCTTTAATCATGTTAATCGCCGATACTGGGCGGGTATTCTGTTTACGGAGGAGTCCATGTATCACTTAGACAGCAGCGACTGCCGTTCAAGAGTCTATCGTCGTGTTGGAAAACGTTTTAGTGACATATCCAACTTTCGCGGCCCCCTTACCTGTAGAAAGTATGCATCAGTAGCGGCGAGTTTTATATGTAATTATATAGGAGACAATTACCATTTCTTACGTAACTTTTAAACTACTTTTAATCCGAAATTAACGTCATGGTTGCCAATTAAAAGCAGTTAATTATGAACTGCCGTGCAAACTTGCGATTTGTGTTTTTTTAGATGCCGACAAGACTACTCAATTAAAAGACAATTCTCCACACGTCTGTATCTTCATACAGACATACGATCTATGGTAGCAGGCATGTCTTCATCTCTCATACCACGTTCTAATGTTAGCTACACAATTCAAAATGAAGGAGATTATGTTGTGGTTGACATTCATCCGGTCTGATCATACTTTAATCTGTACACTAGTAGTACAGACTGTGACAAATTATAGAATATTGAGTCCCAGTACAGAGTAAATAACGTACAGTACAAGCCCTGGTCAGATTGTACTGGGACACAGTATTGTATAATTTGTCCCAGGATTCTGCTACCGTCCCACTCGCGGCTGTGTAAGTAGTCAAGACTTCACAGCGAACAGTACAAACCCTGATCAGACTCGTGTTGATGTACATTACAGTGATTATAAAACAGCATACATTTTGTTTGTTGATTTATTACAGCTCATTGTGTACCTTTATGGAGCATAATACAATATTGTCAATATTGCAGCTAGAAGTAATTTATATCGTTTTCACTTGTTATTCTGTGTTCAGTATACATCTATAAATAATTATCGGTAACATGGTAATTATAATTTACTTTTGTGTGTCTACGTTATAAATGTTGGTCAACTATGCAGTATGAAATTATCTATGCTGTTTGAAAATCTGTATATCGCTCGTTTCTAAACTATCCTATATTGTTTTATTACGTTAAATTCAGGGAAATATTAACGGGATTTAAATATATCATATCGGTACTCCTTTAAATAATATTTGTATATTTTAAATGTTATACCTCAAGATAAACCTGAAGATAAACTGGATTAATTGATTAACTGAAATTATTCATGCGCAATGGGAAGAGAACTTAAAATCTTGAGGTAAATCACACTTACACATCAGCGTCCAATTTTTGGCCTGTGTACAGCCTTGTATATTATCAGCTAAAAAAATAAACATTATTACGCTTCTCGTTCTTCCAAATCATTAATGGGGGACAGGTGCACGAGAAAACGTGCCCTGTTTGCAAATCCCACATAAAATATGTTTACCTAATAAGGTTTTATTTCAAACCATCGATGTTGTTAGTCATTTATCCATATATGTTGATGAAATTGAAACATTTCAGACACCGACCAGTATTAGTTAACTGATGGGTGAGGAAGTCAACATGCCCACCATGTTGGTTTTCATGTGCATGCGCTACTTGTTGTTTTGACTGGTTGTTTTGACTGGCTATGTTGGACACTGGTAAACAAAAGGGAACTTACAACTTTTGGAAGTCAAATTGACTTGCTTGGTATACTTATGTGTCGTGTTACTGGGAAAATGGGGCTTATGGTATGTGTGACCATTGTAGATCCTGATCAAATAGCACGATCCTGTAGTCTAATAACGCTTGTTAGAAGTCCCGTTTCTCCAGTATATAGATGTATTATAAAAAATACGCACAGTTTTATTGTTGGTATAAAGTGTCTTATCAGTTGATAGCTATTTTGATAAACATTATAAAATTGTGAGAACAAAATTAAAATACAAATATATATTCCCAGTCGAGGTTTGAGACCTGTTCGAGAGATCAATTTTCTACTGTACTTAATATCTTTATTTCATCTTTATTTGATATGGTTAGAAATAATTAACGTATTTTCCTTTTTACGTCCACGGGAATTATAAATCTTGGTCAGACTACGTTAGTTTACAAATGTACTAACGCTGGTTGATAAAGCTGAGCTGGCCTATATTGCTCTGTTTTATTACCAGAATTGTGCAAATGAGACCCTAATAAAAAGTGTTTCTCTTAAATTTGCAGTACGGCAAACATATTCTACTGATTTGTAATTTCAACATATACTTTGTCTCATTTGATTATCTTTGACACAAATGCAACTTGCAATACTTAACATAATTTCATCTTTATTTGATATGGTTAGAAATAATTAACGTAATTCCCTTTTTACATACACGGGAATTATAAATCTTAGATCAGACCACGTTAGTTTACAAACTATGATTACTTACGCTGGTTTTAACTATTTGTATCGTTGCATGTTTTCTCTTGATTTCACGACAATATTAACGAGATTTCCACCGATTATCGAAACTAGTATTGGTGAAAGTGTCACAAATTATAAAATTGTCAATAAATGTAAATGTGTTGTTTTTATTTCCAGGGAATTAAGCAGAATCATCGCCAATTATTTACTGCAAACTAAACCTCATTGAATTATATTTGTACAACCAGGGTAGACCCCGTTCAGAATGTGCGGATGCGCAGCTTGATCTGCGTATACACTGTTTTTTTTACTATCCCTCTGTTATCATTTTCTCAGTGCAATTATAGTTTGGATAATACTGTCTATGTCTCAAGTCGAACACTTTCCTCACTGCATGCCTTGGATATCTCAAGTAGGTCACTTTCTCACTGCTTGCTTGTTGAGTTGTGTGTTTGTGCCAAGACAGGCTCTGAGATGATTAAGTAGATAGTGCTCACTGTGGCAATTTAGCGTTTATTGAGTTTTGGACCGGCGTATGGCTGGACGAGCTAACGAGGCTTACTGGTGCTACACTCCATGCCATGGATGTCTCCTTTCTCACTGCTTGCTTGTTGAGTCGTACATTTTTGTCAATACCAGCTCTGTAGCATATTTCACCAACATTGCAAAGTATACTTTTCTAGCAAAGTATACTTTGAGGGAGAAATTTTCAATTTTAGGATAAATTTATTAATTTTTATTATACTGAATTTATTACATTATCACAGCCATTTTGGCTGTGATAATGTAATACATTCCGTATAATAATTCTGCATACTCTTAATCATCAATTATATGCAGTCGTTAGTTCTATACTAAATAATGCATTTCAGGAAAAATAAATGATTACTCCCTCAAAGTATAATTTGCAATGTTGGTGAAATCGGCTACTGAGATGATCAACCCATTACATGCGGAATACACCATTACGGGTATGAACTTTTTTTAATATTTTTATTTTTTGTTATTTCTCCATGACGACGAGATTGTGGTCACTGACATATATTTCTGAGCTCATATAAAGAAAATATGTATGATTTCCGTCAAACACAATGGCGTATCCTCAGCATGAAATGGATTAAGTAGATAGCACTCACTGTGGCAAAGTGGCGTTTATTGAATTTTGGACCGGCGTATGGCCTGACGAGCTAGCGAGCACGCATCTGTGCTCACTTTTACTCGCAATTTATATACTTCAAAATACTTGAATATTGTGCTTGAAATCAAGCAGCTTGATTGGCTGAGCATGAGGTGCACCCGTTTCATGACGAAATGCCATAAACGCAGTTTCTTGCGCCCGTTACTAGAAAAAAATGTGTTTATGCAGTATCTAATGCATGGAGCTGAATGTGAATTCCTCAGCAATACGGCGCCTCTTTAGACGGGAGATATTTTACACCAGCGCGGAGTGCAGCAGTGATATTGGGGCAGTATTGAAGGCAGTGAAATGCACAAGTCTCCACAATCGCCTGCATTAATTTTGCCCAGATTACTATTATCAACTTTCCAATATCTATTGGCAAGTCGCAATTAAGCAATTTAATTGTCTGAGCCTGAGCTGTAGCACCTCAGAATGCCAATATCTTAACCCAGTACATGCGCAATATACCTTTACATGTATGGGTTGGACATTTCGATGGTCTAGTAACATAAGGTCGTAAGTGCTATGCTTTAGCATAGCAGTTACGACCTTATGTTACTAGACCATCGATTTATTAAATATTCTCGACGAGACGGTTCAAATGGTGGTCGCAAAATATACTTCTAATGACATTTAAAGAATATATTTATGACTTTCCCCAATCAAAATGGCATATCCTCAGCATGAAATTGGTTAAGCATATTAGCCAAAGTTGTCCTCTGGGATCTGAGAGCTATGCTTGATATCCTTATCAGGCTGTAGGGGTGTTAACAGATAAGACTTGCCACAAATATCATAAACCATATAGAGAATACCATGATAGTGTCTTTTGATATCAACTTTATCAGGCAAGGCTGGGAAATGCGTAGGAATTCCGAGGCTTGCCTATCGTTTGCGAGCCGAGCCTGATATTCTTGATATCGTAAGACACTAGCATGGTATTCTATTTATCAGATAACGTTTTTGGCTACATAATGAGCAATTATGACGTTGTTTTCGTCGAAATGAACGCGGACTTGTTTCGATGACCTTGGGACACTTGAATCACCTGAACATAAGTGACACACTCGCACCACCATTGACCATGACCTTGAATTTTGTCACCTTCCAGTAGTCGCTGAAACACTTAGCCATTTTGTTGCGTCGAAAGGTTTGTAAGAGGGAATATCCATGTTTTACAAACATTCTGTCTAGTTTTCAATTTGTTGTAACCCGGATATTCATATCAGGTCAATGCCTGATACAGCAATATGGTATTGATAAATATGCATATTCCTTCAGACACCGTGTGCTTAATGGAGCAAATAATAGTCTTCCTAGATTGTTTGGACATGTCTACCTACCATTGAAAACTTATTTTCAGATACAAAAAAACATTTCTACTTAGTTGCGAAAATATTCCCAAACATTCCTCTACTTAAGATGTTAAAAATGGCTGTGAGTGTGACTAGACAAATGGGGCATACGGATTTCAGGCGCGGATCCAGGATTTCGGGTTAGGTGGGGCGTAACTATTTGTGCAATACTTGACTATATTATCGAACGAGCTAAGCTATAATATAGTCAAGTATTGCAAAATAGTCGACCGAGCGGAGCGGAGCGGAAAAATGCATGGAATACATGGCACTTGGCACTTGGCATGAAACGTGCCTTGTAACTTGTAAAAAATCTTTACTCGGCGAAGTTTAGGGGGGGGGGGGGGGCGCGCCGGGTCCGCCCCCCCCCCCCCCCCCTGAATCCGCCCATGGATTTGAACGTTAATGTTAGATACAGTCGAGTCCTATTATGAAATCGTAAACGTATGTTTAATACTACAGTGGAACCTCTCTAAACTGGACATCCAGGGTGTCTGGTTTAGAGATGTGCCACTGTCAATCAGACATATGACTATGCCAAGGTATGCGGTGGTGCTTTGCGAACTTGAACATGCATTATCATCAAAATATACACCAATGAAACCCATACAAATAAAGATATACAGACTGTCTGCGTGTCCGGTTTAGAGAGGGTCTACTGTAATACCAAGAGCCAACAGTGGTTTGATGACATCAATACATTAGACTAGATACATTAAGACTCTGGTCTTTGTGATATAGACATCAGCCAGCAAGCACAGGTTGAAGTAACGGACCGAGGTCTATAAATACATTAAATATACCTAAAAGCATTAATAAGTGAAACAAAATATGCTGAACAAAATTATTTGTTTAGTTTATCTTGTTTTACACTAATGCATTTTTTAGCTTATTTGTTTTCCCCTTATTAATGCTTTTAGGTATATTTAATGTATAATTTATAGACCTCGGTCCGTTACTTCAACCTGTGTCATTTACAGGTTAATTTATAAGGTTTAACAACAAATCCCTACTGAGGTAGAAGTAGTTCTGAGTGCATAACTCTAATTACATTTCATTACACTGTATTACAAAAGTGTTCTTTGTTTACTTTCTTTCTACTTCGTGGAGAGCGACCTGCGAAGTTTGCTAATACACATTTTATTACGTAAGTTGTTTGGTAATATTTGTGTATGATATTAGTGTAGAATTGCCTCTCAATAACAATAGAGTGAAGTATGAACGTCACCGACCTGCAGGTCTTTGTTCTATATTTAGTGCGAGAAATGTAAATGATATGATATTATGATTTTTACGTTGACTGTGGTGTAGCGATATAGTGCAACCTGTTGCATATGAAGCAGAAAACGTGCAGCTAGTGTAGAAGCTAATCAGTGCTAGTTTTTTTTGTCGCTCTAAGCGGCCCTGTTACATAAAAATATGGCACAAAGCTGGAATGTTTGCCCCATTGCAGAAGGAAACCGTTGCTGAGCCGATTCCCATAGACACACTATTTTGTTCACGTGATACAAAGGCAGATGCACTGGCTGATCTCGGGCTACACTGCTCTCAAAGATCATAAGCCCATATTTTTCCATCACAATTAGTGATCATAAAGCCCAGTTATTTCAGTCACAATTAACGGTCACGCACATGAAAGTCAGATGCACTAACTGGCCTGATATTGCTCTTAAGGAGACGGTCTATACATAATCCTCCTTTTGATTCAAAGATAATTGATTCGTAAATGTGATGGAATGTATGTATAACGTGTATGTGAACACTGCCTTGTTACTGTATCCTAAACGGCACCATGATTGGCCAACGCGACCATCTTTGTGTATTCCAGCCATCTGCCAGCTTCACATGTTCTGGCATTTGACAAAGAACAGACAATGCTAAGTACATATGATATAATGTAGCCAATCATACATAGAAAAGCCAGGACACACAGGCTGGGACACACAAAGAAGTCAGAATTGGCCACCACATGTATAGGATACAGTGTACAAGGCATTTTAACGACACTTTCTATCATGATGGTCGTTTTATTCAATGATAATTGCTTCGTAAATGCGATGCAATATCTGGATAACATATATGTGAACATTGCCTCTTTACTGTATTATATACGGCACATGGAGTAACCAGCCTGGCCATTTTTGTGTGTTCAAGCCATCGGCCAGTTTAATTTAACAGAATCATTTTCAAATAACAAAAGATACTTCTGGAAGCTAGTTCGACATTTTGTGAAAGATAGCAAATCAAGTGGAACTATTCCACCATTAAAAACGACTGACGGTAATAGTGAAATTGTCTGTTTTTCTGATGTTGAAAAAGCTAATTGTCTAAACAACTTCTTCGTTTCAATATCAGCGGTTGACGATAGCAACTCTACTTTACCGCCGCTTGAATTAAAAACTAACCAAGTTCTTGATATGATTAATATAAACGAATCTGAGGTCAGAGATACTATAAAGATTTTAGAAACTAATAAAGCTTGTGGACACGATTTAGTTAGTCATAGAATGCTAAAAGGAACTATTACTCTGTCTCAAAACCTCTAGCGATCCTCTTCAATAGATCTGTCAATGAATGTCAGTTTCCGATGGCGTGGAAATTGGCAAATGTAATTCCCTTATTTAAAAAAGGGTGTCCGCAGACGCCTTCAAATTATCGACCTATATCGTTATTAAGCTTGTCTAGGTAAGGTAATGGAGAGAATAATGTTTTAAAACATATATATAATCACTTGCACTCACAGAATTTGATTTACAATAGACAATCTGGTTTTATACCAGGACATTCTACGGTATACCAACTTATAGACATTCACCATCAAATATGTCAGGCATTTGATGAAAGGCAATCTACATGTTAGTATTTTGTGATATTTCTAAGGCTTTCGATAGAGTATGGCATAGGGGATTACTATTTAAGTTACGGCAAAATGGATTAATGATTAAATGGTTGTATCTTACACTGGATCGAAAACTACTTGTCGGATAGGAAACAGTCTGTATCAATACGGTCTACAACCTCAGATACCAAGTTAATAACTGCTGGCTTACCGCAAGGCTCGGTGCTCGGTCCTTTACTATTTATAATATATGTCAACGATATAACTGACCATCTACTAAGTATTGTTCGATTATTTGCTGATGACAGTTCTCTATCATTTTCCACAACAAATACTGATGACCTAGAAGGCATAATAAATTATGACCTGCTAACTATTGCTGACTGTGCTAAACAATGGTTGGTCAGTTTCAATCCTAACAAGACTGAAGCGATGCTTTTAACCCTAAGACTACTCGATCGACCTGTAAACCTAATCTTTCAAAACACGCCTATAACCTTTGTCGACGACCATAAACATCTCGGTGTAACGCTGAGCAATAACGGGAAATGGCATACACATATACAAAATATAATTTTAATTCGACTGCGAGAGTGTTGGGAATAATGCGAAACCTAAAATTTAAGATAAGCAGACAGTCTTTAAACCAAATATATATACTTATATGAGACCTATACTCGAATATGCTTCGTCGGTCTGGGATGGATGTACAGAATATGAAAAAGATTCATTGGAAAAAATTCAGAATGAAGCTGCGAGAATAGTAACCGGTTTAACACGGTCAGTGTCACTTGATAATTTAAGGAAAGAAGTTGGATGGCAACTTTTATCTGTTCGACGTAGTATTCAAAAGCTTTCGATCATGTACAAAGCAACCAACAATCAAGTACCTAGTTATATCTCCAACCTGATTCCTCCCACTGTTAATAACGATCTCGTTACAACCTTAGAAACCAATTTTGATATAAATGTCCCGACTACTCGACTGGAAGTATACAAACAATCATTTATACCATCTGTGGTACAACTCTGGAATGAAACTGATCCTTCTTCAATAAGAAATGTAGATAGTCTTAGACACTTTAAAACAGCATGCGCCAAACAATTATACACTCAATATGAAATACCACCATATTACTTAGTGGGAGACATTGTTTTCGTCGTTATGCATGCAAGACTTCGTAATAAATGTAGCAGTCTCAATTCCGATCTTTGCAATAACCATATCAGAGAAACTCCCTACTGCGAGTGTAGCGAAATTGTAGAAGACGCTGAACATTACTTCTTTGAATGCAACAAATATCATGCACAGCGTCTCATTCTACGCCAGTCACTGCAACGATTTCATAACCTGAACGCGCACATGCTTTTGAACGGCATACCTGAACAAAACAATGAAAACAATATTATTATCTTCAATTCTGTACAAAATTATATTAAAAACTACAAAACGATTTGAGTAACTTCGTTGATAGATTTATGTAACGTAATCCATATCGGATGTATTCCATTCGATTTGCCAATATCATCCACAACCACCGGTTATTAATGATCACTGAAATTTATTGCAACTAGCACTAATACATTGATGGATTTGCTCATGTAGTATATGTACTTGGCGACAAAAACAACTTTTATTCTTTCTCCAAATCTCATATCTCACTATCCACCTCTTCTCTACCTTTCTGTCCGTTTTCATTCCATACATTATGTAAACATATATTTATCGCTTGATAATTGGTTTGTATCCGTGTTTATATGCCTGTATACATGTATTCATGTATCGCCATTGCTGTTGAATTATTGTACTTTGTAACACTTAGGTGAGGGCTGTAACTAATGTTGAGAGAACTTGTAGCCCGAGCCTATTGTATTTATATGCAATAAACTATGTTTAAACTATCGGCCAGTTTCACCTCTTATGGCGTTTGAAAAAGAGAGGAAAATGCAAAGATGAACATATACAGTGCAACCTCTCTACGACAGCCACCCATGGGAAGACGCAAAACTGGCTGTTGTAGAGAGGTGGCTGTTGTAGGGAGGTTAACGGCTGAATTAAATTTTATCGTCTGCTGTTTATATATTTTCTTCGATAATTCTCGTCAAAAACATGCTTTAACAGCATTTTAGAATCATTTGAGAAAGAAGGCATAAGCAACAGCAGACGACAATTTTCGTGCTCGGCAGTCTAAGGTTAGATACAGAGGAAATCATCCATGTGGGATATAAAATAGCGGCTGTTATAGAGAGGGTGTTGTTGTAGAGAGGTGGCCGCCCGGGGGTGTTCGTCTATATAGTATGCTATATTGTAGCTACCTATAAGCAGTACGTATATGATACAGTAACGAGACAGTGTTCACATATATACATTGTATATTATATTTTTTCCCATCACATTATGTGATGATCAGGTATAGAACGGGGGTGGGGGGGGGGATATAGTTGGACCGCCAACTGAGAAATAGTACCTTACAATATGTGCGACCAGCGTAGCCCCAGATCAGCCAGCGCATCCGCGCAGTCTGATCAGGGCCTACGTTGGTCGTCATTTTAGTCACTGACGATTTATTCCTGATTCAGCAAACTGATAAGATTTTAATGCAAATATGTGATGTACCACGCAGCCCCAGATCAGCCTGCGCATCCGCTACACGCATTAAACATACAAGCGATAAGACATTTCAACAGTTTCTCTCTAATATACTAGGATGGGTTGCTGTATAGGGTTTAGGACGCATGGGGGCCGTTTCACTAAACTTCTTACGACTAAAATATTCGTAAGTGCAAAATTATGATACAATTATTGGATTTACATTTATTGAGCATAGGCTGCATGTGCAGCCTATGTTCAATAAATGTAAATCCATCAATTGAACTTTACAGACGATCCTAAATTTGCACTTACGAACATTTTAGTCTTACGAAGTTTAGTCTTTAGCTTATATTTAACGGCGGCACTGGCTCTAGGACCTTGCATGCCGTCTCCCAAGGATGGGAGAAAGAACGGAGGTAGAGATTTTTTGAGAGAAGCCGGTAATTCGTATTTACAGAGCAACTGCGAATTATCGGTACCCATTTACAGCTGGGTGAACTGGAGTAGTATGGATAAAGTGTCTTGCTCAAGGACACAACGCACGTCGCTAGTCAGGCTCGAACCCACGACCCTTGGATCAGTAGTCCGACACACTAACCATTACGCCACGGCGATCCACTAACGAAGTTTAGTGAAACGGCCCTCTGACTCCCATTGCGGAGGTTGTGGGTTCAAACCTCGCATAGGACATCAAAATACGTTCATAGTATTTCCATCCCACAGGTATGTCGGATGAGACTTTAAACTGTGGTCCCGTCTCTGTATGACCTTAGCTGTTGCTGGGACGTTAAACCCTTTCACTTTCAGACTTGCATAATTGAACCCAAGTTAGACAATCAGTCAATTATTTCACAGACAAATTGTTGCTGAAACCCTTTCGCTTTCTCTTAATAATATACAGAATCCGTGCAGTCTGATCATGACCTACGCTGGTGGTCATTCAGTTGCTGACTATTTCTTACTGATACAGTAAACCGATGCGATTTTAATAAGAATGTGTGATGCACACGTGTGGCTAAACGAGGCGGTGTAGCAAGGGTGCTTGGCACCAAATCAGGATGCTTTATTTCAGTGCCAGGGTTGTGAAGTTTCAGGATATATCCTGAAATCAGGAGTTGATGTTCCTTATAATTGCAGAAAAAATATTAATGTTTCAACATGGGAAGGATAGTTTTACGCATTTGTGGGTGCAAAAATTGTTTAGCCATTTTCATGATTTGGCATGTGGCACTTTTCCCACCCCTGCAGTGCTGAACGTTTTTATTACAATTTCAGTACTGAATGTATGGTATTATTCCTCCCATAGAGGTGCCTTCCCGTCTGTATTTGACCTTGCTGTTGAATCAATCGTTAAACCCAAGCATTTACATTTGCAACAGGACCAGGGGGCCGTTTCACTAAACTTCGTACGACTAAAATGTTCGTAAGTGCAACATTATGATAGTCTGTAAATTTCACATTAACACAATTGTCTTGTAAACAATTATTTGCATTTATTGAGCATAGGTTGCATATGCAACCTTTGTTCAATAAATGAAAATCCATCAATTGAAATATCCAGACAATCCTGAATTTGCACTTACGAACATTTTAGTCGTACGAAGTTTAGTGAAACGGCTCCCAGTATCTGCCATTGCTGCACATGTCGTAAGGTACTTTTCTCAATTAACTGTCTAATTACACTTGAGTGCTTGTGGCAAGCAATACAGGAGACCATATTTCATTGAAATTGTATAACCATGTTTTGCTGATTACACGCCTACTGCATACTCTTGTAGTGCGTGTACAAATGATTGCCCAATCTGCCGGGATTATAAATGTTATAAGTGGTGCACTTAAAACCACATTATATACATGTAAAATATTGAATTGCCATTCTTTTTAATTTAGGAGTTTCCTTATAACAATAGCAAAAACAATATTTATTGACCTTATTTACTTTGTAGCCGGGTTTTTCAAAAATGTTTCAAGTCGAATGTTAAGTATTCGTGTTTTTTCCATTTCTCTGTTCCTGTACCATCTACGACCATCATACCTGCACAACTTGTTAACCAACGGACATCCATCACACACCACTATCCAATACGTGATCTTTTTTTTACCTTGACCTATTTGTTCTGCTTAATTTACCACCATTCTTGCACAACTTCATAACCAACGGGTGGCCACCGAATTTTTTACATTGACCTATATTTTCTGCTTAATCGACTTAGCCATTTTCAATGTTACGTTTTCGTGTTTATGTTCATTTCTCTGTTATGGTGCCGTCACACTAGACGACTAGGCCAGCGCACGTCCAGCGTCTTGAAAATTTCATCAACATTTTTGGCAAATTCCAACACGTTCAAATTTGCCGCGATCTTTGACCGTATACATGACAATGGGCGTGTCCCCAACGATAACTAACGCATGGGAAACGTTTTAGTAACGTTTAGGAGCGTTTGGGTAACGTTCCATTGACGCCTGTTTTAAATCTGTGAGTGTTTCCCAGCGTTCGACTAACGTTCGACTAACGTTTGCCTAGCGATTTATGAACTCTACACCCAAACTTCATATCAGCAAACTTGGATCCAGCCGCCAGATGACGGAGGGTGACGGCCAGCTTCAACCCAGGCTCGAGGGGCTCTCTGAACCACGTGTACTGCTTCGTGATCCTGCCTCTGACCCACTCGAGGATCTCGTCAAACATCTCAGGCGGCAAACGCATGAAGTTACTGAAGCACTTTGGGTCCATAAGCTGGTCATACAGGCCGAACTGCCTCCGCCTCAGGATCCAGGCTCTCGTCTAGAACTGTCGTTTACGCTGTCCTCCTCTCCATCTCCGACGACCCCGGACGTGCTGGGCAATGTTCAGCTGGAACACGTCGACATCATACTGGGCTATGGCCAGCAGGTAGATCCGACGAAGCCTGCAGTGTCTGCATCCTCCATGGTCGATCTGCACACCACCGAGACTGGCACACGAATAACTGAGCAGATCATCCATTTTTATATACTCATGAGCGTTGACATCACGCCTACGCTAGCCCAACCGTACCTGCACGCTCTGAGAACGGTTTGCTAATGGCCCTGTCACACCAGAACGTTTTTGTCCAACGCGTGAGTAATGTGTTGGAATTTCGGCAACACGCTGGCAAACGCTGACCAACGCTAGGCCAGCGTTAGCAACACGCTGAGCGCGTTACTCACACGCTGGGACACGCTGTCACACGCTAATGCAAAAGTAAATTTGTCAACACCCCTAAAATTTCCAGCGTTTGCCAGCGTGTGACTGCACACGCTGGCGACGCTCTGGAGGGTCGTTACTCACGCGTCGAACACGCTAGACGATCGTTACCAACTCGCTACTCACACGCTGGCGTACGCTGGCGACTCGCTGGTTGGAGGGTTGGTAGCGCGCTTGTAGCGTTGGTCAGCGTATGTGTAACGACCCTCTAGCGCGTTCAATGACTGCCTAACGACCAGTTAACGCGTTCAGCGTGTGTTAGCGTATTGATAGCGTATTATCCAGTGTGTTGGGGTATCTGTATATATATAGGGTGCCGCTGGTACCTCTTCATCACTGGCGATACGCTGTCATACTTTATCTATACATCAGTGATGCGTTCCTCACACGCTGAGCGCGTTCCTCACACGCTACTCACGCATGGGCATACGCTATGAACCCGTTATCAACGCGTTATGGACACGCTGAAATCATGGTTCCACTTGATTTTTTCTGTGAAAGTTCAGCGTTTGCCAGCGTATCAACTATTTGTAACACGTTACTCACGCGTTGGCCTAAACGTTCTGGTGTGACAGGGCCATAACGCTATGGCTTCGCTGAGTTCGTTTTGTGGACGTCCACAGACGTTTATGATCGCCACCAATACGCTATACAATCGTTGTAAAGACGTTATTTGAACGCTGGTAATGCGCCATTGACACGCTTGCAACACGCTAGATAAAGGACGAACGAATGTCAACGTTTATGAACGCACACCAAACGCATGAGGAACGATAGCCCAACGAAGTTAACGATTTCATAACGTTTGTATAACGTTCTGTGAACGTTTCACAACGTTTCCGTTCAAACGTTGGACCGAGAAAAAAGTTGTGTGCATGTTCAAAAGAAAATTCCGGCCCCAGCGTGTCTCTGCGTTCGCCGACAACTGCGTAACGTTACAAACGCATGCCTAACGATGGGAAAACGACCATGAACGTTTACCAACGTTTCCCAAAAAAATGGAAAACGCTAGGCGTGCGCTGGCCTAGTCGTCATGGTGTGACGACTGTTCCACCTAGGACCACCATACTTGCACAACTTCATAACCAACATGTACCCACCACAAACCACTATCCAACATGTGACATTTTTTTACCTTGACCTATTTTTTCTGCGTAATCTACTTAACTATTTTCAATGTTAAGTTTTTGTGTTTAGGTCCATTTCTCTGATACTGTACCACCAAGGACCACCATACTTGCACAACTTCATAACCAACGGATGCCCACCACATATAGTGAAACCTCTCTACAACAGTCACCCATGGGATGACGCAAAACTGGCTGTTGTAGAGAGGTGGCTGTTGTAGAGAGGTTAATGCTGAATTAAATTTTGTTGTCCACTATTTATTTATTTCTTCGATAATTCTCATCAAAAACATGTTTTGGCAACATTTTAGAATCATTTCCAATGGAAATGATTCTAAAATGCTGTCAAAACATGTTTTTATTGAGAAAGAAGGCAAAAGCAACAGCAAACGACAATTTTCGTGCTCATCAGTCTAAGGGTTAGATATAGAAGAAATCGTCCATTTGGGATATAAAATAGCGGCTGTTACAGAGAGGGTGTTGTTGTATAGAGGTGGCCATTCGGGGAGGTTCGACGTTACCTCTATCCAACATGTGAGGGTTTTTTTTACTTTGACATATTTTTTTCCGCATAATCGAATTAGCCATTTTCAATGTTAAATTGGACAACACTCACCAGACAGCACAGATGTTCACTCGTATCTTGTACTAATACATGTATGCCAGTCTGCAACTACATGTAGGGTTTCGCATACAATGGCTTCTTTTGCCATCTTAGGCCACTGACAGTTGTCACTTTCAATCGTGGTCATAATAATATTAATGTCTGTTATCCAATTGTCTCTTCCTTGAAGAAACCCGGCCTTCGTGGCTTTGCCTCGTCTCTTGTTGTGTAATAAATGTAGGTGATTTACTTGATTACCCATTTACTACCATTTACTTGAATACCCACGATTTACTTGATTTACCAATTTACTTGATTTAGCAAAGCAATTGAAATAATAATATATGTATATAGACAATGGTGTTTTTCATTTTTAAAAGCATGTAGAATAATTATACAATTATGTACTTTTTTATTTCCCATTATAACTTTCCAACATGAGCATCTAGTTATAAATTGCATTCAGGATTGGAAGATTTGCATGTTTGAATGATGAATCCGTCATTGAATGGTGGATCTTGGATTTACACCTCGGCCTAAGTGATTCGATGTAGTGAGGGTGGCAGACACCAGTAGCCTATTTCACCAACATTGCAAAGTATACTTTTCTAGCAAAATATACTTTAAGGGAGTAATCAGTTATTTTCCCCGAAATGAATTATATCATATATATAACTAACTACTGCATATATTTGATGATTTCAAGTATGCAGAATTATTATACTGAATTTATTACATTATCACAGCCAAAATGGCTGTGATACTTGTTGTAGACTAGATGGCCGTGGCCTGCATGTCGCGCCTTGGGGCGAGGCATGGACTCTAAAAAAAAGAGATATAGCAGATGGAAAAAGTTTAACCAAAAAACTTTAGCCGGTCACACGGACGTACGGACGGACGGACGGACGTATGCCAAAATGCCAACTATATCGCGCTTTCCGCAAGCGGGCGCGACAATGATGATAAACACACATGTGAAGTATCAAGGTAATGGGTGAAGCAGTTGCAGAGGTATAGTACACGAACAAACTTTAACGAAAACATTCAAAGTAATTTGACCTTGACATTGGGCACAGGGGCTGCAAGGTTGGGGTATAATGAAAATATGGATGATGATAAACACCCATGTGAAGTTTCAAGGTAATGGGCGAAGCAGTTGCAGAGATATAGTATAACGAAAAACTTCAACCAAAAAACTTTAACCAGACGTACGTTAAAAAGTTAACGTTGAAAATGGCTAAGTCACTTACGTAGAAATAATAGGTCAAGGTAAATAACTGGTCACATGTTGGATAGTTGTATGTGGTGGGCACCCCTTGATTATGAAGCTGTGAAAGTTTGGTGGTCCTAGGTGGTACAGTACAAAGAAATGGACTTAAACACGAAAAGTTAACATTGTAAACGCGAAAAGTTAACATTGAAAATGGCTAAGTCGACTGCGCGGAAAAAATGGGTCAAGTTCCAAAAAAGGTAACATGTTGGATAGTGATTTGTGGTGGGCACCTCTTGGTTATGAAGCTGTGAAAGCTTGTTGGTCCTATGTGGTCCAGTAACAAAGAAAACACGAAAACTTAACATTGATTGTGGACTCCGCAAGAAATCATTGTTAATGTGAAATTTACGGACTATCATAATTTTGCACTTACGAACATTTTAGTCGTAGGAAGTTTTGTCAAACGGCCCCCTGAATTCCTGTCTGTACAGTGGAATCTCTCCAAACCGGACACCCTGGGAGGTCCCCAGGGTGTCTGCTTTGGAGATGTTCCCCTGTTAATTAGACATGCTAGCACTTCATGACACATTCTAGTGTTTTGCAATCGTGAAAAGTCAGTATACATAACAGCGAAACATATCTAAGTTAAACATTCATAATTACAGCACAAAAATATTTACACAATTCCCTAACATTTGATTGGCCCGGAGCAAGTCTCTGTCCAAAATGTATATCCCAGTAAACTCCCACGCCGAACTACTTTCCGTAACCGTGAGGCGCAGTTAAAATAATTTTTAAGAAAACGGAAAATAAACACATTTTCTTGGTGAATTTATTTCAAATGCTGGAATTATAAGGAATGAATGGCCTTTTTGTGGAATTTATCGGGGATATAAACTTGGAAAAGTCCATTCATTCCTATAATATTTTCCCGAGTGTCCTGTTTAGAGCACAGGCGATTCTAGCGTGTCTTGGATGGTCAATTTATTGTTTGTATATACATAAAACACCTTTCTAAACAATGTACAAAACAATTCAAAAGTGCCCGGGTGTAAATATAATAATACTTAGAAAGGTACAAAACTCCCATTCGCCACCATTGTAACGAAAAGCCACACAATGTAGACAATTGGAACTCGCCTATACAACGCATTACAGCGTGTCGAAACCGCTGCTTGAGGTGGGTTTTCGGCATAGATTGTACAGTTGCTAATACATTAACATAAATCTCAAAGATTTCGAGTGTAAACTGTACTAAAAACGCGTCCCACTAACCTAAATTCGCTTTTTAAAATTATACACGTTCACTTCCGCATTCTCAATGACTATTAGCCGCCATCTTTGAAAATGTTTCAATCACGTGCACGCAGTAGTTTGGTTGGTTACTGGAGACTGACGTCATTTCCATTAGCCAACCAAATCAGTGCGTGTCATGTGATTCGATATTTTCAAAGATGGCGGCTAACCTTCATTTTTTTTATCAGGAAACAAGGTGTATGATTTTAAAAAGCGGATTTAGGTTAGTAAGACGCGTTTTTAGTACAGTTTACACCCACAATCTTTGAGATTTATGTTAATGTATTGGCAACTGTAAACTTTATGTCGAAAATTCACCCCAAACAGCAGTTACGACACGCTGAATGCGTTTTATAGGCGAGTTCCAATTGTCTACATTGTGTGAGTTTTCGTTACAATGGTGGCGAATGGGAGTTTTGTACCTTTCTAAGTAGTATTATATTTACACCCGGGCACTTTTGAATTGTTTTGTACATTGTTTAAAAAGGTGTTTTATGTATATACAAACAATAATTGACCATCCAAGACACGCTAGAATCGCCTGTGGTTTAGAGGGGTTTCACTGTATATGACCCTGATGTTCATAGAGCGTAAAACCCAATCAACATGTAGATCCACAGGGGACATGACTTTTTTTTATTAATTCGTTCCCACGAAATAACAATTCATTCCCTCAATTTAACAATTCGTTCCCTCGAATTAATAATTAACTATTCGTTCCCACGAACTGTTAATTGTTAATTCGAGGGAACGAATTGTTATCGTGGGAACGAAATGTTATTTCGCGGGAAAGAATTGTTGAATTGAGAGAACGAATTGTTAATTCGTGGGAACGAATTGTTTTTTCGTGGCGTGGGAACGAATTGTTAAATTGAGGGAACGAATTGTTATTTCGTGGGAACGAATTGTTATTACGTGGGAACGAATACAAAATAAGTATACGTCCCCTGCGGGGCTCCGTACATATCAGACTGCTACAAGGTAATACTCTTCACTGACAAGAAATACCATAAGCCCCATTTCTCCAGTCAGTGCCACATACGTCGACAGTAGCTGCTAATGAGCATGATTTATCATGTGTTTTTGTCTGCAAATCTAGTGAGACCCACCATGTGAAAAGTGGCCTTTTGAGTTTGTGGCCGGTGTACCTGTACATGACATCGAAATATGACGAACGTTTCATCGCAAATAGCAATAATTCTAGCACAAAAATATTTACACAATTCCCTAACAATTCTCTGTCCAAAATTTATATCCCAGTAAACTCCCACGCCAAACTACTTTCCGTAACCGTGAGGCGCAGTTAAAATAATTCTTAAGAAAACGGAAAATAAACACATTTTCTTGATGAATTTATTTCAAATGCTGGAATTATAAGGAATTAATGGCCTTTTTGTGGAATTTATCGGGGATAATATAAACTTGGAAAAGTCGCGGGAATACTGGACGAGGCCTTCCGGCCTTCGTCCAGTATTCCCGCGACTTTTCCAAGTTTATACCCTGATAAATTCCACAAAAAGGACATTCATTCCTATAATGAAAATTTCGATGTTGGTTGGGAGCATGCGATGGGTATTTAACGATCGGGATTCATCCTTACCGGAATCCCGGCTGGATATATACTTGGTCTGACTCTCAGAGACGTCTTGGTCATTCTTGTATGTGAGAGTTGAATCTGGTTATGTGAGTATTCCGATTATTCGTAATCCTAGTTTAGGGGAACCGGCGAAGTGACTTTGGTGTGATATGGACCTGACACAGTCAGGCTATTTTAATTTCAGATCTGAATATGTTTTGTTTCTATGTCAATATTCCGTTCTGATTTTGGGATTTTCCCCGCAATGCAGCATGTTAAATACGGGATCGAACCCGTTGGCCCGGCCTTAAATGACCTTAGCTGTTGATAGGCCGTTAAACACAAATCGATTGACTAGAGGAATAACCCAATTGATTTCCAGGGAGTTTTCTCCCCTGGCTTACTGGCTTTGCATCGACGGGCGCATATTATGACATATTATCACATCTTTGACACATTTCCGGCACCCACTTGGTCTCGTACAGTACCATCTTCTATATCCGAGTCTTCCACCTGTGATTTCCGGTTGTTGTTTCTGTATTAACACAGCTCGTGTGCAAGGTATGTGCATGAGGATGTGATAATTAAGTTAGATCACGTTTGTCCGCAAGTACGAGCGGATTATCTCCTCGTACATGCGGACGAACCGTGATCTAACTTATACTTGTTAAATAAATACAGTTGGGACATTGAATGTAGCTGTGTACCAAAGGTCATAGTTGAACGTGTACCCCAAAGTGCACGGCCATTTGCTACGGACGCCGACTAATTGCGCACTAATTTGATCTCATCAAATGTTGCTGTGACTGGAGAAATTGGGCTTACGAAATGTGTAACCAGTGTAGTTCCTGATCAAGTAGCACACTCGTGTAGCCTGATAACGATATATGTTGCGTGTTTGAAGTATGATGGGTGTTTCGTTGATGGAATGGCGAACAGTGCAGATACTGATCAGACTGTGCTGATGCACAGGCTGATCTGGATCTACACTGGTCGCAAATCCCATAAGCCCCATCTTTCAAAGTCACAGCTACAACAGGGAAATGGACGTGATAAACTGCGATTCGTCCGTGAGAAAATGGGCTTATCGCGTTTAAAGTTCTTTCCGGCACAGTGTAATAACACGATGAATGTAAAATCATAATACACTAATGCAACATGCTAGTTAGATCACGGTTCGTCCGAATGTACGAGGAGATAATCCGCGAACTTTAGCGAGCGGATTATCGATCGTACATGCGGACAAACGTGGTCTAAAACACTTAACATTACAAGACACAGTCCAGAGATACATAATAATCTCCGAGCCCGACTACCAGGATAAATACTTTGCAAGTGTTGTTCTATGCCGCTTGCTCATGTGTGCGTATGACGACTGGTAGCCGCAATAGCCGTTTGGTTACTCAAATGACCATTTGGCTATTAAAGTTTCAGAAATTACCATTTTGGCTGCTGAAATGTCGGACATTATTTGAAACAAATATTTGAGCAAATGTAAATTAGCATTGTTTTCCCCATGCTAACAGTTCATGTTGGCTGCTAATTTCAAAAGCATAGCAAGTGGGTGGCAGGTGGGAACATGCGATGGGTAATTTAACGATCGGGATTCATTCTTACCGGAGTCCAGACCTGTAGCATAATTCACCAACATTGCAAAGTATACTTTTCTAGCAAAGTATATTTTGAGGGAGAAATTTTCAATTTAAGAATAAATTTATTATTTTTTATTATACTGAATGTATTACAATTATCACAGCCATTTCACAGTATACTTTGCAATTTTGATGAAATCGGCTACTGGTTTGGCCCTCAAGTACGTCTTTGGCGATCTTGTATTTGATAGTTGAATCTGGTTATACCCATTATATGAGTAATACGATTATTCGTAATCCTGTTACCTTTTAGGGCGAAGTGGCCAAGTGGCGTTAGTGTGGTATGGACATGGCACCAATTCCGGTTATTATAATTTCAGGGAGCTGAATATATATTTATCTCGGTGTAAATATTCCGTTCGGATTTTGGTATCCCTCCCCCCCCCCCACACACACACACACGCACGCACGCACGCACGCACACACACACGCTCAGTGCAGCAGGTTAAATGCGGGATCGAAACCGTTCAGCGTCGGCCTGGCCTTAAATAACCATAGCTGTTGATAGGCCGTTAAACACCAGTAAATCAAATCAAATCAAAATCCCAGCCAAACCAGCTAGGGCAGTATCGACACAGTCCATGCCACAAACGTCTCATAGCGCCGACTTAAGCGACTCACAATAGTATGTATACTAGCCATGCTTAACCCTTTCAACACCACATACCTCTATAGAGACAATGTTTGCAAACAGTGCAGACCCAGATGAGCCGGCTCGTAACGAGCCGTCTCATCAGGATCTCCACTGTTTGTTAATAATAATTTTAAACGTCGTACAGATTACCCTTTTAGAAGAATGGGAGAATTTGAATGAACAAAATTAATGAAATAGCGTGAAACATTGGCATGGAACATCCTATTAAGTTACTTGGTGTTGAAAGGGTTAAGTACCACCACGAATCAGGGGCCCGTTTCACTAAACTTCCTGCGACTAAAATGTTCGTAAGTGCAAAATTATGATAGTCTGTAAATTTCACATTAACACTGTTTTCTTGTAAATAATTGTTGGATTTACATTTATTGAGCATAGGCTGCATATGCAGCCTATGCTCAATAAATGTAAATCCATCAATTCAAATTTGCAGACGATTCTAAAGTTGCGCTTACGAACATTTTAGTCGTAAGAAGTTTAGTGAAACGGCCCCCAGGATTGTACCAGACTGTGTTTGCGTGCCATAGTTGCAGATAAACAATCTGGATGAAATATTCAGCAGGAATATTGATTCATGATTCGTCTGAGAGTTCCTCAGGAATTCTGGAAGACGTTACGAATAAATCTTGTACGGCCTGATAAAACGGGACATTTTCACATTTGCGTCCGGTGTAGACCCAGGCCATATATATACTTCCTTATCATCATCCATTGTTTCATTCCATATCGCACTCATGCGGCCTTCATGTCCAAGGTCAATGCCAAATTACTTAGAATTGTGTGATATATATATATACACACCCCCCCCCCCCCCCCCCACTTTCCCCCTAATACAAGGTGCATGATCACGTGGTTACAACAACAACAACGTCGCCCACTCCAAAGTAAGTATTATTTGATATTTTCCTTAATATGCAACGGAATTTGATGAAATATGGCGCATCAAACGCGTCTTCATGAGCTGCATTTGGTGGCAAACTTATATGCAACATAATAAATACGGGATCGTTCTCCCGGCTTTAAATGACTTAGCCGTTAAACACCAATAAATCAGAAATTTACCATTTTGGACATTTAATTGGCGAGTACGATTCTATCGTTTAGCACAAATTTCACAGGGCGAGGAAAATGCGTTGTCACCACGTGACTCGAAAACGGAACCTCTGGTTACTGATTTCACAAGAAATGAGGCTGTGCCAAGTTTCTTACGAAATAAGTCAATGAGTTTAATACATATCATATTAAATCAAAGTACTGAAAGTACTGAACATAGGGTACTACAAGATTAAACTAGATTGATTGATTGCTTGATTGTTGGTGTTGCAGTTTCATTAACCCTTAAAGGTACATGCCCACTCAGTAGGTACACAATGTTCTTTACATCAAAGACATCATCTGAGACATTTCCTGGCAAAATAAACATTCATGCGCCATTATCCCACGTACTGATTGGCATTACATGTATTATACATTTTATATCAGACGTAAATTTACACACTGATATCAGGGGCGATAACCGTGTTTGCTTAAAATGTTAACGGACATTACTATTTAATCTCTGTATTTATTTTATGATGTGCAATGATCATACTTTAAAATCTGTCGAAAATATTATTTTTTCAGGTGACGCATTTCTTTAGTATAAATAATTAAAAAATATCATGCCTCATTTGCATATGAAAATAGTCTAATACCACCGCGCGTCACTATCAGTTATACACTTATTTAATTCCTATAAATGACATTTTGGGCTTACTGAGTGGGCATGTACCTTTAAAGCGCTGGAAACGACAATTGTCGTCTGCTGTTTTAAATATTTTTATATTTTCTCCTCAAAAACATACTGAGACGATTCTACTGCGCTGCCAAAACAGGTTTTTAAAGAGATTAAAATATACAAAATGAGCAGACGGCAATTTTATTTTTCAGCGTTTTAATAGTTAAGGGGTAAACTATTGATATGGCACAACTTGAAGTACAGTATGCACTGCTACAGTATGTACCAAAACATTCAACAACATTACAGATTATGCATAGCAATATCAGAAAGATACGGTTACGGTAACACATATACAAGACATCATCAATTCATGTTCCAGATATCTATGATCATTATAGATATATTGAAAACTGATTGAAGAGCAATATATAGTTACAATAATTCCGCCACGGAAGCGGTGTCGCGCCTGAAAATGCCTTATCGGTACATCGCCAAGTTTACTTCTGTTTTGTGAATGAAATAGTTGGCCCCGGATCGAGTATATTAAAACATACAAATGACGTCATTGGGGAAACCGCTGACAAAATTTTCAATGTATGGAAGCCCAAACTTGTCGTATTTCAGTACTTGCATTAATATGGGTATTAATACACGCTGGATGTGTTATACTGTCATTAATTTGTTCCCTGACTAAGTTATCACCTTAAATACTGACTTATTGACCCCCTTCCCTGAACGTAGAATTGACACTCATGTTAGCGTGTATTGGCCACCATAGACAAATGTCAATCAGGCCGAATTCGGGAATGTCACTAAAATCCGCTGTAAATCCATCGATAGAGGGAGAGAATGAGGATTAAACATCAGTTAGACCTACACGTGCGAGTTTTGTTTCGCACAGGTGTCGGGTGAGTTTAAAAATAGGCTGTCGGAAGGTCAAACTTGATGTAGTTTGTGTGTTAAACGCGTCGTTTGTTTCGGAAAGTATTCGGAGGGGAGTTAACTCTGTTACTAAATTTAGCGATGACCGCAAATGGGGGCAAATCACGCGCAACAAAATAATCCGATGTATTTGTGTACGTAGAACATCCGTTGTTGATATTGTGCAGTGCAAGTAGTTTTTCATAATATAATTTTCAATTAGCGGTTGCGTATGACAGTTAAACGTTGAGTAACACAATGCATTTTGTTGTTATGGTTACTCCAAGATATCACTACCTACCACCGCATCGAGGGGGTCTGGGGCGTGGCTAATTTTCGGAGGCGATCCCTATACATAGGTGTATACCCTATGTAATCAACATGAATGTTAGTTTCTCTTTATGACGTAAGCACAGCACCATCGTTTGAATCTGTACTCACCACCTGACGTGTTTCTCGTATTTATTATCACATCTATGCCACAGGTTGAAGTAACGAACCAATATTTATAAATGCAATAAATATGCATAAACGTATCAGTAATTAAATATGTTTTTAAAAACTGTCTTTTTACTCTCTGTGATAAGATATTAAAACAGGTATTTAATTATTTGGTTTAATACTGATTATTTTATGTATATTTAATGCATTTATAGGCCTTGGTCCGTTACTTCAACCTGTGCTATGCTATCATATTCCTGCCAGCCACATGACGTGATTTTGCGATATATGTGATACATATATACCTTGTAAGTCGTGTTATCGCGTCAAGACGACTTTCTAGCTTGTCAAGACGAGATCAATTGGACGAGATAACTGCCACGAACTCGCACCAGATACATGAAACTACGGAGCCCCGCAGGGGACGTAGAATTCGTTTGTTTTATTAATTCATTCCCACGAAATAACAATTCGTTCCCTCAGTTTAATAATTCGTATCCACGAAATAACAATTCGTTCCCACGGGGACGAATTGTTAATTCGTGGGAACGAATTGTTAATTCGTGGGAACGAATCTTTATATCGTGGGAACGAGTTGTTATTCCACGAATATACAATTCGTTCCCACGAATATACAATTCGTTCCCGCGAATTAACAATTCGTTCCCTCAATTTAACAATTCGTATCCACGAAATAACAATTCGTTCCCACGTGAACGAATTGTTAATTCGTGGGAACGAATCTTTATATCGTGGGAACGAGTTGTTAATTCGAGGGAACGAATTGTTAAATTCAGGAAACGAATTGCCATTTCGTGGGAAAGAATTGTTAATTTGAGGGAACGAATTGTTAAATTCAGGAAACGAATTACGAAATAATAAAAAATCCATGTCCCCTGCGGGGCTCCGTATGAAACAGCCTACTGTCTGTTCCACGTTTTTTCTGCTGACGTACTTTTCGCTATTAAGCACATTAAATTAAAAACATTATTTAAAAATAACTTAATATCTGTCACACGTGTCTAAGTTTAAATATCGGAATAATTATTCATAATACAGTGAAATGTCTCTAAACCGGAACACTGGGAGGTCTCCAGGGTGTCCGGTTTAGAGTGGTTGCACTGTAAATCAGGCATTTTATCATTCTGAGCTATAGTTATGTGCTATGCGATCATGAACAGGCATTATCACCTGAAGTAAATGACCAAGAAACTCATCAAAAATAAGATCACAGATGTGTTCTTGATGTCCGGTTTAGAGAGGTTCCACGGTATACTTGTATGCGTTTTAGTTCAGTCACCCACCATACATGTATTTTTTCTGTTATTGCATGGTTGTTTTTGTTTACATAAACTTCATATTACATGCTACCCAGTGATTTACCATGATTTTGGAAGTATTTATTTCCTTGACGGAAATATTTCCTCCTAGATGTTCGCGAGACGTAATTGACGTCATTTCCGGCGAAAAAACAATTCATACACTATCGTCAAAAATCTGACAACGTTCTAAGCTGATCTAAGAGCAAATTTCACATTTTTCGAAGAGCATATAATATATAATTTATTCCACTACCATTTTGAAGTACCGGATATATTTCCCTTGACATCTGTAAATCCGACAAAGAAACGAGTGCTCCGCTCCGCACTCGTTTCTTTATCGGATTTCCAGATGTTAGTTGAATAAACTCTATATAATCCAATGAGTAACGTTCGTTTGATTTAAACTTGCGTGCACACATGGTTGTTTAAACTTCTATTACATAAACTAACGTTAGTTTGATTTAAACTTGCGTGCACACATGGTTGTTTAAACTTTTGGTTTAAACAATATTTATTTATGAATTACAAATAACAATATACATGTACATTACAATACAAGAAAGGTGGGATTCGAAAACAAGCCATATGACTTATATGAATTCGTCTCCCAGCATGAATGTTGCGTACATGGCATGGCATATTATTGTGATACATTATATTACTATTAGAAACCAATTTTGTATGCGATTTATGAAAACAACATATACAAGCATCAGTATTTAACTATATATGAAGAGAGGGAGAAAACAAATGAAGGGGTATAAGTAAGGTGGTGGGGGTGGGAGTGGGGGTGGGTGTATAATTATATGAGTAGGGTTGTCCCGTTACACATGCTAGCACTGTCCCGACCGATCCAATGCGACATCCGAACCATTGTCACCAGTAAGTTGTCTGATCTGTGAAAGAGAAAACTTGTTGACACCAATATGCATGTCTGAACCACGGCAAAGACTTCTTCATTAACACCTACAGGAGGCAAGGGGTTATCATTCAACAATAGAGATATAGTGATGTTACCAAAGCATCTGCTAACGACGTCGACCATTTGTTGTCTGATCAAATCAAATCTCGGACATTTGAGGAGAAAATGCTCATTGTCTTCGACTTCGCCACATGCACAGAGTGGACTACATACAATGTGTTTCGTGAATAAGTGCTGGTGCAAACTGCTAGACATCGTGCGTAGCCGTGTGTGATAAATTTGTCCAAGTCTGTTGCCAAAGTAGAAGTATGACATTGGTTTGACAAGATCGGTGTCTAGGTACTTCTTGAAGGCTTCAAGGGAAGTGATATTACGAGCCTCAAGTGGGAGAAGATTCCATTCACTGATAGCCGAAGGTAGGAAGGATTCCTTATAGAGAGTTGAATGAAACTGGATCGTTTGCACAGTGTCAGCATTACGCAGATTATAACGGGAGTTATCGCCAACTACAATAGGAAAAAGACCAGTCAGATAATCAGGGGATAGTTGATTGTACATCTTATAGAAAGTAACAAGTTTATGTTTGCGCCGCCTGGATGCTAACTTATACCAGCCAGTTTCCTTATAGAGGGCATCGAGCGAGACAAGCTTTGTGGCACCTGTAACACGATTCTGGCGGCTTCTAGTTGGATTTTCTCAAGTTCTTCTTTCTCGCGCAGAGTGCAGTTGTCCCAGACGATATCCGCATACTCAAGAACAGGCCGAATAAAAATGAAGTAGATCAATTCCAGAGACTTCCTATCTAGATAGAATTTGTGTTTACGAAGAAGATTGATCCGCTTGATCGCTTTAGAGCCAATGTAGTCTGTGTGTGTTTGCCAATTTCCAGCTTTAGAAAAGTGTATGCCTAAGTGTTTGTGCTCAGTTACTTCTTTAATAGGGACATGATTCATGTAAAGCCTCGGATGATTGCATGGGTTTCGTTTTCGAGTTAAGAGGAAAGTTTCAGTTTTATCGGGATTAAAAATGACAAGCCAAGATTGTGCCCAAGAATGAATTTTGCCTAGATCGTCATTTAGTATGTTGGCCGCCGTTCGAGGAGTGTCCACTATGATGTAAAGGATTGTACCATCGGCAAAAAGTCTTACAGTTGCACCAAGATCATCTACAATATCATTTATAAAGACAAGAAATAATAGTGGTCCTAAGATAGAGCCCTGCGAAACGCTCGCCCTGATAGAAACCCAAGTGGACCAGCTACCAGGCAAAACCACACGCTGTTGTCGGCCAGAGAGATAGTGTTGAAACCATTTAAGTAGTATGCCAGAAATTCCAGACATCTTGAGTTTGTGCAGCAAACCTGCGTGCATGACCCTATCGAACGCCTTTGATATGTCGCAAAATACAGTTCTAATCTCTTTACCTTCGTCCAACGCCTTACAGAAAGTGTTATATATGTCTACAAGTTGGTTGACTGTCGAATCGCCTCGTCTAAAACATGATTGCAATGGAGTAATAGTTTGACTGTCGAGATAGAAATTGTACACATGCTTGTGAATCATTTTTTCAAGAGATTTTCCAATAGTGCTTAAGAGAGAGATAGGCCGATAGTTTACAACTTTGGTGGGGTCATCCTTTTTATAAACAGGAGTTACGTTTGCTTCTTTCCAAGCTCAAGGAAAGTACCCGAAGAAATTGAATAGTTGAAAAGATCACACAAATAAAGGTACAGCTAATTCTTTAAGTAGCCGGTTGTTGATTCCATCTGGTCCCGATGCCTTTCCAGTTTTTAAGCTAAGAAGGGTAGAGGTAACTTCGTCTGGAGTTAGGACAATGCTACTTAGTGTGGGTTGCTGTGCATTTGACGTCTGTATTGGTGGCAGAGATGCATTTATTTCATCAAGTAGAGTAGTTTGAAGGAAGTGTGTGTTGAACAGGTTAGCCTTGTCTCCTTCGCATGTGATGACAGTGTTGTTGTGAACCAGAGGTGGGATTGAAGATGGGTTATCATTATCGAAAAGTTTGAAGGTTTTCCACCAATCCTTATTAGTAAGCTCACCAGATTTTAGTCGCTGACTAAGATTACGAAAGTAATGTGTTTTTGCGCTACGTAGTGCATTTGTTGTTTCATTTCTAATTTTCCTATATACAGTCCAATGAGTAGGGGAGTTTGTAGATCTCCAAATATTTATTGCTAGCTCCAAATATTTGTTGCTAGCAATATATATTTGAGTTTATGTAGATTTGGCGTTCCATACACACCCGCCGTGTATATGTGCCCACTTTCGGTTTCCTATAGTTAAATATGGTGAATACAGGACAGTGGTATCTTACTGGAAGGTCTAAGAAGGGTTCATCTACTCCACTATGAACAACGGAGTCAATTTTCCTTGCATACATTATATCAATCAAAGAATGAGAGTATTCCGTGTAGTGTGTTGGTTCAGAAATAACATGTTGGAAACCATAGGGAAGAAACAGAGAATCCAACTTACGCCGCGTAGTGACAGCCAGAAAGTTGAAAGTTTAAACCTTTATTACATATTAAAAGTAACGTTAGTTTGATTTAAACTTGCGTGCACACATGGTTGTTTAAACATTTATTACATAAACTAACGTTAGTTTGATTTTAACTTGCGTGCACACATGGTTGTTCAAACTTATATTACATAAACTAACGTTAGTTTGATTTAAACTTGCGTGCACACATGGTTGTTTCAACTTGTATTACATAAAAACTAACGTTAGTTAGGTTTGAGGCGGCTTTCAGCTGCGCCGAAAACCTATTGTATTCGTTGGTTTTTTTGTTGTTGTTTTTTTATTCAGCCGTTCTGTCTACAGCCCAAACCGCTGGTCGGATCGACTTCAAATTTTGTATACCGATTCGCATCAACAGTGAGACGAGAATAACGCAATTTTCAGAATTCTCATGACGTCACTTTCTACGAAACCGGAAGTGACGTCATATATCATATAATTCCCTATAACTTCCTTATTTTCCAACCGATTTCAAACATTATTTTTGAATTGTAAAGCTGCGAGAATTCTCTATCTTCGTTTCGCTGACAATGTTTGGCTATCTGCTCAAAATGAGAGAGCTATAGACATGTGGAAATTGAGAAGAAAAATGAAAAAAAAATCAACAATTTCAGATTTTTATTTTATTTTAACGGGTGGTCTTTGAAAACAGTTTCAATTTGTACAGTAATCTCAGCAACATAATTTTTTGACAGCGTCACGGGCGGGGACATTCATCCGCACAGAAGATGATATTTTTCAGAGCAATGGCTTGAATTAAGTTCTGATTCTATTGTCTTTCAAACCACTTGGAAACGTTTTTTTTTGTTTTTTTTTCAATTTTTCAAATTTTGAAAATTGGTCATAAACTTTTTTATTATCTAACGATTCAAATATATTTTTGTTTTTGCATTAAAAAAGCAAACAAAATCTCTATCTCCGTTTCACTGGTAGTTTTTGGCTATCTGCCCAAATGAGAGAGTTGTCGGCATTTGAAGTTTTTAAAAAAAAAATGAAATGTGTCATAACTTCCTTATTATTCAACCCGATTTCAATATTTATTTTGCATTAAAAAGCCAATAAAATTCTCTATCTCCGATTCGCTGGTAGTTTTTAGCTATTGCTCAAATGCGCGAGCACTTGCATTTGATGTTTGAGAACGAGCATAAAAACTTAGCCCGCCTTCGAACAGTGTGTACAGCTGACAAACTTCGAGGTGGAGGCCAGACAGGTATGGTGGGCTGTATCAGACACTGGTTTTATATACGAACTGACATGCTGTGAGTGCTTTAGAATCGTCTTAACTTCAATGTCAGACTAGGGGGTTAACGGTACACATTTCGTAGAACGTTATATAATGAAAAATGCTTAGAATAGTCAAGCGATTCTGAAAATACAAAACTTTTTTTTTCAATTTCATTGGAATTGCATCAAATTTTCGTTGGTTTTTTTTTTAGGTTTGAGGAATTTGATTCCTCAAACCTTTTGTTTTCGTTGGTTTTTTTTTTTTTCTTTTTATTCAGCCGTCGAGACTACAGCCCAAACCGCTGGTCGGATCGACTTCAAATTTTGTATACCGATTCGCATCAACAGTGAGACGAGAATAACGCAATTTTCAGAATTCTCATGACGTCACTTTTTACGAAACCGGAAGTGACGTCATATATCATATAATTCCCTATAACTTCCTTATTTTCCAACCGATTTCAAAAATTATTTTTGAATTGTAAAGCTGCGAGAATTCGCTATCTTCGCTTCGCTGACAATGTTTGGCTATCTGCTCAAATGAGAGAGCTATAGACATGTGAAATTGAGAAAAATGAAAAAAATCAACAATTTCAGATTTTTATTTTATTTTTAATGGGTGGTCTTTGAAAACAGTTTCCAATTTGTACAGTAATCTCAGCAACATAATTTTTTGACAGCCTCACGCGGGACATTCATCCGCACAGAAGATGATATTTTTCAGAGCAATGGCTTGAATAGTTCTGATTCTATTGTCTTTCAAACTTGGACGTTTTTTTTTCAATTTTTCAAATTTGAAATGGTCATAACTTTTGTATTATCTAACCGATTTCAAATATTTTTTTTCCATTAAAAAGCAAACAAAATTCTCTATCTCCGTTTCACAGGTAGTTTTTGGCTATCTGCCCAAATGAGAGAGTTGTAGGCATTTGAAGTTTTTAAAAAAAATTGAAATGGTCATAACTTCCTTATTATTCAACCGATTTCAAATATTTGTTTTTGCATTAAAAAGCCAATAAAATTCTCTATCTCCGATTCACTGGTATTTTTTAGCTATCTGCTCAAATGCGCGAGCCACATGCATTTGAAGTTTGAGAACGAGCATATAAACTTAGCCGCCTCGAACAGCTGACAAACTTCGAGGTGGAGGCCAGACAGGTATGGTGGGCTGTATCAGACACTGGTTTTATATACGAACTGACATGCTGTGAGTGCTTTAGAATCGTCTTAACTTCAATGTCAGACTAGGGGGTTAACGGTACACATTTCGTAGAACGTTATATAATGAAAAATGCTTAGAATAGTCAAGCGATTCTGAAAATACAAAACTTTTTTTTTCAATTTCATTGGAATTGCATCAAATTAGGTTTAATTTTCGTTGGTTTTTTTTTTTTATTTTTTTAGGTTTGAGGAATTTGATTCCTCAAACCTTTTGTTTTCGTTGGTTTTTTTTTTTTTCTTTTTATTCAGCCGTCGAGACTACAGCCCAAACCGCTGGTCGGATCGACTTCAAATTTTGTATACCGATTCGCATCAACAGTGAGACGAGAATAACGCAATTTTCAGAATTCTCATGACGTCACTTTTTACGAAACCGGAAGTGACGTCATATATCATATAATTCCCTATAACTTCCTTATTTTCCAACCGATTTCAAAAATTATTTTTGAATTGTAAAGCTGCAAGAATTCGCTATCTTCGCTTCGCTGACAATGTTTGGCTATCTGCTCAAATGAGAGAGCTATAGACATGTGAAATTGAGAAAAATGAAAAAAATCAACAATTTCAGATTTTTATTTTATTTTTAATGGGTGGTCTTTGAAAACAGTTTCCAATTTGTACAGTAATCTCAGCAACATAATTTTTTGACAGCCTCACGCGGGACATTCATCCGCACAGAAGATGATATTTTTCAGAGCAATGGCTTGAATAGTTCTGATTCTATTGCCTTTCAAACTTGGACGTTTTTTTTCAATTTTTCAAATTTGAAATGGTCATAACTTTTGTATTATCTAACCGATTTCAAATATTTTTTTTGCATTAAAAAGCCAACAAAATTCTCTATCTCCATTTCGCAGGTAGTTTTTGGCTATCTGCCCAAATGAGAGAGTTGTAGGCATTTGAAGTTTTTAAAAAAAATTGAAATGGTCATAACTTCCTTATTATTCAACCGATTTCAAATATTTTTTTTGCATTAAAAAGCCAATAAAATTCTCTATCTCCGATTCCCTGGTAGTTTTTAGCTATCTGCTCAAATGCGCGAGCTACATGCATTTGAAGTTTGAGAACGAGCATATAAACTTAGCCGCCTAGAACAGTGTGTACAGCTGACAAACTTCGAGGTGGAGGCCAGACAGGTATGGTGGGCTGTATCAGACACTGGTTTTATATACGAACTGACATGCTGTGGCAACATAATTTTTTGACAGCGTCACGCGGGACATTCATCCGCACAGAAGATGATATTTTTCAGAGCAATGGCTTGAATAGTTCTGATTCTATTGCCTTTCAAACTAGGACGTTTTTTTTAAATTTTTCAAATTTGAAATTCTTTTTCTTTTTATTCAGCCGTCGGGACTACAGCCCAAACCGCTTGTCGGATCGACTTCAAATTTTGTATGCCGATTTGTATCAACTGTGAGACGAGAATAACGCAATTTTCAGAATTTTCATGACGTCACTTTCCACGAAACCGGAAGTGACGTCATATATCATATAATGTCCTATAACTTCCACATTTTTCAACCGATTTCAAAAATTCTTTTTGTATTCGAAAGCTGCGAGAAATCTCTATCTTCATTTGCCTGGCTGTTATTGGCTATCTGCTCAAATGAGAGAGCTATTGACATGTGAAGTTGAGAAAAATGAAAAAAATCAACAATTTCGGATTTTCTTTTTTATTTTAACGGGTGGTCTTCGAAAACAGTTTCCAAAATTTGTACAGTAATCTCACAACATAATTTTTGACAGCGTGACGCGGGACATTCATCCGCACAAAAGATGATACTTTTCAGAGCTATAGCTTGAAGAGTTCCGATTCTATTGCCTTTCAAACTTGGACGTTTTTTTTTCAATTTTTCAAATTTGAAATGTTCATAACTTTGTTATTATCTAACCGATTTCAAATATTTTTTTTCCATTAAAAAGCCAACAAAATTCTCTATCTCCGTTTCGCTGGTAGTTTTTGGCTATCTAGGCATTTGAAGTTTGGTTCTTTCATTTTTTTAAATTTGAAATGGTCATAACTTTTTTATTATTCAACCGATTTCAAATATTTTTTTCCATTAAAAAGGCAATAAAATTCTCTATCTCCGCATCGCTGGTAGTTTTTAGCTATCTGCTCAAATGAGAGAGCTACATGCATTTGAAGTTTGACAGCGTCACGTTAAATCACGAACTGACATGCTGTGAGTGCTTTAGAATCGTCTCAACTTCAATGTTAGACTAGGGGGTTAACGGTACACATTTCGTAGAACGTTATATAATGAAAAATGCTTAGGATAGTCAAGCGATTCTGAAAATACAAAACTTTATTTTTTCAATTTCATTGGAATTGCATCAATTTTTTTTTCTTTTTATTCAGCCGTCGGGACTACAGCCCAAACCGCTTGTCGGATCGACTTCAAATTTTGTATGCAGATTCGTATCGACTGTGAGACGAGAATAACGCAAGAGAAATTTTTGGCACCGGACATGGGCCGATATCAATTTTTTTGAGTTTCATATGTTTCCGTCATCGTCAATGTCTTCTAATCACTTTGCCAGTGTCCGTTTGTCAGTACATCAAGCCTCAAACCGTTGATGCAGCTTCAGCTGCTCTAGTTAGGTTTGAGGAATTTGATTCCTCAAACCTTTTGTTTTCGTTGGTTTTTTTTTTCTTTTTTTTCTTTTTATTCAGCCGTCGAGACTACAGCCCAAACCGCTGGTCGGATCGACTTCAAATTTTGTATACCGATTCGCATCAACAGTGAGACGAGAATAACGCAATTTTCAGAATTCTCCTGACGTCACTTTTTACGAAACCGGAAGTGACGTCATATATCATATAATTCCCTATAACTTCCTTATTTTCCAACCGATTTCAAAAATTCTTTTTGAATTGTAAAGCTGCGAGAATTCGCTATCTTCGCTTCGCTGACAATGTTTGGCTATCTGCTCAAATGAGAGAGCTATAGACATGTGAAATTGAGAAAAATGAAAAAAAATCAACAATTTCAGATTTTTATTTTATTTTAACGGTGGTCTTTGAAAACAGTTTCCAATTTGTACAGTAATCTCAGCAACATAATTTTTTGACAGCGTCACGCGGGACATTCATCCGCACAGAAGATGATATTTTTCAGAGCAATGGCTTGAATAGTTCTGATTCTATTGTCTTTCAAACTTGGACGTTTTTTTTCAATTTTTCAAATTTGAAATGTTCATAACTTTTTTATTATCTAACCGATTTCAAATATTTTTTTTGCATTAAAAAGCCAACAAAATTCTCTATCTCCGTTTCACTGGTAGTTTTTGGCTATCTGCCCAAATGAGAGAGTTGTAGGCATTTGAAGTTTTTTAAAAAAATTGAAATGGTCATAACTTCCTTATTATTCAACCGATTTCAAATATTGTTTTTGCATTAAAAAGCCAATAAAATTCTCTATCTCCGATTCACTGGTATTTTTTAGCTATCTGCTCAAATGCGCGAGCTACATGCATTTGAAGTTTGAGAACGAGCATATAAACTTAGCCGCCTAGAACAGTGTGTACAGCTGACAAACTTCGAGGTGGAGGCCAGACAGGTATGGTGGGCTGTATCAGACACTGGTTTTATATACGAACTGACATGCTGTGAGTGCTTTGTTAATTTTGATATGTTTCATTGCCATTTACCTCCAATGATAATGTATGTTCATGATCGCAAAGCATCCACACGTGTCTTGATGAATTCATATGTGCAATTGGGTATTTCAACATTTTTAGCCAGGTTTTTTGAAAAAAAATCCAGGCTATTGGATTGGCGAAAGCCGGGGCGGGCGGGCGGCGGGCGGGCGGGTGGTGGGCGGTATTTTTGTATTGGAAAGCTGCGAGAATTCTCTATCTTCGCTTCACTGACATTTTTTTGGCTATCTGCTCAAATGAAAGAGCTATAGACATGTGAAGTTGAGAAAAATGACAAAAACAAAAATCAACAATTTCGGATTTTTATTTTATTTTAACGGTGGTCTTTGAAAACAGTTTCCAATTTGTACAGTAATTTCAGCAACATAATTTTTTGACAGCATCACGCGGGACATTCATCCGCACAGAAGATGATATTTTTCAAAGCAATAGCTTGAATAGTTCCGATTCTATTGCCTTTCAAACTTGGACGCTTTTTTTTCAATTTTTCAAATTGAAATGGTCATAACTTTTTTATTATCTAACGATTTCAAATATTTTTTTTCCATTAAAAAGCCAACAAAATTCTCTATCTCCGTTTCACTGGTACTTTTTTGGCTATCTGCCCAAATGAGAGAGTTTGTAGGCATTTGAAATTTAATTATTTTTTTTGTTTTTTGAAATGGTCCATAACTTCCTTATTATCCAACCGATTTTCAAAAATTTTTTTTTATTTTTTTTTCATTGAAAAGCCCGATAAAACAATTCACTATCCCCTCCGTTTCGCTGTAGTTTTTGGCTATCTTGCTCGAATGAGAGAGCTGACCATGCATTTATGAGCGACTTTTGATAATTTGGTTGTTGCATTTTGGGTAAATGTTATGCCTTCTTAAAAAAACCTGTAATATCCCCATATTTTTAAACTGGACAGTTATACTAGGCCTAAATTCTTAGGAACCTATCGTGATAAAAGTGGTGCAAATCAATATCAATATTTTTAAAACTTTTAAAGTGATGGGAACCTGTGGTGTAATGGGTTGTAAATATAGTCATGTCTTAGAATAGCGGTGATGGTATAGCTAGCTCATATGGTTATGGTTTTTATTAGTGTAGTATATATCTTACTATAAATGCATTATTATAACAACCTCGCATATATGTAATTTTAAAATGTTTTTTAAACACAGTTAAAAACCAAATTGCAAGTTAATATACTGCATCTGACCTACACCTACCGGTGGTTCGCCGAAAAGTCAACGGCGGGACAATAAGAAGAAAAGAAAGAAAGATGACGATCCACACACATGTAATTTATATATAGTTATACGCCATGAAAAATAGTTCTGATAGTGAGCTAACATTATATTGTATAGTGTTTAAATACATGTGTTGTTATTTTTATGTACGACATTTTTATTACAAAATGTTTATCTGATTTGGCATGTAATAATTTGAAGATATTTATTCACGCGCAATTATACAACCGCATGTCTGAGTAAAGTAGTTTCCGGCCGCCATTTTATATTGACGAATTACAGAGACACAACAAATATATATGTAAGATTTGTATCGGTATTATTGTGATAATATATCCACATTTATTGTTATATTACAAATAAGTTATCTCGTCTTCTATTGGACATATTTTGTGAACCCCCCGGTAAAGTCCCCGTACTGCGGGGCATCATGAAGGTAAAGCCCTGCATAAAAGGGTAACTAACTTATTTGCAATTATGCATTAATCGTTATTTTTGTTGCGCCCGCTCGATAGAGCGGAAAGCGCGATATAGTCGGCACTTTGGCGTTGGTCCGTCCGTGCTTGCGTCCGTCCGGATTTGCGTTAAAGTTTTCTCTGCAACCGTAGTCGGATTAAGTTAAAACTCATATACTGATTAATCATCATCCATATTTTCCTTCTATTACCACACCCATGCGGCCCGGATGCCCAAGGTCAAGGTCAAATGACTTAGAAAAGTTTAACGTTAAAGTTTTTCAAATTGCTGTATCTCTGTAACTAGAATGAATAGTCATACTTCCGCTCTCGCTACAGTATGAAAGCGGTGCTCTATAAATACGTTAGCAACTTTCTTGGTTTGCGACGCGATTCGAGATGCGGCATTTTGGAACACGATTATGATCGAACTAGTATACAAACGGTCCTGAAATTATCTCTACAAGTACAATAAATCATTATTTTCTGACCTGCGCATATCAAAACATCATGGTATGGAGGCGATGTTGTGCTTTTAAACGCGGGGGTTAATAAAAACGACCATCATATTTTCTGTGTGTTCTCCATATTGTTTCCATTTCCCGATTCATTCGGATATCCCCGCATGTGAAACATTCAAATCTGGACCTAATCACGTGTTTAGTGGGCGGGGCTATAGCGACATACACATAACGTCACAACTTTTACTACGAACCCACCGGAAATAGTAAATAGTAAGCGCGTTTGCTTCTGTTCGGGTGTCAGTAATACGTCAAATTCGGCTTCAATAACTTCCTTTATTGTTTGGTCAATGACACTTAATTTTGAATTCAAGCTTTTTCTTCTAAAACCTTTGCCTTTGGTTTTAAATTGCTTGTCACAATGAACACATGTTGTGGCGGCCATTGTTTCGCGCGGTATGTCCAGCATTCCAAATATGGCCGCCGCTACCATATATGGAAACTAGAGTAATCATGAGAGATCACGTGACTAAAGATGGCGGCGGATGGAAACGGCTGCAACGTCCAGACAATAATTTTGCGAATAAAGTCAAATATATCAACAAATAAACATATTTTTCGGGGCTGATTTTGCGAAATAGTTTATTTATATACATATACATATATGTGTAGATTATTTTTGTCACTTTTATCGATGTTTATGGGGAAGTATATTTTGCTAACGTGAATAATGAATAGAGCATTGTAGCGGTAATAGCCGATTACCGCTACGCATATTGTAGCTACTCTGTAACCACTTGAAATATCAACCTCAAACTTCATATATACACATTCATCACCATCTATATTTTCATTTTATACCACACCCATGCGGCCCGGATGCCCAAGGTCAAGGTCAAATGACTTAGACGCTTTACTTGAAATCTTTTAAAAATGCTGTATCTCTGTAACCCTTTGGGAAACCAACTCAAAACTTCATATATACATTGATCACCATATATATTTTCATTTTATACCCTACCCATGCTTCCCAGAAGCCCAACGGCAAGGTCAAATGACATAGAAATTTTACTTAAAAATGTTCAAATTGCTGTATCTCTTTAACCGATAAAGTTGTTCAAATTGTTATATCTCTGTAACCACTTGGGACATCAACTTGAAACTTCATATGCACATTGATCACCATCTATATTTTCATTTTATACCCTACCAATGCTGCCCAAGGTCAAGGTCAAATGACATTGAAGTTTTACGTTAACGTTTGTGAAATTGCTGCATTTCTGTAACCGCTTGGGATATCAACTTGAAACTTCATATACACATTCAGTGCTGTGGAAATATTGAAATTCCTCACTTGTCCCCAGGCAAGTAAACTGTAAAATCTGCCTTGCCCGGACAAAAGTCTACTTGTCCGGAAATTATAGGGTCTAACTTTTGCCTTTGAAACTTTTTCCAAAATCACTACAAAAGCAATTTTATGTGAGATTGAAGTGATTTTGACTTTATTTCAGACAAATATAAGATGAGATCCAAAGAAAAACTGATACTTGGCATCTTGGCAGACAAGGAAAGATGGTCTTGGTTGTCCCGGACAAGTAAACCCCAAAATTTCACTTGGCAAGTCGGGCAGCCTATTTCCACAGCCCTGACATTGATCACCATATGATATATATATTTTCATTGTATAACCTACCCATGCTGCCCAGAAGCCCAAGTTCAAATGTGTCGTCGGGGAGCATTTGTCAGATTTACCGACCATCTAGTTCTTTTTCTTTTTATTCAGCCGTCGGGACTACAGCCCAAACCGCTTGTCGGATCGACTTCAAATTTTGTATGCCGATTTGTATCAACTGTGAGACGGGAATAACGCAATTTTCAGAATTCTCATGACGTCACTTTCCACGAAACCGGAAGTGACGTCATATATCATATAATGTCCTATAACTTCCACATTTTTCAACCGATTTCAAAAATTATTTTTGTATTCGAAAGCTGCGAGAAATCTCTATCTTCGTTTGCCTGGCCGTTATTGGCTATCTGCTCAAATGAGAGAGCTATTGACATGTGAAGTTGAGAAAAATGAAAAAAATCAACAATTTCGGATTTTATTTTTTATTTTAACGGGTGGTCTTCGAAAACAGTTTCCAATTTGTACAGTAATTAATCTCAGCAACATAATTTTTTGACAGCGTGACGCGGGACATTCATCCGCACAAAAGATGATACTTTTCAGAGCTATAGCTTGAAGAGTTCCGATTCTATTGCCTTTCAAACTTGGACGTTTTTTTTTTTGTTTTTTCAATTTTCAAATTTGAAATGTTCATAACTTTGTTATTATCTAACCGATTTCAAATATTTTTTTTTTTTTTTTCCATTAAAAAGCCAACAAAATTCTCTATCTCCGCTTCGCTGGTAGTTTTTTGGCTATCTGCCCAAAATGAGAGAGTTGTAGGCATTTGAAGTTTGGTTCTTTCATTTTTTTAAATTTGAAATGGTCATAACTTTTTTATTATTCAACCGATTTCAAATATTTTTTTTCCATTAAAAAGGCAATAAAATTCTCTATCTCCGCATCCTGGTAGTTTTTAGCTATCTGCTCAAATGAGAGAGCTACATGCATTTGAAGTTTGACAGCGTCACGTTAAATCACACAGTAACAATACTGACATGCTGTGAGTGCTTTAGAATCGCTCAACTTCAATGTCAGACTAGGGGGTTAACGGTACACATTTCGTAGAACGTTATATAATGAAAATGCTTAGGATAGTCAAGCGATTCTGAAATACAAAACTTTATTTTTTCAATTTCATTGGAATTGCATCAATTTTTTTTTCTTTTTATTCAGCCGTCGGGACTACAGCCCAAACCGCTTGTCGGATCGACTTCAAATTTTGTATGCAGATTCGTATCGACTGTGAGACGAGAATAACGCAATTTTCAGAATTCTATGACGTTACTTTTCCCACGAAACCGGAAGTGACGTCATATATCATATAATTCCCTATAACTTCTTTATTTTCCAACCGATTTCAAAAATTCGTTTTGATTGGAAAGCTGCGAGAATTCCCTATCTTCATAATATAAATTTTCGTCTATCTGCTCAAATGAGAGAGCTATAGACATGTGAAGTTGAAAAAAATGAAAAAAAAAATCAACAATTTCGGATTTTTTTTTATTTTAACAGGTGGTCTTTGAAAACAGTTTCCAATTTGTACAGCAATCTCAGCAACATAGTTTTTTGACAGCGTGACGCGGGGCATTTGTCCGAACAAAGGATGATATTTTTCAGAGCGATAGCTTATAGTGCTATCCTCGTGAGTATCCCTTTAATGGTTGATTAGGTGATAGGAGGGATCGGCGACGGGTAATTTACCCATGACATTAATCTTTATGTACCATTCTGGTACTAGAGTAGGAGATCCTTATCGCAAGGCCGACCTACATGGTTTGGCCCTCTTGTACCATTTTGGCCACTGGTACTGGTGAGCTAAATCCTGTTATGCTTCATTAAGAAGTAATAAGCTTTTGCTAATCGTGTTAATTTATGATTTGTGGCCTCTGTTGTACCTTTTTAGCCCCTGGTGCTGGAGAGCTAAATACTGTTATGCTCCATTACAAAGTAATAATTTGACAATTTCAGTTTTGGGAAGTCAAATTATTTGTGTCTCAATTCATACACATTTAAGTATCGTCCCATATCCTGCCGGGAATCGAGCGGTAATCGGCCGGTGTATGTAGCCTCAGAGGAGAAATTTTTGGCACCGGACATGGGCCGATATCAATTTTTTTGAGTTTCATATGTTTCCGTCATCGTCAATGTCTTCTAATCACTTTGCCAGTGTCCGTTTGTCAGTACATCAAGCCTCAAACCGTTGATGCAGCTTCAGCTGCTCTAGTTTTTTCTTTTTTTTCTTTTTATTCAGCCGTCGAGACTACAGCCCAAACCGCTGGTCGGATCGACTTCAAATTTTGCATACCGATTCGCATCAACAGTGAGACGAGAATAACGCAATTTTCAGAATTCTCATGACGTCACTTTTTACGAAACCGGAAGTGACGTCATATATCATATAATTCCCTATAACTTCCTTATTTTCCAACCGATTTCAAAAATTATTTTTGAATTGTAAAGCTGCGCCTCTATCTTGGCTTCGCTGACAATGTTTGGCTATCTGCTCAAATGAGAGAGCTATAGACATGTGAAATTGAGAAAAATGAAAAAAATCAACAATTTCAGATTTTTATTTTATTTTAACGGGTGGACATTCATCCGCACAGAAGATGATATTTTTCAGAGCAATGGCTTGAATAGTTCTGATTCTATTGTCTTTCAAACTTGGACGTTTTTTTCTCAATTTTTCAAATTTGAAATGGTCATAACTTTTTTATTATCTAACCGATTTCAAATATTTTTTTTGCATTAAAAAGCCAACAAAATTCTCTATCTCCGTTTCGCAGGTAGTTTTTGGCTATCTGCCCAAATGAGAGAGTTGTAGGCATTTGAAGTTTTTAAAAAAAATTGAAATGGTCATAACTTCCTTATTATTCAACCGATTTCAAATATTTTTTTTGCATTAAAAAGCCAATAAAATTCTCTATCTCCGATTCGTTGGTAGTTTTTAGCTATCTGCTCAAATGCGCGAGCTACATGCATTTGAAGTTTGAGAACGAGCATATAAACTTAGCCGCCTAGAACAGTGTGTACAGCTGAGGAGGCCAGACAGGTATGGTGGGCTGTATCAGACACTGGTTTTATATACGAACTGACATGCTGTGAGTGCTTTAGAATCGTCTCAACTTCAATGTCAGACTAGGGGGTTAAAGGTACACATTTCGTAGAACGTTATATAATGAAAAATGCTTAGGATAGTCAAGCGATTCTGAAAATACAAAACTTTATTTTTTCAATTTCATTGGAATTGCATCAATTTTTTTTGAGTTTCATATGTTTTCGTCATTGGCAATGTCTTCTAATCACTTTGCCAGTGTACGTTTGTCAGTACATCAAGCCTCAAACCGTTGATGCAGCTTCAGCTGCTCTAGTTAGGTTTGAGGAATTTGATTCCTCAAACCTTTTGTTTTCGTTGGTTTTTTTTTTCTTTTATTTATTTTTATTCAGCCGTCGAGACTACAGCCCAAACCGCTGGTCGGATCGACTTCAAATTTTGTATACCGATTCGCATCAACAGTGAGACGAGAATAACGCAATTTTCAGAATTCTCATGACGTCACTTTTTACGAAACCGGAAGTGACGTCATATATCATATAATTCCCTATAACTTCCTTATTTTCCAACCGATTTCAAAAATTCTTTTTGAATTGTAAAGCTGCGAGAATTCTCTATCTTCGCTTCGCTGGCTGACAATGTTTGGCTATCTGCTCAAATGAGAGAGCTATAGACATGTGAATTTGAGAAAAATGAAAAAAATCAACAATTTCAAATTTTTATTTTATTTTAACGGGTGGTCTTTGAAAACAGTTTCCAATTTGTACAGTAATCTCAGCAACATAATTTTTTGACAGCGTCACGCGGGACATTCATCCGCACAGAAGATGATATTTTTCAGAGCAATGGCTTGAATAGTTCTGATTCTATTGTCTTTCAAACTTGGACGTTTTTTTTTCAATTTTTCAAATTTGAAATGGTCATAACTTTTTTATTATCTAACCGATTTCAAATATTTTTTTTGCATTAAAAAGCCAACACAATTCTCTATCTCCGTTTCACTGGTAGTTTTTTGGCTATCTGCCCAAATGAGAGAGTTGTAGGCATTTGAAGTTTTTAAAAAAAATTGAAATGGTCATAACTTCCTTATTATTCAACCGATTTCAAATATTTTTTTTGCATTAAAAAGCCAATAAAATTCTCTATCTCCGATTCGTGGTAGTTTTTAGCTATCTGCTCAAATGCGCGAGCTACATGCATTTGAAGTTTGAGAACGAGCATATAAACTTAGCCGCCTAGAACAGTGTGTACAGCTGACAAACTTCGAGGTGGAGGCCAGACAGGTATGGTGGGCTGTATCAGACACTGGTTTTATATACGAACTGACATGCTGTGAGTGCTTTAGAATCGTCTCAACTTCAATGTCAGACTAGGGGGTTAACGGTACACATTTCGTAGAACGTTATATAATGAAAAATGCTTAGGATAGTCAAGCGATTCTGAAAATACAAAACTTTATTTTTTCAATTTCATTGGAATTGCATCAATTTTTTTTGAGTTTCATATGTTTTCGTCATTGGCAATGTCTTCTAATCACTTTGCCAGTGTACGTTTGTCAGTACATCAAGCCTCAAACCGTTGATGCAGCTTCAGCTGCTCTAGTTCTTTTTCTTTGTATTCAGCCGTCGGGACTACAGCCCAAACCGCTTGTCGGATCGACTTCAAATTTTGTATGCCGATTTGTATCAACTGTGAGACGAGAATAACGCAATTTTCAGAATTCTCATGACGTCACTTTCCACGAAACCGGAAGTGACGTCATATATAATATAATGTCCTATAACTTCCACATTTTTCAACCGATTTCAAAAATTCTTTTTGTATTCGAAAGCTGCGAGAAATCTCTATCTTCGTTTGCCTGGCCGTTATTGGCTATCTGCTCAAATGAGAGAGCTATTGACATGTGAAGTTGAGAAAAATGAAAAAAATCAACAATTTCGGATTTTATTTTTTATTTTAACGGGTGGTCTTCGAAAACAGTTTCCAATTTGTACAGTAATCTCAGTAACATAATTTTTTGACAGCGTGACGCGGGACATTCATCCGCACAAAAGATGATACTTTTTCAGAGCTATAGCTTGAAGAGTTCCGATTCTATTGCCTTTCAAACTTGGACGTTTTTTTTTTCAATTTTTCAAATTTGAAATGTTCATAACTTTGTTATTATCTAACCGATTTCAAATATTTTTTTTCAATTAAAAAGCCAACAAAATTCTCTATCTCCGTTTCGCTGGTAGTTTTTGGCTATCTGCCCAAATGAGAGAGTTGTAGGCATTTGAAGTTTGGTTCTTTCATTTTTTTAAATTTGAAATGGTCATAACTTTTTTATTATTCAACCGATTTCAAATATTTTATTTCCATTAAAAAGGCAATAAAATTCTCTATCTCCTCATCCTGGTAGTTTTTAGCTATCTGCTCAAATGAGAGAGCTACATGCATTTGAAGTTTGACAGCGTCACGTTAAATCACACAGTAACAATACTGACATGCTGTGAGTGCTTTAGAATCGTCTCAACTTTAATGTCAGACTAGGGGGTTAACGGTACACATTTCGTAGAACGTTATATAATGAAAAATGCTTAGGATAGTCAAGCGATTCTGAAAATACAAAACTTTATTTTTTCAATTTCATTGGAATTGCATCAATTTTTTTTTCTTTTTATTCAGCCGTCGGGACTACAGCCCAAACAAAAGCTTGTCGGATCGACTTCAAATTTTGTATGCAGATTCGTATCGACTGTGAGACGAGAATAACGCAATTTTCAGAATTCTCATGACGTTAATTTCCACGAAACCGGAAGTGACGTCATATATCATATAATTCCCTATAACTTCTTTATTTTCCAACCGATTTCAAAAATTCGTTTTGCATTGGAAAGCTGCGAGAATTCCCTATCTTCATAATATAAATTTTCGTCTATCTGCTCAAATGAGAGAGCTATAGACATGTGAAGTTGAAAAAAATGAAAAAAAAAATCAACAATTTCGGATTTTTTTTTATTTTAACAGGTGGTCTTTGAAAACAGTTTCCAATTTGTACAGCAATCTCAGCAACATAGTTTTTTGACAGCGTGACGCGGGGCATTTGTCCGAACAAAGGATGATATTTTTCAGAGCGATAGCTTATAGTGCTATCCTCGTGAGTATCCCTTTAATGGTTGATTAGGTGATAGGAGGGATCGGCGACGGGTAATTTACCCATGACATTAATCCTTATGTACCATTCTGGTACTAGAGTAGGAGATCCTTATCGCAAGGCCGACCTACATGGTTTGGCCCTCTTGTACCATTTTGGCCACTGGTACTGGTGAGCTAAATCCTGTTATGCTTCATTAAGAAGTAATAAGCTTTTGCTAATCGTGTTAATTTATGATTTGGCCCTCTTGTACCTTTTTAGCCCCTGGTGCTGGAGAGCTAAATACTGTTATGCTCCATTACAAAGTAATAATTTGACAATTTCAGTTTTGGGAAGTCAAATTATTTGTGTCTCAATTCATACACATTTAAGTATCGTCCCATATCCTGCCGGGAATCGAGCGGTAATCGGCCGGTGTATGTAGCCTCAGAGGAGAAATTTTTGGCACCGGACATGGGCCGATATCATTTTTTTTGAGTTTCATATGTTTCCGTCATCGTCAATGTCTTCTAATCACTTTGCCAGTGTCCGTTTGTCAGTACATCAAGCCTCAAACCGTTGATGCAGCTTCAGCTGCTCTAGTTTGATTTGAACTTGCGTGCATACATGGTTGTTTAAACTTGTATTACATAAACTAACGTTAGTTTGATTTAAACTTGCGTGCACACATGGTTGTTTAAACTTGTATTACATAAACTAACGTTAGTTTGATTTGAACTTGCGTACACACATGGTTGTTTAAACTTGTATTACATAAACTATATCATCTAATTGGTAATTGGTATCACCTAATGCTGAATTAAATTGTGTCGTCTGTTGTTTACTTTTTATTAAGAAAAGAAGATAAAATATGAAACAACAACAAACAACACTTTTTTATGTTTCCCGTATTCTAAGGTTTAGAGGCACGGTGTCTCAGATGATGTCTCAGATATAAATGTTATGACCGATCGTAAGGACGAATGGATCAAGAGCATCGTTATCACTAAGCTATTGCCCTCGCTGGCAGTCTTGATAATAAAAAAATCATTATCGCATTTGCCTTACAAAGCATGACAAACCAGGTGAAGATAATTCATCAGTGACTGTGTCCTTGAATGGTCGGCCGTCGGTCGTATGCAAAACAAAGCACCATCCCTAGACACACATTGTGGCCAAATATTATCAAAAATCAGCGAAGCGGTTCATGAGTTATTGAAACATGAAAGGTGTTACTAACGTACGTACGTAGGTACGTACGCACGCACGCACGCACGTACGTACGCACGCACGCACGCACGCGCATTGACTGACGCTATATCCCCTCTTGCCGCTAGGCGAGGAGATAATGAATGTGGCAGCAGTATATATTATGAAACAAGCCATGTGATTTTGTACCTGAGAACACGTGCGATTTTTCATGAAACTGTGATATTTTCCGTAAATGACGTCGACAGTTGACGAAATGTTCATAGCAATTGCGAAATTCTTTGTTCTGAACAATTTCAGACACGACATGTGATTTTGTATCTTCGGACATCTGCGTAATTTCATTAAATATGTTTACAAAATTTACAATATTTTTCATAAATAAAGTAAAAAGTTGACAAAATGTTCAGAGTACATAAGGAATATAGTTCCGCATGTACTCTGAAAATTACATTTTGTAAACGTATTTCATGAAATTACGCAGATGTCCGAAGGTACAAAATCACATGGCGTGTCTCATTTGTCAATTTTCTATGTCATTTGCAGACAATATCATAGTTTATTTTTATACACATGGATTATATTTTGTAATATATTTCCTCAGATATCGCACATCGTCTAGTATGTATTCCGGAGGTATAATAATGGAACAGGCAAATATTTTTGGTACATACTTAGTTTATATAGTTATATATTAAATTATACATACATGTATACTAGTATTCATATTAGTATATTGCACTTTTTATTTTAAATACGATGTTTATTTTCTCTGCGTGACTTAGGAACCAGGGGCCCGTTTCACTAAACTTCGTACGACTAAAATATTCGTAAGTGCAAATTTAGGATCGTCTGGAAATTTCAATTTATGGATTTACATGTATTGAGCATAGGCTGCAAAATAAATGTAAATCCAATAATTGTTTACAAGAAAGCATTGTTAAAGGTACATGCCCACTCAGTAGGCACAAACTGTTCTTCATAGGAATTAAATAAGTGTATAATTGTGTCACTATTCCACCAGTTCTAAAAATTACAAGTGCCCGCTATACAGATATACTCATTTAGTAATATGTATTTTACTGATAGTGACGCGCGGTGGTATCAGACTATAACGTATGCTCATTGTACATCAACAAATACATACAGACAATACATAGTAATGTCCGTTAACATTTTAAGGAAACACGGTTATCGCCTCTGATATCAGTGTGGAAATTTACGTCTAATATAAAATGTATAATAATGCCAATCAATACGTGGGGTAATTGTGAATGAATGTTTATTTTTCCAGAAAATGTCTCAGATGATGTCTCTGATATAAACATCAGTGTGTGCCTACTGAGTGGGCATGTACCTTTAACTTGTTTCTATAATACTAACAGTTAGTACCGACGGGTTCATGAGCACGTCCACGAACAGTTTTACAAACTTGGCTGTCAGGGGGCCGTTTCACTAAGCTTTTTGCGACTAAAATGTTCGTAAAGGCAAATTTAGGTTCATCTGGAAATATCAATTGATGGATGTACATGTATTGAGCATAGGCTGCATATGCTCAATAAATTTAAATCCAATAATTGTTTACAAGAAAACATTGTTAATGTGAAATTTACAGACTATCATAATTTTGCACTTACGAACATTTTAGTCGTACGAAGTTTAGTGAAACAGCCCCCAGAAAAAATGTTATTTTGGATTTTAATGTTGCAATTACGAACTTCTTAGTCGTACGATGTTTAATGAAACGGGCCCCAGAGGTTCTTATTAGATGAGTGATGGTTTACAATATTTAGTATACGTTCTCTGATTTCATGAGAAACGAGGCTATGCCGAGAATAAATAGAGGACCATACAAAATGTACTTTAGCGATGATTTAATATGATATTTATTAAACTCGTTTACTGATTTAAGAAAAAGGCAATGTTTTTTATGAAGTCAATGAACGAGTTAAAAATATATTAAATCAACATACATGTAAACGTATACGTATTGCATAAGCACACTCTAATTTATTGAAGCTGCACTGGTCACCTAACGTGTTCCTGTAGCGGTCACATTTGCATATTCATTCAAAGATTAAAACAAAATAGTTTACAAGCTGCAGAAGAGTCAGTAAATGACATATAAATACAATTTCTCTCGTCACATACGCATGTCCGAATGTAACATGGAAACGTCCTGGTGCCAATGCTAAACTATATGTATCTCCTAATTAGGAGATAAAACATGTTTAGCATTGACACATGTAGTAAGTCCTAATTAGGAAATAACAAGTCCTAATTAGGAGAAACTAGCTCCTAATTAGGAGATAGTATGTCTTAATTATGAGATAATAAGTCCTAATTAGGAGTTATGAAGCCCTAATTAGGAGATATTAAGTCCTAATCATGAGATAGTAACTCCTAATTAGGAGATAACAATTGTTTTAGCATTGGCACCAGGACGCTTCCATAATCAGTGATGTATACTGGCCACAATATCATATAAGCCGAGGCCATGTAGCGTCGGGAGCTAAACTGACCACACATGTCATATGCATGTCATATACGCCCCATTTATTATAGGAATGAATGGCCTTTTTGTGGAATTTATCGGGGTATAAACTTGGAAAAGTCGCGAGAATACTGGACGAAGGCCGGAAGGCCTCGTCCAGTATTCCCGCGACTTTTTCAAGTTTATATCCTTGATAAATTTCAGGGCTGAATATATCGTTTCTCGATGTAAATATTCCGTTCTTATTTTGGGATTTTCCCCCCAATGCAGCAGGTTAAAACGGGATCGAACCCGTTTGCCCGGCCTTACATGACCTTAGCTGTTGATAGGCCGTTAAACACCAATAAACAAACACACACATTCTGGAATTATGCTGGCCACAAATACCATATATATAAACCTCATTACTCCAGTCACAAAATATAATCCATGTGTATAAATGCCATTTCATGTAAGCCACATTCGTCCAGTCACAGTCCGCATATATGTAGCTAGATTTGCCACACATTTAATATACATGCCATCTAACACCCATGTATCCAGCAACAATAACCTATATCGGGAGCATGACTGGCCACACATACTACATAGACCCAGATTACCCAGTCACAGCCACAGATCGGGAGCTAGATTGGCCACAAATGTAATATAAATGCCATATAAACCCCATTTATACAGCAACAATAGCCTATATCGGGAGCTAGACTGGCCACACATACTATATCGACCCAGATTACCCAGTCACAGCCACATATCTGAAGCTAGACTGGCCACAAATGTAATATAAATGCCATATAAACCCCATTTATCCAGCAACAATAACCTATATCGGGGACTAGACTTATAGCCTGATAACGATCTATATTGCTTGAATCTGAGAACCACGTCGGGTGTTTCATTGATGGAATGGCGAACAGTGCAGATCCTGACCAGCCTGTGCAAATGCACAGGCTGATCTGGATCTACACTGTTCGCAAAACCCAGAAGCCCCATTTATTTAGTCGCTTCAACATATAAGCCCCATTTCGCCAGTCACAGTCACATATAAGCCCCATTTCGCCAGTCACATATAAGCCCAATTCATCCAGCCACAGTCACATATAAGCCCAATGTCTATAGTCATAGCCCCATTGCTTCAGTTACAGTTGCATTCCGGAGTTAGACCAGCCCAGATGCCATATAATATATAAGCCCCATTTCTCCAGTCGCAGCCAAAATATAAACCATGTTATAATTACTCCCCGGCGACCGTTGGCAATTAGCCGCCGCGCAAAATGCCGTTCGGAGCCGGTTATATCGGCATTATATTTAGACCCGTGTATCATTTACTAATAATTGTCTTCCAATAGTCAATGCGATAATTTGGCCTCCGACGGGCTGGACAAAAAGGAGATAAACATGGTAAAGAAACCAAAGCGCGAGATTAAAAATGTACAATGTAGATGGTCGTGGCCGCATGTCGAGATTGTCGACCCATTTGTTATTCATTTGTGGCTTCGACTGGAGAAATGGGGTAGTGTAGATCCAGATCAAATAGCGCACTCATGTAGCCTGATAACCATCTATATTGCTTGTTAGAAGCATGCCCATTGATGGAATGGCGCACAGTGCAGATCCTGATCAGACTGATTCACACTCTGATCAGGATCTGTAGCCGATTTCACCAACATTGCAAAGTATACTTTTCTAGCAAAGTATACTTTGAGGGAGAACGTTTCAATTTTAGGATAAATTTATTATTTTTTATTATGCTGAATTTATTACATTATCACAGCCATTTTGGCTGTGATAATGTAATAAATTCAGTATAATAATTCTGCATACTTTTAATCATCAAATATATGTAGTTCTATATGAAATAATGCATTTCGGGAAAAATAAATGATTACTCCCTCAAAGTATACTTTGCTAGAAAAGCATACTTTGCAATGTTGGTGAAATAGGCTACTGGACTGGTTGCAAAACACATAAGCCTCCTTTCTTCTGCCATGGCCACAGCTTCAGACTCGTGACGAGCCGTCTCATTAGGGTATACACTTTTTGCAAGTAATTTTCATATTTTTGAGAACAAAAACACCCCCTTATCATAAATGCATCCGCACAGTCTGATCAGGATCTGCACTGTTCGCCATTCCATCAATGACACACCCGTCATGCTTCTAGCAAGCGATATAGATTGTTATCAGGCTACAGGATTGTGCCATTTGATCAGGAGCTACACTGGTCACAAATCCCATTTCCCCAGTAACACGCATTATTACTTAGATATCAATGTTTGCCTAGAAATTGCCTGTATTTGTCTACCGCAATCACATACACAGTCCAGGCTGATACGGCGTGTTTTCTAGTCTGATACTGAAATTTCTAGTCTGATACTGCCATTTCTAGTCTCATACCATCGTTACTAGTCTGATACCACCGTTTCCAGTCCGATACCATGTCTCGCGCGTGTATTAAACCAGTTCCTTTTGGGCATGGCATTTATATGACATGTTTACTTTATCGGCTGCGTAAATTTTGACAGATGCCGGGAATTTAAATGTGTAGGCTCTGTATTTCATCATTCAATCATGGATAACGGTATAGATTTTAATATAGGATTATCACAACTGCTGGATGATTGATATTGAAATTGATATCTGAGTTATCTAAGTAATAAAGACGTTAATACGTGTCTTGTTTGATATCGGCCTAGGTATCGTCCCTCGGTAACTCGGTAACTTGGTACCTTCGGTCTCAGGCTGATACCAAGTTACCTCGGGCCGATACATAGGCCGATATCAAACAAGCCACGTATTAACCTCTAATTATTTGAAATCGACCATGAGCGTGCGGGAAGCATGACTTGGCCATATAATGGAAATATGGATGATGATGTAACAAACATGTAACGTTCCAAGTCAATCCGACTTATAGTTACAAAGATATCAGTAATTTAAAAAATTTAGTAAAGTCAATTCTTATATTTGCACAGATTTATGCAACCCTTTCAACACTGCACACCTCTATATGTTTCCAAACATTACCCGGATGAGCTGGCTCGTAACGAGCCTTTGCACCAGGGCCTGCACATTTTGCAAGTAAGTTTTTTATTTTATGAGAAAAAAATCCCCTTTTTCCAAATGGACTAGTCTGTAAATCATTTTGTGACAATATGATTGGTTGGAAAATTAACATATCACAGTCCATTCTTGTTAGTTCGTGTTGAAAGGGTTACATTAGTTAGTAGTAGTACATTTTATTAGTATATTTCGGACGGACGGACGGACGGTGATCCCGTGTCCCTTCGCAAGCAATTGAAATACTGATTTTTCCATAGTGTATCACATCATATACACCAACTAAAACGTTCATATAATATTTTACACATTTTTCAACTGTTGAACAAAAAACGTTTCTTTTGTTTACTTGGGACATTTCGTCTCTTTGCCGTACAGGAACGAATATTAAGAACTAAACATTAAATTTCCTACCAGACCGTCCTTTCCTCGCGCCTCGAGACGAACATTAAGAACCATACGATTCGGCTTATATTTAAGGATGGGAATTGGCTCGAACACCTTCCATATTACGCTGCTTACAACTTAAGGGCCCGTGGGGCCCCTGATAATCCAATGATTCATGCATACTTGCTTCGTAAATGTGAAGGAATATATGCATAACATACATGTGAACATTTTAGTCTTACTATATCCCACACAGTGCATCGAGTTGCCATGTCGGCCATCTTAGTGTGTACAAGCCATCGGCCAGTCAGTTTACCTTTTACTGCGTTTGGCACATGATACCACTTATAATATGACAAACACATGAATACAATTTGGTGCAACATGATGGGGATACATCAGACAACAGCGTGCTATGCCTTGTTTTCATAAAATGTATATACAAACTCTGATATATGAAGGGTTTGTTGACCCTTTGTTAAAATGTTTGAGAATTCAGTAAAGACTGTGTAACAGTAAGAACAATACACAGTGCTGTAGATATGTACCTGTATTACCATACATACTGCATCGAATCAAGTGACTTGCAAGCAGTTATCTGAGTGTATTGTGACTACTGTCTATTTGCCTGTTATGCGAGTAAATACGGCTTTTACCTGTGTCAGATGTACATCTAATAATAGACAGTGTACCAGTTTGACATTTTACATATGGAAAAAGTGTCCATTGTATATTCTGTAAGTGATGGTAGAAAAGCTCAGATATCTAGCATTTTGTGTAGTCTGCTGAAATAATATTTATAGGACGTTATCATCCTATATATGTGGGACGTATTGACCAAATTGTATTAGACTTGCTGCCATAGTATTGGCTGTACATGGCAAACGCTCCAAGTGGTGAAACTGTCCGATAGCATGTACAAACTAAAATGGCGGAGATGGCAACTCAATGATCTGTATAATATACTCTAAGAAGAACAGGGTCAACTATACTTTATATAGATATTCAGTCACATGTATGATTCTACTACTTTTGAAACAAATTGTCATATTCTATATAGTCAGTCCTTAAGGTTATTAACCCTTAGACCGCTACTCACAACAATTGTTGTCTGCTGTTGCTTTTATATCTTGCTTATTTCTCAATAAAAATATGTTTTGACAGCACGTGCCGTCAAAGCATGTTGTAAATTATTCTAAAGTGTTGTCAAAGCATGTTTTTGATGATACAAATGTTAAATAGAAAATAAACAGCAGACGACAAAAAAAATAAGATAGCGATCTAAGGGTTAATTTTCATCTCTAGGCGAGATAGACTGAAACGAAGAGAGGATATGTCCCAACGAGCTACCATTCAGTTTGGTTACGTAATATGTGGCTGTGATTGGAGAAATGGGGCTTTCTTGTCAGTCTAAATCCTCGTCGTCTAGCACAAACCTGCAGTCTGATATGGATATGTATATGCTGTTTGTTAACAGCAGGACAGATGATTACCTACTGAATGGCGAACAGTGTAAGGCCTGATCAGACTACGCGAATGTGCAGGCTGATCATGGGCTACACTGATCGCAGAACCCATAAGCCCCATTGTCCATTCACAGCCGCAAATACGTATCTTCGTGGCAAATATGATAACACCGTGAGCTACACTTTCACATTATATGTACATGCATTTCTTCTAAAACTCTTTAGTCGACTTTAGACTTGTATCACGAATCGCCCGAATCACCCGAGCAAGATGTCTTGTCTGTGTCGGCAATTTCCGTGAGCCATCGCCGTATACGCCCCTCCCTCAACGAAGCTCCGCCAGTAATCGCTGTCACGAGGTTTTGTTCGGCGGGGGAATCCCCTATATCGGCGACCGCCTTTTTGGTCAACTCACTATCGCCTTCACACGTCAACTCCATCAACTGCGTACTGTCGTCTGTCGATTCGCTCCCGAATTCGAAAGAGACGCCATTGTTTTCAACCGTTTCGCCCTGTAAGTTATTCCACGATTTTGAATTTCGCCTCACCGTTGGCACGTGTTGTAACAACGCTTCGTCTCTTTCCGGACTCGAGTAAAACCGCCTCAACATGTTGTGTTTCTGGTATAAGCTATCGGAGACGCCATGATGCATACGATGCACGTCTGACTCGGAATCGTTTGAAATCAGACCCACACTCCGCGCTGTGTATTCACTATTCAACGACACGGCGCTGCCTACCCGACTTCCGGGATCCAAACCGGAAGTGAAATTCGAAATGTCCAGGGTATCCAGGAAGACGACTGGTTGGCGCGTGAGACAGCTGCAAGCGTCTGAAGATTTACGCGGCATTCTGGGAGAACAGTATAAACCAATCGCGTTTCTCGAATCAGCTTCCGACCCGACTTCCGTAACGGAAGTAGAAAACTGTCCGTCTGCTTGAAACGCTTGATGCTTCTCGGCCTGCGCACCGGTGAGAGTCACATCCAAGTCTCCCGTGGACCGGGAGTGCGTGAGCACGGCTGTTTCTGACTTGTCGGCTGCCGTGTCGAGGACAATCGCCGGTACAGGCATGCAGACGGAGTGAATCTCCCGGCGGTCGTGCTTTGAGCGAGGTTTGTTATCCATTTTCACGTTCGTAGAATCATCTGAGGTACAAATGTCGGAGATATGTTCTCGCGCCTGATACTATCATCAATGATGCGCTCACCAAATTGAGAATACAAGGCTAGTGTCGTTTGATATCAAGTTAATCAGGTAGGCTAGGAAACGCGTAGGAATTCCGAGGCTGGCTGAGGAATTCCTACAGTTTCCGAGCCGAACCTGATAAACTTGATATCATGCTATTAAAAACACTCGCATTGTATTATATTTATCAGGTAACTTTTCTTTTTGCTGCACGATTGGCAAACATACGGAGGTTTCGTTGAAACGAGCTTTGTTACTTTGCGGCAGTACACTTGTGTCATTCGGTAACGTCACGTGGCATTGTTCGACCAAAGACACATCAGCGAAAGCAGTGTTTTATTCGCTGTGACACAATGTGTGGGATCACGTGGTGTTCTGAACGGCGTGATGTCATGTTTTAGACAATATTATGTTTACAATAGTTTTCCTTTAATATTATTCTAACGGAATGACGGATTATTATGAAATACAGCGCAGCAAATGCGAAAATGTTTGCACTGCTAATGATTTAGTAGTCCGTTAAGCTAACATATAATATTAGCAACCGGACCCTGTTAAATATTTAAAAATCCGTTAAGCCAACGTAGGCTTTGGGCAACCGGGCCCCGCTATTGATTTAACAGTCCGTTAAGTTAACAGAGATGTTTAGCAACCTGGCCCTGTATGTAGCAGGCCAATGCAATTTCAGGCCCGTAGCGGTGTGCAAAATAATGTCACGGCGGTCTTTGACAGCCAGTAATCAACGATGCAAGACTCGGACCTGTGATACAAAAATAAATGCCCATTAAAAGATGTCATTACCCCACCCAGCGGGTCTGGTATTGTACTGTTTACTATATATATAGTAAACAGTACAGTACTAGACCAGGTGGGTGGGGTAAAGGGATATTTTAATGGGTATTTTGTGTCACGTGTCCGAGTCCACCACATGTGCTAGTAACACATTAAAAATTGCCAATATAGTGTCGTGGTGGGCGACTACGGCCGTGAAAGTTCATTACCTGATAAATATCGTACATGTATATGGTATATCACAGAGTTGTAAATCCTTCGAAGAATCGTTATTTGCTGGAATGATGCCTGTATGTCAATCTTGTAAAACGTTAACGTTAACTCCCACAGTTTACCAGATTCGGGAACTCCAAAACAAGAATCCTCGTTTAAGTCGACATATTCAAGTGGCGGAAATGACACACATCACGTATACGGACATAGTAATATGCACTTGCTAGTTTCCGTTTATTTATATATGGATCTGACTGGAGAAATGGGGCTTATAGGTTTTTGCGACCAGTGTAAATCCAGATCAGCCTGTGCATCCGCACAGTCTGATCAGCATCGGCACTATTCGCCATTTCATCAATGAAACATCTGGAATGCTGCTAACAAGCGATACAGGTCATCACCAGGCTACGGGATCAGGAGCAACACTGGTCACAAACCCATAAGCCCCATTTATCCAGTCACATCCAGATATTAGCGAGAAGCATACTCCATATCGACAAAGTAAACAACGAGAAATAATTGATTTAGCTTTGCAAACCATCCTACACGAATTCACCATTTGACATTTGTCGAAATCCCTTGTCGCGAAATTCCACAATCAAGTCGTCGCGCCATGCATTCCATTATAGGAAAATATTAAACTTTGATGCATCGGCGACACGCAGTTTTGGAACTACAACAAAAACAAATCCATACGCCATTGCGGTTAGCAGCAGACGACTATCAAACGCAGACGATACTTCTCAAAGGATTCCGCATGGAGGAGCCGATATTGATTGGGCGTTGTATAACGAAACGGAACTGCGTGGAAATGCAGCTCGGAGTCTTTTGACAGCACGGGATCAATAGGAGCTATATGGCGGAATATCTATGTCATCAACTTAACACATTAACGCGATGGCTAAGTTGTCTTAATACGCGTCTTAACCCTTTCGACCCGAACGCCCGCTATAGCGGTTTATGCAAACAGTGCAGATCCAGTCTCATCAGCCGTCTCATCAGGATCTGCACTTTTTAAAAGTAATTTTCAATATATTTGAGAAAAAAAATACCCCCTTTTCATAAATGGACTTGTCTGAAAATAATTTTGCGACGGTTGGATTGGTTGCAAAATTAATATATCAAACTCCATTCCAGTTACTTAGGGGTTCAACTCCTGACTTTAGTTCAGCATCCGCTGGGAGCATTGTACAGCGAGACCTCTCTAAACCGGACACCCTGTGAGGTTCCCAGGGTGTCCGGCTTAGAGAGGTTCAACTGTAAAACTGACTGATGACTACCTGAGATCACGAACACTCATTATCATCGGAGATGTATGACCATGAACCCGGTCAAAATTGCATAACTAACACATCTCTGTGTCCGGTTTAGAGAGGTTCGGCTGTAGTTCGAAAACCTAGGATAAAACTATTTGATGGTTCTTTCTCGCACTCTGCTCCACGATTATGGAATTCATTTGATACTAGTATCACGAATACAGTGGGGTCAGCGTGTAAGTACACACACGAACGAACACGACAGGTTGGAATCAACCTGTCGTGTTCGTTCGTGTGTGCACTTACACGCTGACCCCACTAGTATAACTTTCATTAAAATAAACATGTCAACAGAACACTCATTAATTTTAAAATCCAATGCGATTCAATCGTAGTTTACACCCCTCGTTGTTAATGTTACTTAATTCGTAGTTATTATTTACGTCATATTCTAGTATGTTGTATGTATCTGTATATTGTATATGATTATCTGTAATGTAATTGTACAGTGAGGGTCACATGATAGACTGACGTTGGCGTTACTGTGTCACTCTCGTTAAACAATATAGATTATATATCAAATAAACAAAGCACCGTGTTACAAGGTGCATGATCACGTAGTTACAACAACAACAACGTCGCCCACTCCAAAGTAAGTATTATTTGATATTTTCCTTAATATGCAACGGATTTTGATGAAATATGGCGCAGCAAACGCGTCTTCATGAGATGCACTTGGTGGTCCATGGAGTTTGGCACAGACTTATGTCGTTTTTGCAAAGAATCGAGTTCCGTGTCGGAGACAGAGGTTTGGGCGAAAATACAGAGACCAAATGCAGCTTAACAAGACGCGTTTGGTGCGCCATATTTCATCAAAATCCGTTACGTAATAAGGACAATATAAAAGAATACGTACTTTCAATCGGATGGATTCTGGAAGTTTCAGTACTTGTTGTTGTTGTTAGTACCACGTGATCATACACCTTGGTGTTAGTCTTATTAACCAAATAATTATAGCATCAAGACGACTAACTAATTGGTCAGGACGAGATAAATTTGACGAGATAAACATGACGAAATATCGCCAAGAACGTGATACTACCCACTATATAGGCTAATGGCATAAATGTTATTGCAATTTATCTTATGTTTATCTAAGTCGTCTTGACGCGATGCCTATCGCTTCAAGACAAACTTACTAATTGATAAAGACGAGATTTGACGTAATAAGCCGCGATACTCGCTTAAAGGGACTGGGCCTCAGATCTGCCGAGAATGTGATGAAATAGAATAGGAAAACTATTTATCATGTTAAAGATGGGGTCCCATTGATAAGGCACATACTGTTCTCTATATGAATTAAATAAGTGTATAAGTGTGTAACTACTACACAGGTTATAAACATACCGAGTTCCCGTTATACCGATATAATCATTTAGTAATGTTCAATTTGCTGATAGAAACGCGCGGTTGTATCAGGTTATGTTGATATTCAAATAACGCAAGGCATTTTTAAATTATTTATATCGATTAAATGTGTCAACTGAAAAAAATATTTTTATCAACAAATTATAAAGTGTGATCATTGTACATCCAATGATATTCGGTTATTATATCGCCCTGATCTCGAGAGGCAATTCACGTGTGATGTAAGGAGCATTATAATGCCGATAGGCATGTCCGATAATGGTAAATTAAAGTTTATTTTGCCGAAAAATGTCATATCTAATGAATGGACGAAAAAAATATGCCTCCCTATATTACAACTTGGGATGTGGGAGTCCACGTTTAAGTAAATGGCGGAAATAGGCCACCATAGGATCTCCACTTCGTTACAGTAAATCGTGCGGCTCTACAACATGATTCACCGATATTCAATCCAATGGTACAACTGTCATTAAAGGGGCATATCAGGATATATATTTTTTTAAATACTATAAAAAATACAAATGTGTTTTCATCATGGCCCTGTGTTAAGTGATTTAAGTGAAGATATATGACGATACTAGGCATTAGCAATAAGCTAATGTTCACATATATGTTATACATACATGTATATCCTATCACATTTAGGAACCAATTATGTTTGAATCGAACGATGATCAGTAGCCTATTTCGCAAACATTGCAAAGTATACGTATGTAGCAAAGTATACTTTGAGGGAGAAATTTTCAATTTAAGGATGTATTTATTAATTTGTATTATACTGAATTTATTACATTAGCCAAAATGTGATAATGTAATAAATTCAGTATAATAATTTTGTATATTTTTAATCATCAAATATATGCCGTCGTTAGTTCTATATGACATAATCGATTTCGGGGAAAATAAATGAATACTCCCTCAAAATATACTTTGCTAGATAAGTATACTTTGCTAGATAAGTATACCTTGCAATGTTGGTGAAATAGGCTACATGGGTCACACGGGTCCTTAACCCTTAGAATGCGGGAACCGAAAATAGTCGTCTGCTGATAATTCATATTTTGTCTTTTTTCTCAGTAAAAACATGGTTTGGCAGCATTTTAGAATCATTTCCATTGGAATTGATTCTAAAGTGCTGCCAAACCAAGTTTTTGATGAGAAAAATGGAAAAATAAAAGATATTCAGCAGACGAAACAAATTAATTCAGCACTGTAAGGGTTAATACGACGTATAAGGTAAATATGCCATCACAGACTAGTGTCGTGTATAGGTGGATGTGGCTGGGAAAATGGGGCTTATGGGATTTGCGACCAGTGTAACTCATGATCAAATATCACACACCCGTAGCTAGATAACGATATACCGGTGAATTGTCTGTTATAGAAGCATGGAGGGTGCTTCATTGATGGAATGGCGAACAGCGGATTCACATGCTGATCTATATGTAGCCTATTTCATCAACATTGCAAATTATACTTATCTAGCAAAGTATAATTATGCATACATTGCATATAATCATCAAATATTATGCAGTCATTAGTTCTATATGAAATAATGCATTTCTGGAAAAATAAACGATTACTCCCTCAAAGTATACTTTGCTAGATAAGTAGACTTTGCAATGTTGGTGAAATCGGCTACTGTATGTACACTGTTTGTAACACACATATGCCCCATTTCTCCAGTCACAGCCACATATGTGTGTTCATGTATATACTGTCTGATTTGACACGCACGTGCTATTTAACACATTCAACACTATGTACAGCCCTCTATAGCGGTATTTGCACACAGTGTTAAATCCAGATGAACCGGCCCGTAACGAGACGTCTCATCCGAATCTGCACTTTTTGCAAATCATTTTCATATTTTTTAGATGATAAACCCCCTTTTCATCAATGGACCGGTCTGAAAATCATTTTCTCTCGATTGAATTGGTCGGATAATTAACATATCGATGGTCTAGTAACATAAGGTCGTAACTGCTTTTAGCATAGCACTTACGACCTTATGTTACTAGACCATCGATATGAAAACCCATTCCAGTTATTTAGGGGTGAAAGGGTTAATCGAGGGTCGTCTAACCTGATCCAGGTGGCAAGAGTTTCTTGGGATAATTTCTACCGACACGAAAGTTGACCCGCTACACGAGCCGATCACAATTCCGTGCCACGACCCTAGCTTGATCTGCAAGCAAGCTAGACCTGAACATGTGTGCATACGTCTAATTACATTACATTACATTACCTATAAAGCGGTTAACGTGCCGCAACATTCAAGCGGGCGTATGAATATAAATTGACACTGTGCAGTTCGAATGTCCGTGTCCATTCATATCCTGTGACTGGCGTGCAAGATTGAAGTTTCCTGGGGTGAGTTTTTACCATTATCGTACCGTTGTTTTTAGCCGATATTGATTTAGAAAACCAGTGATATTTTCCGTAAATCGCGTCTAAAATTGCCGAAATTTGGATTTTTTGTCAACTTTCGACTTGATTTAAGGACTCGTTCTATACATGATCATCGTTTTATTCAAAGGTAACGGCTTCGTAAATGTGATAAAATATATGTATAACATGTATGTGAATACTGCCTCGTTACTGTATCCTATACGGAACATGGAGTGGCCAAGTCGGCCATCTTTGTGTGTTCCAGCCATCAGCCAGTTTCACCTGTTCTGCTGTTTGACAAAGAACTTAAAATGTGAAGTAGAACTTATGATATAATGTAGCTAATCACATGTAGAAAAGCCAGGAGAACGGACTCCTATCAATTATATTACACCTAGTTGTAACATATGTCTGTTTTCTGGACAGGTTTGTGCCTGTGTTTTTAACAACATGAATCACCATTATAGATCGCCTCATACACAGAAAATCTCACATTGTGTCACTCTTACCTGACAAACCACACAACACATACCATATATACCCACTGTACTCTGTTATTAGCTACCAAATCCAGTGAAATCTAAGCAGTAGCATGAGTGTATTGTCCTTGGTGTCTACTCACCTACTGTGCGAGTAAATATGGCTTTACCTATGGGTAACGTGTACACTAACATAGGATGTGCATCTGATTGAAAAGTTTACACACCAAAATTTATTTTGAGATTGATGGGAGAAATGCTCAGTAGCCCATTTCATCAACATTGCAAAGTATACTTTACTAGCAAAGTATACTTTGAGGGAGTAATCATTTATTTTTCCTGAAATGCATTATTTCATATAGAACTAACAAACGCATGTATTTCATGATTAAAAGTATGCAGAATTATTATACTGAATTTATTACATTATCACAGCCAAAATGGCTGTGATAATGTAATAAATTCAGTATAATAAAAATTAATAAATTTATCATAAAATTGAAAATTTCTCCCTCAAAGTATACTTTGCTACTAAAGTATACTTTGCAATGTTGATGAAATAGGCTACTGATATCTCGTCTTTTGTATAGTTTACTGGTATAATAGTTATAGCTTGTCGTTGTCATTTATGTCTGTTATGTATTGCACCAAATTGTATTTGGTTTACTGTCATATTATTTGCTGTATGTGTCAAACTCACAAAGTGGTGAAACTGTACGATTGCTTGTACATACAAAGATGGCGTAGATGACAACTCAATGAACCATATAGTATACAGTAACAAGACAATATTTACGTATGTTATATTCATATATCACATCACTGTTTTGAAGCAATTATCATTGAAGCTGTGTGTATCTATCTATGACCTACTACCTTAAGTGAACTACACAGGTTTAGATAATCTCAACTCTACTGATGTATTGCATGGGCGGATTCAGGGGGGGGGGGCGGACCCGGCGCGCCCCCCCCCCCCCCATAAAATTCGCCGAGTAAAGATTTTTTACAAGTTACAAGGCGCGCTTCATGCCAAGTGCCATGTATTCCATGCATGTTTCGGTCGTTTTCTTATTGTTTCAAAATTTAAACGTTTTCAATAAAAAATCATGTCTAAACATACTGTGACAGTGTCAATATTTTTGCTCCAAAATGTGCCAGAACGCAGGAAATGCGATGTAGATTCTGCTCGGACGACTATTTTGCAATACTTTAATATCGAATTACGCCCCCCCCCCCCCCCCCTAACCCGAAATCCTGGATCCGCGCCTGTATTTTACTATTTCATCTGTCTTTTATAGTTTCTGAACCCGATATATATACTCTGTCTTTCATTTTTTCTGTATGCGATATCTATAGATATCGGATACAGAAAATATAAAAGACAGATGGTATAGTAAAAGCCAGGCTCAGTCAGTTACAGCTCAGGCTCAGTCAATCAAATTGCTTGATTGCGTGTTGAGATTGCCAATAGATGTTCAGTAACGTTGTTATCATGGCCAGTTTAACGCAGGCGGTTGTGTATTTTATTTTCGCAAAATGAGTATCGGCGAAACACGGCGGTGCGATAAGAGAGACAATTTCCGAGTCGAGCACATCTGTTCGCAACATGTAACTTGTAAAAGGGGCGGGGGTATCTGTGTGTGGGATTGGAAAGCTAACATCATATACCATAACAAGACATTTGCAAATAACGGTTGTTTTAAAAAAAAAATGGCGACAACAGTTAAGGTGTTAGGTCATAGATAGATACACTTGACATCAATGATAGTTGCTTCATAAGTGTGATTTGATACATGAATATAACATATGTGAATATTATCTTGTTAATGCATATGGACCATTGAGTTGCCATCTCCGCCATCTTTGTATGTACAAGCTATCTTACAGTTTCACCACTTCCTACGTTTGACACATACAGAAACTTATATGACAGTAAACCAAATAAAATTTGGTGCAATACATAATAGACATATATGACAACGTCAAGCTATACATATTATGCCAGAAAACTATACAAAAGACGAGATGTCTGAGAATTTCTCCCATCAATCTCAAAATAAATAAATGTCGATGTGTGAACTTTTCAATCTGATGCACAGCCTATGTGAGTGTACACTTTACCCATAAGTAAAGCCATATTTACTCGCATAGTAGGTGAGTAGACACCAGGGACAATACACTCAGGTAACTGCTTACATGACCTGGATTTGATAGATAATAACAGATACAGTAGTGGGTATATATGGTATGTGTAGTGTGGTTTGCCTGGCAAAAGTGATACACTGTGCGATTTTCTGTGTATGAGGCTATTAATAATTGTGGTTCATGTAGTTAAAAACACAGGCACAAACCTGTTCAGAAAACTGACATATTTTGGTGACAGTTTGGTGTAACATAATTGATAGGGGTCCGTTCTCCTGGCTTTTCTACATGTGATTAGCTACCTTATATCATAAGTTCTATTTCACATTTTGAGTTCTTTGTCAAATGGCAGAACAGATGAAACTGGCTGATGGCTGGAACACGCAAAGATGGCCGACTTGGCCATTCCAGGTGCCGTATAGGATACAGTAACGAGGCAGTGTTCACATATAAATTCACATTTACGAAGCAATTATCTTTGAACCCAACGATGATCAAGTATAGAACGAGTCATTAACCAAATGGGCTAATAACAGTTAAAAAGAAATATCTTGTAAAAACAAAACCGTTAACAAAATTAAAATATGTCAATAAAAGGCTAACAGCTTTAATCCATAACCCTTATCTCATATGTTATCGCAATAACATTGGTTATTATCATTGACTTTGATTATTGATATTGACTTTGGTTATTGTCACTGACTTTGGTTATTATCACTGACTTTGGTTATTGATATTTACTTTGGTTATTGACATTCACTTTAGTTATCGGCATTGATTATTGTCATTACTGTTGGTTATCGGTATTGACTTTGGTTATTGACATTTACTTTGGTTTTTGTCATTGGTTATTGTCACTGACTTTGGTTATTGTCACTGACTTTGGTTATTGACATTTACCTTGGTTAATGTCATTCACTTTGAGTATTGTCATTGATTCTGGTAATATCGGCATTGACTTTGGTTATTGACATTTACGTTTGTTATTGTCATTGGCTTTGCTTATTGTTATTGATGTTAGTTATCGGCATTGCCTTTGGTTATTAACATTCACTTTGGTTATTGTCATTGGTTACTGTCACTGACTTTGGTTATTGTCACTGAATTTTATTAAATTGGCAACTGCAGTGCGTTGACGTTCATACTTCGCTATATTGTTATTGAGATACAATTCTACAATATGACAGAAACATATTACCATAAACTTACCTAATAAAGTGTGTAATTAGCAGAATCCTTAGTTTACTATCCACGAAGTAGAAAGTAAACAAAGAACGCTTCAAACGCACATTTGGAAAGACTACCGAGTCATAACTCTTATGTAATGCAGTGTAATGAACTGTTATTAGAGTTATGTACTCAGAACTACTTGTATATATTGTATTGACATTAAGATTTCCGCATTAATATGATATGTTGAACACTACTTCACTAACCAGGAACCCACTCTTCATCGCCGAAACGTTGGAAGAGTCCGTTGTTGGTTACTGGAGTATTGTTCAACATATTGACATTGTGTTTTGCATGAAATGTACTTGCACAATGTATTATGAGAGTGTGCTGGTGATGTACACATGCAATACAAATGTAATACAAATGTAAATGGGAAGTATACAGGAACTACGTTATGTCATCAGCACAGCTTCGGTGTATGGTAGGGAGGGGTCGTGGCCTAGGCGTTAGAACACCTGGGGGCCGTTTCACTAAACTTCGTACGACTAAAATCTTCGTAAGTGCAACTTTAGGATCGTCAGGAAATTTCAATTGATGGGTTTACATTTATTGGGCAATGTAAATCCAATAATTGTTTACAAGAAAACTTTGTTAATGTGACATTTACAGAATATCATAATTTTGCACTTACGAAGTTTAGTGAAACGGGCCCCTGACTTCCAATTCTGATGGTATGGGTTCAAACCTTGCCTTGGGCATCAAACATACTTTCATAGTATTTCCATGCCACTGGTCTGTCGGATGAGTCTTTAAACTGTAATCCCGTCTCTATATGACCTTAGCTGTTGGTGGGACGTTAAACCCATTCACTTTCACTTTGTCTGTGTATGGTGCTGTGCTTATGCAATAAATACAATCTTAAAATGTGTGCTATTGTATGTGAGGTTGGTTGTACTTTGAACGACTTCTACTTGAACTTAGGCTGTACCTTGTAAGGGCTGTATTTGAAATGGGTTTTACCTGAGGTAGGTTGTACTTGAAATTGTTGAAATCAAGAAACTTATTTTTACCTGACGTAGGTTGTACTTTATGTACACTACCGCCTGCGTTAATCTTGCCAATATATCAACGTTTCCGAACATCTATTGACAATCTCAACGCGCAATCAAGCAGTTTGATTACATGAGCATGAGCTGTAGCACAGCTCAGGCTCAAACAATCAAGCTGCTTGATTTCAATTACAATTATTCAAGTACATGTATTTGAAACAAAAAATATTGGCAAGATTACCGCAGGCGGTGGTGTATGTTCTACGTGAAATGGTTTGTACTTGAAAATGTTGTTACCTGGGATAGACTGTACCTGAAATTTCGTAAATGCCGCACAATACCAATGAACATGCACCCAATAATATGCACGATACGTGCACCCTGGGTTCGTGTATTCTTGGGTCACCTATGTACCTCATGATATGTTAGCTGGCGTCTCGAATGGATAATAATCTATGCTGTTTTTAGATGCATTGCATGTTGGGTAGTTCACGTTTCAGTCGTGTTGCGCGGTTATCCTGAACATATCGACTGTGTCTTTTATTTCCGCTTGAGTTACACCACAGTCTGAGCTAATCTTGCCAATATTGGAGAACAAAATTGCTTTAAAATATTTGAATACTGTGCTTGAAATCAAGCAGCTTGATTGGTTGATCCTGAGATGTGTTACAGCTCAGGCTCATCCAATCAAGCTGCTTGATGGTGAGCCACCAAGATGACCGCCATCTAAAAATAGTATAATTTTTTTAAAACACATGAACTCAATGTCACATTCTCCTCTGGTGTTCATGGAGTCAGGTGAGCGAATTAGGGCCATCATGGCCCTCTTGTTTAAATATATTTTCTTTGTTCGAGATGTTCGTTTCTTTTTTTTTTCAAGTCGACAGGTGTATATATGTTCTATAAGGTTGCAACAACCTCTTTAGACGTAAAAATCACCAGTAGCCTACTTCACCAACATTGCAAAGTATACTATCATTTACAAGTATATAATCATTTATTTTTCCTGAAATGCATTATTTCATATAGAACTAACAAATGCATATATTTCATGATTAAAAGTATGCAGAATTATTATACTGAATTTGTTACATTATCACAGCCATTAAATGGCTGTGATAATGTAATAAATTCAGTATAATAAAAATTAATAAATTTATCATAAAATTGAAAATTTCTCCCTCAAAGTATATTTTGCTACTAAAGTATACTTTGCAATGTTGATGAAATAGGCTACTGATTATCGATAAACATGATTGTGTTTAACATAGTTCTACATGGTAGTGTTTTTTATTGATCATGTGGGGAATTTACAGTACAATTTTATTTCTCCATGACGATAAAATGCTCGTCTGACGCGGCGATATCTGAGAACAAAAGTACCTTGTTCTGGCCTTAGAGACGCTATAATTAGATATATATTGTGTCGTTCGTTTCAATGGTCATTACATTGACGCCAGTGCACGTGACGTATTTACACCGGATCGTGAGAAATTTACATCCCTCGTGATGAATTATCGTCTGCTGCATGTAGCACTCGATCAGATATACATTATCAACCGTTTAGTGGCTGCCAGAAAATTGTCCCAGTCGACTTGTCTCAACAATATCAATACTCGACAAAAAATCTACCGTCTGTCGTTTGCAACAACTGTATACAACGACCATTTTGAAATTTATTTTATGTGGGAAATTCTTAGAAAAATTAATAGTCATTAGGTTTTTTTTCTATCTCACATTGTCTTTAAATTAGAAAAAAAAATGTACTGACCCAAGTTTTCACAAACTGACGCGGACTTCAGTTGTAATCAAGTGTACCAGTCGCTGTAGCAACATGATAGCTAAAATATGGCTGTGACTGGTCAAATAGCTCACTCAAGTAACCTGATAACCGTTAACGATATGTGTTGCTTGCTAGAAGCAGGACAGTGGTTTCATTGATGAAATGGCGATCAGCGCAGATCCTGATCAGACTGTGCGGATGCACATGCTTATCTGGATCTACACTAGTCGCACAACTCATAATCCCAGTTTTTCTCCAGTCACAGCTAGAAATATGACCTTTTATCAATTGTGCTGACACTGGTAGAATATCGCGCCAACGTATGTAGCGTCCGCGTTCGTTGTGGCCATCCCTCCGGGTTTGTTGTCTCTGAATATCGGGTGTAATTATTTGGGACAAGATATTTTGTACCTAAGAAGATGTGCAACTTTTCATGAAAAATATTAACAGACATTGTGATATTTTCTGTAAATGACGTCGAAAGTTGCCGAAATGAAATTGTCAGAGCAAATGCGGAATTGTGCCGAATGCCCTGCGTTACGGACAGAACAATCGGGTTAATGCCGATTAGACTTTTGCAATTGTTCTGAGAATTGCGTCAACTTGTGATGTCATTGACTAAAAATTTCACAGTTTTTGTAAATGCTTTTTTTATGAAGAAAACAAAAACCATGTGGCTTGTCTCATTTGTACGTGCCAATGGCTAAACTTGGTTAAGTCGTCAGAAGGTACATTTTGGCGGGCGGTTTAACCCTTACTACGCTGAATTAAATGTTGTCGTCTGTTGGAAATGTTTTACTGTTTTCAATATTTCTCGATAAAAAACTGTTTTGACAGCGCATGAGAATCGTCTCCACTGGAGACGATTCTCATGTACTGCCAAAACAGGTTTTTTGTTAAGAATTAAGGCAAAAATGAAAAACAACAGACACCCATTTTGGTCACCCGCGTAGTGAGGCTTAACTGAATCAGCTGCCGTATGGGGACTATCAAACGATTATTGGTACATAATTAAAGTGGCAATTGTTGTTAATGTTTTTTATACTGTTTCATTGGAGCTTTCAGCAGGCAAGCTACCACTGTTTGTTCCACGTTTTGCTGCCGACGAACTTTTGACATTAAATCTAGAGACTATTTAAATGTAATTACGTGTTCATCAATAACAAAAGAGTCACCCTCCCCCACCCCCAATATGTGCTTATGAAATACCACCAAATATCGATTTTATTGCGATGTTTCTTCCTATTGTCCGTTCTTTATCAAACGCCACAAGCGGTGAAACTGGCTGATGGCTTAAACATACTAAGATGGCCGAGCTAGCCACTCCATGAACCATATATTATTCGAGCGCTATCGAAGAATTATATAACCAATATTGTGAGTGTAATATAATTATTTGATGTTGGTATTCTAATTATGGCCTGGGCCTTTTTTATTTGGTGTTATATGAAATAATTATATGAAATATATTGAGTTTTCAAATCACCGTGACGCTGGCTAACTATTTTAATTAATGTAAATCTACGCCAAAATATGCAGGTAACCAACTTATCTATAGCGATATTTATAATTGATGTGGGCGGCACGGAAATTTGCTGCTTCCTTGGCCATATCATAACACAATATATCACACGACAAAAACTAATGTTTATTTAGTTGCAAATAGTGTAACCAATCTGTGATTCCAGGCTATATGAACAGGGACGCATGGGTCTGAATGGTCTCAGTCTCAGTCAATATTAGTTGTGTTAAGTATATGGGTACGTGCAGACTAAAATCGATAGACACAAGTAATAATAATCCTGTGTTCTTGCGACTTTTGATTTAGCTGACGGATTCGTCGATAGGAATAACTTTTTTTTTTGAAAATTTAATATGTCCATAATTATGACGGCCGATATGACATGTGCATTTAATGCACATGTCATATCGGCCGTCATAATTATGGACCCATTCAATTTTCCACAAAAAAAAGTTGATTATGTGCAGATATGTTGAGTATTTGACACAGTTTGTTTAGTTGCTAAGATACAGGAGACAGGCCGCGTGATGTCCATTTGAATACGCGGTCTGTGTCCTGTATCTCGTAGGCATTGGAGGACATGGGGCTAATTTCTGGTAGAGAGGGGCAGCACTGCGCATAATCACAGGACTAACTGAAATTCTACATGTTTTCTAAATATGGCGCACAATATGACGCACATCCTAGATATTCCTCCGTAGAGGGTGAACTACTACATCACAAAAGTCACTTCCATCTTTTAGCCACGCTGAAGTAGCTACCAATAAAATGAAAATATGGTGTACTACAACAATCCTCACAAATCTTAGCCTGAGTATTTCTGACCTCCTTAGGAAATTGGGCCGCATATCGAAAGTTGGGTCACTGTCTCAAGGATTTATATATCCTGGTAAACTCGATAGAAGCCTTATTTCGAACATGTTTTACCAAACCTGGTCACATCTGCATTTGAAAATAAAACAAGCAGACAAGATATTTAATTGACCCAATGGCGATGAATAGTTGTCCGGAACGTTTTCATATTTTGTCAGACACACACGCGTCGAATTGACAATCGTGCCAAAGGTTCCGCATCCCATTCCGGGTCTTCAAACTACTTGAAAAATTTTACACTCTAGATTAATTATTAGCCTATTTGGCATCCACAGACGCATATTGCGAAGAATTTCATGACGTTCAGTCCTTTGATTATACAGTAACGAGGCAATGTTCACAAATATGTTAATATATACTAGTGTGATCCCATCACATTTAGGAAGGAATTGTGTTTAAATCATATGATGATCAGGGGTCCCACGGGTCCTTAAGTTTAATATGCAATGTGTAATATATTATTAACTATTTGTATAAATTATTATTAACATTCACACCGCTATCTTATTTTTTTTGTCGTCTGCTGTTTATGTTCTATTTTCCATTTTTATCATCACAAACATGCTTCGACAGCACTTTAGAATAATTTACAACATGCTTTGACAGCACAAATGGAAATGATTCTGAAGTGTTGTCAAACCATGTTTTTATTGAGAAATAAGGCAAGATATAAAGCAACAGCAGACGACAATTGTTGTGTGTAGCGGTCTAAGGGTTAAGCTAAACATATAGAGGATATTCATATTTTTATATGAATATTCTATTTATTATATACCGCTCCATGGAAATTAGCAGTTTTTGGCTGGAGACATACTGTCTCCACGCTATTGGGATCGTGATTCTGGCCGTTTGCACGGGTCTACTTTCGGAAGTGGCTCTCTGCTCATCGGGGGACGTCTCAATAGGCTCAATTTGCGTTCGCAATTAACAACAGTCAGGTGACATTTAAAGTCAGCGAGTGAACTGAAAGCAAGTTATTAATAGCAACGGCAATGCTCAACATTATGTGTAAAATAGTTGGCATGCCCAACTTTACTTTTGAAGAGAACAAATTGCTGTTATTGAGACGCCCCCCCCGTATCGTGTACCACGCAGTCGCAATGCGACGTCGACGGCCATTTCTTTTTCATATTGTGGTTTACGGGCGATTTTCGAAAAATTACCCTCTGGGTGAGCGAAACAAAATTTATGAAAACATTTTGCCGTTCATGCAGCATGCACGTATGTAGGCCTACGCCCAGTCATAATTTTGAAAAGATTTCACATAATACGTCTGCAATATACCTCGTAAAACGGTTTATTAGTCGGACATAAAGCACCTTTGCTTCATCAACCTATTTGTGTTTAGAGCAGGCTTATTTTACAAACACCAGTAACTGATCAAGTTCTCCAAATTTGCAGATTGTACATCCAATAATCAACATCGAATATATTTCTAACAAGGAATTTCTGAGTATGCAAATTCACAAGTGGCTACTTGTCTCCCGCCAGTCAGTACTTTCAGTACTTTTATTTAGACTGTATAGGTAGTGAATTTGTATTTGCAGCATGTTTGCGCTGTTTTACTGCCGATGCGCGTTATGAATATAGATACCGGAAGTAGTCGTATTTTCACCGGAAGTTGTTTATTTCATCGATGAGAACATATGACTTTTATCTACAACGTATAACTATGTATTTCATGGGTAGGTATATAATAAATTTCAATATTCGAGCTGAAAGTTGTCATGGATCGAGTATACAAGTTCAACAACCACAGCATTGAGTATCAATTACATTTCACTTTATTTAGACTATCAAAATTATGTTATACTTTCATCGTGATTCGCTGTCCGATGCGTGTCCGAAAGAACGTGCACCATCCAACAAATTTATCATGACAATTTCCTCACTGGCAAAACCGGAACATCCGGTCGAGTCTTCGGCGTCATACGCAAACCTGTACTTTCGCTTGTATTCTTCAATCATATGTTTGAGCTGCTCCCGCGTGAGTGTAGGGGACGGAAGCCAAAATGATGGGGCGTCAAGGGTGTGGGCCCAGTTGGGTTCCGATATCTGCTGCGACTCCCACCCGTTGTCGCCCCTTTCCTTTCTGACCTTGCGTTCAAGGTCAAACACTTTCTGGACGATGGCGTACGCAGTCTGGCGGAGGAATTCCCGTTCTTGTAGCTGCGACTGTATGTGCTTGTCCGTCAACAGTTGCTGTGAACGAGAGACACAAGTATTACCTTTTATGAAAACAAATCGGTGGAAGCGCACAACCGCCTGCGCTAATCTTGCCAATATATCATCGTTTCTGAACATCTATTGGCAATAACAACTCGCAATGAAACAGTTCGATTGGTTGAGCCTGAGCTGTAGCACAGCAAATTAAGCTGCCAAATTTCAAACACAATAGTCAAGTATATAGTTTGAAATAAAATTAAATTTAAATATTGGCAATATTAGCGGAGGCTGTAGTGTAATACAATTTCTAAAAACAAATCGGTGGAACTAACCGAAAGGTTTTATTCGAGTCGGCGGTTGAAAAAGAATGTACCTAACAACGTTTGCAATAACTGCCGACATTACTCTACTTGTACAATTACTCAGTATGGTTAGACTCTTTTTAATCGTCTTCTTGAATGACGAACATCGTATGCCCTGATCAGACTGCACGGACTCAGGGATTACACTGGTCGCAAACGTCATAAGGTATGTTTTCTCAGCCGTCGGCACATTTTTTTCCACTCAAGTCAAACATACACGACCTGATTTAACCCTTTCACCCCTAAGTAACTGGAATGGATTTTGATATGTTAATTTTGCAGCCAATCCAATCTTCACAAAATAATTTCCAGACTAGTACATTTATGAAAAGGGGGTGTTTTTTTTGTTCTCCACATACGAAACTTACTTTCAAAAAGTGCAGATCCTGATGAGACGGCTCATTGTGAGCCGGCTCATCTGGATCTGCACTGTTTGCATAAGCCGCTATAGCGGACTTTCGGGTGCAAAGGGTTAACTGGGTTGTTGTCAGAAATAGATGTTTGTGATGGGGTTTATACAGTGTTCCGTTTAGGCCATCGTACTACCGCTATCGGGTTCATAATACGATAACACGATACTACGATACGATGACGATAGTACGATACTAGGAGCATGACGATAGTACCATGCTACGATGACGACGATAGTACTATGTTACGATGAAGATAGTACCATTCTACGATGACGATATTACGATGTTACGATACTACGATGACGATACTACGATGCCATGATGGCGATAGCACGATCACGATAACGTGATATCACATAGCACGATCACGATACTACGATATTATATCGTAGTAGCGTCATCGTAGTATTGTTCTATCGTACTATCGTTATCATGATATCGTAGTATCGACCCGATAGCGATTTTACGATGGCCTAAATGGAACACGGTATGTTTATGGCATCTGTGGCTAGTCTAGCACCATAGGTGAATAACGCATGGCACGGATGGTAAAATGGTTAAAAAAATCCAAATTATGTTTAGAAACCAGCAGAAAATCAGAGAAATAAAACTTTCCATGAATACAAAAAGTAGATATGTCTATGGTTGGTAATTACATGTATCTCTGTTTTGTCTATTTCACCTTTTGAATCCGAAAGCCCGCTATAGCGGTCTATGCAAAAGCTGAATATCCAGATCAGCCGGCTCGTAACGAGCCGTCTCATCAGGATCTGCATTTTTGAATGTAATTTTCATATTTTTGAGAACAAAATATACCGCTTTTTCATAAATGGACTAGTCTGAAAACCTTTTTGTGACGATTGTATTGGTTGCAAAATTAACATATCAAATGCCATTCCAGTTACTTAGGGGTGAAATGGTTAAGACTGCCTGCGAAATTAACATCTCCTGTCTGTCACTGTCACACACATGGTCGGCAATTATCGTGCGTTTCTCTTTCGATATAAGATTGTCTCGGAACATAAATGTAGTCATCTGACAAAGACAGAAAATTGAGACTCACCGTTAAAATCTGTATCCAAACGCCTTTGTGACAAATGTATGCCGGACTATGATTGGCGGTAGTAATATGTGGTTGTGAAATGTGACCAGTGCAGATCCAGATCAGCCTGTGCATCCGCACAGTCTGATTAGGTTCTACATTGATCGGTATGCAATCAATGAATAACCCGTCATGCTTCTAACAAGAATATGGATCGTTATCACTCTGCAGGAGTGTGGTATTTGATCAGGAGATACACTGGTCACAACTCCCATTAGTTCCATGTCTCCAGTCACAGCCACGTGTATACGAGACGCCTGCAATATCTCGATGGATTTGGATCGAGCGAAGAAGTTATTTCGGCCAATGTTCGATGCACATCGACCTTCATTGTTGAGTCTTACCACCTGTTTCAATTAACATGTATAAGTTCGATCACTGTTCTACTATAATCGAGTATCGTTCTTACACTTCAGTCGTCGTATTAGTCCAGGCTAGAGCCCATGCAATAGTTGTCAAACCTTGTATATTTATCCCGTCAACAAAGTGCACATGTGCCGTGAAACACGGTACCGTGAAACATTTTTGATATCCAGTCAATACAATTTTTGCATTTTACAGCAATTTGTAGGTGTTGACGGGATAAATAGAATAGTAGGTTAGTGCCGTGAATGGGAAAACATATCTGGCGCGGCACGGGAACGGGATGTGCTCGGCAGAGCCTCGCCCATCCAGTTTCCTGAGCCTTGCCAGATATGTTTTCCCATTCACGGCACTAACCTACTATTCTCTATCTATTTTCCTTATTTCTGAACCAAAATATATGTTGTGACCACTCATTTGAACCGTCTCGGCGAGACGGTTCAAATGAGTGGTCACAACATATACTTCTGATGAGAAATAAAGAAATTCTTGAGCCTTGCCGGATATTTTTTCCCATTCACGGCACTAACCTACTATTCTCTATATACACAACGTTTTTCTGCAGTTCCTATATGTCTTTGATGTGCTAAATCCGAATCCGTTGAGTGCCACTCGTGAAACATTGAGCATTTTTGTAGAAATGCATAAATCCAAGATGGCCGCCTGTTTTTAAGAATGTGCATATATATTGGCACGCATATGCTCTATTTTATTTATTTAAAATGTTATTATTTAGTTTTCCGGATCAGAAATGACTAGGTAAATTTATTATTAAATTCTATATCTCTATCTGCAGTAGAAATTCAAAATGGCCACCAAAAATCTTCTTTTTATCAATAAATGCGATCAGATGAAATGTTTTGCAATTTAATGTGTTGAACTGGGATATGTTAGAAGAGCAACTCGCTTTGATAACTTCATAACGTAAATACAAACGCAAATACATTATATACATCATATACAAAAACTAAACATCAGTAAGTGATATATACATTTTGTAGCAGGTAGAATAATAATTGCTCTCATCACATAATATTATATATACAGTATACATTTGACGAGGTTAGATGAAAAATTGTAAACAATCAAATACAATTTAAATGGTGAATCTGAAAGTTATGTCATGATCTTTAAAAAAAACATGAAGTCCAAGATGGCCGACAAATAATATACAATGTGATATATATTTATATACATTTAGGTGACATAGCTTCACATCAGGATATCATGTTACATTGACAACTTTTGGATCAATTATGTGCTATTATAATAGTATACGAGTCATTATCTGACAAAATAGGAGTCATTACATTGAGGCCAGTTTAGACCCAAATCAACCTGCCCACCTACATCAATTCAGGGTTTGCACTCATCGATATTCCGTCGCTGAACAATTGAGTTGAACTATAGCACATAATGTGAACTATGATCAAGCTGAATGAGTGTGTCAACTGAAAAGGATCGGTTGATTGGTGAAAAATAAAATATTCCCGGCTTTTTCAGATTATGCCCATTTATGTGTCAACACTTCTTTATTGTCTAGTACCCGGTAGTTATATGGTACGGGCAGCCGATTCTCTCAAATCATGTTAATCTAACCAGTATGCAAGTTTCGTTGAACACAGCATGAACACAGTTAGCATCCTCTGACATCGACAATTTCGTTGTGACTGTTATAAATGTCCTCATGAGATAACGCTTTCAGTGGATTTTCACTAGCATGCCCACCCCTGCGCTTCCAGAACTCCGCACGTATTGATTTGTAGCTGTTCCTGCATCCACAACTGATCACATTAAGAACCTCCTCGGACAAACTCGGTGCTCCCCTCTGGAGAGGCATACAGTATGAATCATATAATCTTCTCTCATCCGTACTTCAGTGAGTGCAGAGCTGGAGGTGCATGCATGCCAGCAGCTCTCCACAATACCGATTGGTAATGTGCACGTGCGGGCATTGTAGGGGGCAAGCTGTTCAGCTTCGGTGGTGCATGCCTTTCGCCAGTAATTCTCCTTGTGAAGCTTAACATATCGTTAAGAGAGTTAACGGTCCCCAGGCCATAAAGTTTGGCTACATATTATAAAGCCGATCCAGTTACCTCATCAATGGTCTCATAGTTTCAATGTCGCTGTAAATGCCTCCAGTTTCGTCAAGACAGTGGCCTTTCATATACCGGCAAAGTGCGATACACTGTCTCACCCTGTCGATGCATGTGCTGTCATGAAGTTTGACATTAGTTGTGCTTGTGTTCGCACGAACTGGTTGACATGATAACAGACCGACGTATTGCACATGGCAATGAGTAATCGTACACTCTGGCATATCCTTCGTTTCTGCGTGTAAGTGATGGGCAAGTATGACAACTACATCCGTGTCATCACTCACTACTTTAATTTTATCCAGCGACTGCCTCATTGATCGTTTGGTACGCCAAAAGCACGTCGACTTCATCGTGAGCGACTGGTGCATGTCCTACTCCTGTACCAACATATATAGGGTGATCCACAATCAGATTAATGATCTGCACTTTTTTCGCAGTAATTGTCGATGTCATGACTTGTTTTGGTAGTGGAGATTCTCTAGTAAGCTGGTATACATGGACTAATCCCTTTGAATGTGTAGTTCGGCATGCTAACGTTATGCTGTTCTGATATTAACGTGCAGAACGTTACATGTCTCCAGTTGATGCATGACGGTGGTTGCAGCTGCACTGACAAATATGGATACCATTGCATGTGATTATGGCCAAATGCTGGTACATAGAATAACACACATGTCCAGAATAACAACTGCACGGCGATCCATGTTGGGTTGGCTGCATTCTACTTTCCACTTGTTTTAAGCGCTTACTGTTGATCGCATTTCACCACCTTCGTCGAATAGAGCAGACGGATAAGGAGCTAATAAGACATCAGAGCTACAGTGGAAACTGTCTCTCAAGATGATGTCATGATGCCAGTGACTCGTGCATATATGAGTTCAGTGTTATCGACCTTATGGCTCTCATGAACTTTTGAATGTTGTGTTGTAAACGTTTTACGTTCTTTCCCAGCTTGTTGTGAACGCTTTTGGTCACCGACCTGTCCTGTAAATATGTTTACCATGCATGTTGGGTGACTACTGTTGTCAAATACGTATATGCATGTAGTGGGAGCTTCACATATTGTCTCTCTGTCAGCCTAATCTGCTTTGATTCAAGTAGCCTGCTCCTCCTTGTGAGACGTGATCGCTGTTTGTGTGTCACCTTCCTGCATTGCCTCCATGTCACTCTTCAGTTTGCCAAAGATGCTGAGAGAGAGGGCACAGATGGCAAGAGTTGATTCATTCAGTGTGGAGCCAATACTGCCGGATGGTCCTTCGTCATATCTAATGTAGGTACTCTCAATGAATAGATCAGACCAGATGCCATTCCAAATGCTATATTGGTGGCGCATCATGTGTTCGCCCTTCATCAATCATTCCACAACTGCGGGGTGAAGGCGCTGCATACTACGCATGTAATACAATCCGGAGGAGCGTAGTTCACATGGCCGGATGGAAAAAAGTATGACAGTATTTTCTCATCCGCTAACAGGTGAAGCGGGCAGTCTCCCTCGCGTTCTGCCCTCACAAAGGCAAGCATGAGCAACACAGGTCTGACAAGACAGTCAACCCACAGCCTGGTGTTCTACTCTTCTGGCTGTGTGCACATAATAGTTACATGGATAACTGTACTGTAACACCATTTATGCCTATTAACTTTACATAATATCAGTTTAAACACTATACACTTGCTTATTCATGGCGGCCATCTTGATTTTCGTCTTTCTAGGGGAATGTACATACCGGTTACTTCTATGTTAACACAAGAGTCAATATAAGTGTGTACATTGGAAAGGAAACAATAACGCCATAATGCACCAATGATCAATATGTACATCAACAAATATGTGACATATTATATGTATAGATTTGTATATTTATCATAATTATTTATATTTGGCGGCCATCTTTAATAAAAGTGAACAAATTTCGTTGGCATTTGATGTCTGTCCAACGTCGTTGTGTCACAATCCTCATTATAACAGTTAAAATGCCGATTTATATATATTGATATATATAGAGATTTCTTTTTCAAAACGGCGGCCATTTTGATTTTGCCAGACGATGCCTGTGCCGTATAATATTATAAATTCTCACAAATATGTGATGTTTCCATAAAATAAGTTTTAAACACTTACATCACCGAAATGCAGCATATATATGCAAAAACAAGAGATATACATGTACGTGAAAACTGGCGGCCATTTTGGATTTATGCAAGGTTCGGAAATGCTCAAGGTTCGGAAGTGGCACTCAACGGATTCGGAATCAGCGCTTCAAAGACATGTAGAAACAGTCAAAAGACGTTTTATATATAACAAAACAAGGTTCGGTACCTTGTAGCTCGGACTATATCCTGTTTCGTTTGATGATGTACTTGTATAATCTTCGATCATTTTCTGATTATAATGCACAATCGTTGTTACGCTACTTGACACTTAGCCTGTGTTTAATTTGAAATATATTAGATTATAATTGATCATCGTTGTTACGCTACCTGAGCCTTAGTCTGTAATTCATTTGAATTTTTTTCGATTATAATCGATTATCGGTGTTACGATACCTGAGCCTTATGCAGTTTCATTTGAAACATTTGCGATTATGGTCGATTGTCGTTGTTGTGCTACCTGAACCTTAGTCTGCATTTCATTTGAAACATTTTCAATTATAATCGACCATCGTTATTACGCTACCTGAGCATGTATATAAGTCGATTATAATCGATCATCTTGACGTATGTATATCGGTCTATTATAATCGCTTATCGTTTGTACGCTACATCTGCCTTAGTGCGTACTTCATTTAAAACTTTTTCAATTGTAATCTCATTACGCTACCTGAGGTTTTTATACGCCCGTTTGAAAAAAACGGGACGTATTATGTATTCATCTTGTACGGGCGGGTGGGCACAGCTTGTCCACGCAATAACTAGAGTCTGCTTGACGGATTGTAACCAAATTTGGTATACATGTTTATCACGGCAAGCCGAAGAAGCCTATTGATTTTCAGATGACTTATCTCCCCTTGGCCATTTTTATTGTTCGCACTCTGTATCCTTGTCCACGCAATAACTCAAGTTCTACTTCACCGCTCGTAACCAAATTCGGTATACATGTTTATCACGGCAAGACGAAGAAGCCTATTGATTTTGAAAAATTTCCGATACTTATCTCCCCTTGGCAGCCATTTTTAATTGTCGCACTCTGTAGCCTTGTCCACGCAATAACTCAAGTTCTACTTGACCGATCTTAACCAAATTCGGTTTACATGTTTATCACGTCAAGATGAGTTATCTCCCCTTGTTGACTGGCCTTGCCTCGACGGGCGTATATTGTGACCTTCGACACTCTTGTTATGACTTACATTTGACTGTAATCGATCATCGCTGCTACCCGACCCTTAGTCTGTACTTCATTGGAAACGATTTCGATTATAATCGAGCATCGTTTCTACGCTTTAGCCCCCGTTTCGTTCGATAATCGATAATTTCATTGACAAATCATTGATCTTTGTTGTTACGCTTCAGTGCATGGCCGTACCCTGTTTCGTTTGTTAATCAATAGTGAAATCGAGAAATTATCATTGCGATCAATTTTTGATAATCGATAATTGTCGCTACGCCTCAGTGGACATACCCTGTGTTTCATGTCCTCTATCTCAACCTGTACCCGACGAAGGTCAGCGGGGTTGACGTAGAAATTACGGAGGTTCATCGTGTCCGCACCTGCAATCATTATAGGAATGAATGGCCTTTTTGTGGAATTTATCGGGGTATAAACTTGGAAAAGTCGCGGGAATACTGGACGAAGCGATAAAAAATTACAATTTTCGAAAATAAATTTTAAGATTTTTTTTTTGTTTATGTTTTTTTCGAAAATTGTAATTTTTTAAGGCCTCGTCCAGTATTCCCGCGACTTTTCCAAGTTTATATCCCCGATAAATTCCACAAAAAGGCCATTCATTCCTTATAATTCCAGCATTTGAAATAAATTCATCAAGAAAATGTGTTTATTTTCCGTTTTCTTAAGAATTATTTTAACTGCGCCTCACGGTTACGGAAAGTAGTTCGGCGTGGGAGCTTACTGGGATATAAATTTTGGACAGAGACTTGCTACGGGCCAATCAAATGTTAGGGAATTGTGTAAATATTTTTGTGCTGGAATTATTGATCTTTTTATATACGTACTTTCCCATTGAACCACAAGAACGCAATTCGTCAATAGTTTCCATATTGACGTCTCGTGAGTTCATATTGGTCAGTGCCGTAATCACCACTTATTTATTTATATTTTGTATATTATTTGAAGCGCATATAAATTGCGAATGGTGTACATATATAATTAACCTGTAAATATACAGTGAAACCCCTCTAACCCGGACACCCTGGGAGATCCCCAGGGTGTCCGGTTTAGGGAGGTTCCACTGTAAAACAGACAGATGACTACTTCAAGACACGCGTGGCTGCTGTGCGATCATAAACAGACATTATTCTCGGAGGTAAATGGCAATGAATCATATCTAAATTAAGATGTGTCTCTGTGTCCGGTTTAGAGGGGCTCTACTGTACATGTACTTTGTAGAATATATGGATGTGACTGGAGAAATGGGGCTTATGGTATTTGTGACCAGTGTAGCTCCTGATCAAATAGCACACTCACGTAGCCTGATAATGATCTATATTGATTGTTAGGGGCATGACGTATGATTCATTGATCGAATGACGAACAGTGGAGATCCTGATCAGACTGTGCGGATGCACAGGCTGATCTGATCTATACTGGTCGCAAAACTCCATTTCTCCAGTGAAAGCCACATGTTCATGTTATGTATTTTTGCAGGCCTTTCGGTTAGATTTTTTTGCAAATGTTGTTGGTATACCATCTAAATATTAAATAATATGGTAGTCATTGTTTTGGCCGCCAACTTGGTATTTGGCGGCCATTTTTAATCTATAGTATATAAGAACGATTGAAACCCGTTAATGAACCCAATGCAGCATATATTCTCGGTAAAATGTACTCATACTTGATGTGTTTCATTTGATTGTAGAACTTTGAATTTCGCAGAAAAATTCAAAATGGCCTCCAATATGTTGGTTTTAAGCACACGTCCGACCCCTGCTCATCATATAGCATACTTCCTTCCTAATTGTGATGGGATATATATTTTTGACATATATCGGGTGGCTAGAAAAAAAGGGCCCCAACTTTAAATATTAATATTTAAAAAAACAGTTGAGATAATTCAAATAAATTTCGCACAATATAAGTTCATGGTATTGACAGTAATCTATAAAAGTTTCAGCTTCATAGCTTCAATGGTGAATATGTAACAATAAAAACAAATAGCAGTGTCCAAAAACACAATGCCGGGATGTAAGTGAAATGTCAGAAAGTTTTGATACATGTCAAATCATGCCATGAATGCAGTCTGTGACTGTTAACTTACAAAATGATGATTGAATGCATGACAGATGATGAAACATGTTAAAGTACAAATAGGATGGGTACGTTTTGACCTAAAATTGGGTCCGTTTTGACTTGGGTACATGTTGACAGTCTTGCAGCAGTTACTCCCCCTGTTGGATTTATTCGCCATTTGCTTTTCTAGAGCAAGTTGTTTCTAGAGTGTAAACACATAAATAATAATTGTTTTGAGACTGATCAGACGTGCAGGTTACTTTAATTTCAACATGGGTTTCAGTAAGGCTGATAAGGCTATCATTGAGACATGTTTTGTGGAGAAAGGCTGGCGTGGGTCGAAGATTGCTCAGGAATTCCCTGGAAAGAAGTGGAGAAAAAGGTCTGTTAATAAGATTATCAAACGGTTTGAGGAAACAGGATCCACAGCGAGAAAACAAGGGAGTGGAACGGCCTAGTACTGCATGCACACAAGATAACATTGACCATGTGGAAGAGATGATACAATCACAGGAGGACCAACCAGGAACCCACACATCGCAGAGGAAAATTGCTAAAGAGCTTGGTGTTAGTCGTAAATCTGTTCAGACAATGACGAAAAAACTTAATCTCAAACCATACAAAAGGATTAAAGTTTCTAGACGTGATGTAAATGTGAAACAAAAGAGAAAAACCCGGTGCAAAGGACTGCATGATAGGTATTCCGTCAAGGATGTTGAAAGAATCATGTTCACGGATGAAAAGGATTTTACGCTCGAAACTGCTCGTAACCGACAGAATGATGTCGTATATGGCATTATGGGGTGAGGAAAGGTGATATTCCTGTATCTCGACTTTACCATGAGACTTCGCGTTTTTCAAAAAAGGTCATGGTTTCGGCAGGTGTTTCCTGGAAAGGAAAGACACGGATCCACTTCATAGACACTGAAAAAACCAAGGTCAACTCCGTTAGCTATGTTGAATTGTTGGATGATGGACTTCTTCCAGATTGCCGCCGGATCTACCCAAAAAACAATTACATATTCCAACAGGATGGGGCAACGTCTCATACAAGTAAATAAATACACACAAGATCATCTTGTGGATGTTGTGCCGGAGTATATCAAGAAGAACGACTGGCCACCACAATTGCCGGACTGTAATCCTATGGATTATCACATCTGGAACTCTCTAACCGAGAAGGTCTATTCTGGTAGGAGTGAGAAATTTACTGAGCGTGAGTTGAAGGACCGGATTACCAAGTGTTGGGAAGATATCTCCTTGACCGAGATACAGAAGTGCATTGGTGCATGGAAGAAGAGACTGCGAGCAGTGTTCAGCCACAATGGTGGACACATTGACCACCTTATTTAAGACTCTTTAGTAAGTTATGCAGGTGTGACGAAGAAACGTTTCGGTCCGATATTGCATCTTCAGACCATGCTTTTTATTCTTAGCATCATCAGAGATATATATAGGCTAACGAGATTTATAGCTCCCTCTTTGACCATACATTTTTTCATGAAAACTCGTGACATCTCGCGAGAGTTTGGAACCGAAATGTTTTCTGATTTGTCCGCCATCTTTGTTACATAATTTAACTATTTTCCGACATTTTAACCAGTTTCCAGATAATTTTCAGTGTGTTAGTTTTAATCTAACATCATTGTTTAAAATCGCATTGATAGACCTTTATTTAGAAGGGTGAAACTGCGCTGACGACGACCGTTGGAATAGCCCCATTCTGCATTCCCGGAACACGGAAGTGAAATCGAAAGTCGACTGGTCGAAGGTAAACAAACGCTGATTTTTCCTGTTTTTCCTTCTGTAATGCATTTTAATTGCATTAAACTATTAAATATATACTATTTTGAATTGGTAAATACTATTGTTTTATCTAAATACACGCGAAGACCATGCTTATTTATTATTGTGCCTCGTCAAAATTAACATGCAAATCAAGGTGGGTGGGGTAATTGTCAAATATATGTGCATCCACTGAAAAGTGTTTGCATCTTGCCTAAATCATTTGTAAGATGTATCACGCAAATGTAACATTAGTTGTGTCATATATAATCAGTAGCAAAGCTTTGTATTGAGCAGTGTTGAGTTGAATTCTACTTTCTTTATTAAACATCGGCTCAAATTATATTGTATTTTTTTGCCGACGGTTCACGAATACTTTACTGGTATTTGTATTGTTTTTTTACGTACAACTGGTTGTAACCGGCTGTTCTAATGCTACAACTAATATGTATTGCCATTAAAACGGAAATTGACAAATTCCGCAGCGAATACAACTCAGAAATTGAAACTTTGAAAACAAAGCTCACTAAGCTCGAACAATCATATGCGGAAATCGTGAACTCACAGACGGACCCATCATTTAGCTTTGAAGAAAGGAAAAAGAGAATTGTAATCAAGGGAGTCCCGTGTGATAACAATGAATCCCCCCAGGTGACCCACGACAAAGTCTTGGCCTTGATCAAGGACGGCTGCAAACTGTCTGACGTGAAAGTCGTCAAATCGGAGCGAATAATTCCCCGAGGTAAACAGTTTGGCCCAATAATAGCGACCATTGAAACATTTGAGCAAAAACAAAAACTTATGAAAGCCAAAAATGATCTAAAAAACAACAACAAATATAAACGTGTGTTTATTGATAACGATTACGCGCCAGAAATTCGTAACACTGACTCGAATTTCCGCACAATACTGAAAGAAATTGGCAAGGACAAGCAATACCGTGTTTCTGGCGGAAAGGTATTCCCCGTGAGGCGCGTCAACGGTAACGGTAACGCTAATTAGGACTGTGTGCACCTAGGTTGCTGGAATGTTGCTGGCTGGTCGCGTAAGAATATCGACAATCATTTATTCAGACTACAATCAATACAATATTTGGACTGTGATATTTTCTGCGTCGTTGAAACATTTTTGAGAGGTAACGAGACATTAGACATACCGGGTTATACGTTTTATGGCCATAATCGAGCAAACCTCCATAGCAACGCCCGGAGGGGTAGCGGGGGCATCGGCGTTTTCGTGAAGTCCCACCTATTCACTTCATATAATGTGTCAGTACTGGATACAACAATAGAAGGTATTATGTGGCTTAAATTGTCGAGCAAATGCAGTAATGACAATATTGTACTGTGCGTGTGCTACCTCCCACCAGCTGAATCGTCAAGACACGTTGATCCAGCCAGAAACATTTTACTGTAACTTACTGGAGCAAGTGTACGCGTACCAGAATACGGGTCAAATGTTTATATGCGGCGATTTTAACTCACGTGTCAGCTGTGACACAGACTTCATAGAGGGCGTAGACGATGTGTGCCAGCGGCAAGTTGTTGATCACGTGACCAATTCTAACGGTGACCGTTTAATCGACTTCCTGATCGACTGTGGGATTTGTATAGTTAACGGGCGCGTCGGCACGAACAATTTTACCCACGTCTCGCATCGCGGATCATCTGTGGTGGATTATGTATTGACACCTTATGAACAATTACTACGCGTCTGCGACTTTCAAGTTACCCTCGCTTCTGAGCTGCAAAATACGTTGAATATGCAAGGTAACTCGAAAATCCCCGACCACTCAGTACTCCTATGGTCTATACGCTCTGAAAACCCCGTATGTGAGCGGACGAGTAACGTCACAGCCCCAGGTACACGCCCGCACTATGATACGTCCAAACACGCTGACAGTTTTCTCCAGGATGACATTTCCAGAATCCACGTAAACGAGACTATCGCCAGAATAGAGCGTTCACTGCTAGACAGCGCAAATGTTGGAGGAGCTTATACCGAGTTTGTAAACCTGCTATCGTCGGAAATGGACAAACACTTCCCCAAAAAGTCACACCCACGCCCTAATAAACGTGCCAAATCCCTACAAACCGTACTGGAATGACGATTTACAAAAACAATGGGACATTGTATGCCGCGAAGAAAAAGCCTGGCTATCTGGAGACCCTGGTCGAAAGCGCACCCTCCGCCAATCCTACAACACTCAGCGCAAGTTATTCGACAAAATGAACCGTAAAGCAAAACGTGCGTTCCAATTGGCCGAACAAAACCGCCTTAGCAACTTGAGCACAAACACAGACTCTCGAAACTTTTGGAAAGAGATAGGGCGCATCGGTATCCAGAATAACAGGAAGATGACAATCCCTATGGAAGTCGAAGACGTTAACGGAAACGTGTTAACGGACGTCGGTGACGTTTTGTTACGTTGGAAAGGTGACTATGAACAGTTATACTCGGATGAAACGAATATCAGCGATTTTGACAATAATCATTTGAATTACGTAAAACAGAGTTTACGTCACGACAGCGTCCCCCACACGGACCGCGACATATCCACTTTAAATCGGCCTATCTCTCTCCAAGAGGTTAAAACATGCACATTCAAGGCTAAGGTAAAAGGTGCACCTGGCCTGGACAACATACCCGCGGGCGTTTTGCGCAATGACAATTGTGTCCGACTACTGCACACGATAATACAGTTTTGTTTTGAACACGGGACCGTGCCGAGTGAGTGGACGTCAGGCCTCATTAAACCTATCCCGAAATCGGACGCCAACGACCCCAGAAACCCATTGAGCTACCGGCCGATTACGCTGATATCTATCCCGTGCAAGATTTACGCGGATATATTAAACTGTAGACTAACCAAGTGGGCTGAGCAAAATAACATTTTAGTGGACGAACAGAACGGTTTTCGACGAAAACGATCATGCACCGAACACATGTATGCACTATACTCGATTATAAACAAGCGTAAAATGCAGAAGCGTGATACATTTGTGTGCTTCATTGATGCAAAAAAGGCATTTGACCGAGTTAACAGAGACTGTTTATGGTTCAAACTTATGACACTCGGCATAAAAGGCAAAATGTTAGACGCAATCCAATCCATGTACGCCAACGTGAAGTGCGCTGTGAAGGTCAACGACTTGACAACGCCGTTTTTCGACGTCAGTATTGGCGTCAAACAGGGCTGTAAAATTTCGCCGACGCTTTTCTCCCTCTACATCAACGACCTGGCTGAAGAACTAAAGACATTACAGTGTGGAGTCGATATTGGTGTGACGGACCTGTACATCCTGTTGTACGCAGATGACGTCGCGTTAATTGCCCCGACGGAAGAATCTCTTCAGACAATGTTGAACGCAGTTAACCGGTGGTGCGTGAAGTGGAGATTAAGTCTAAACCAGGACAAAACAAAAGCTGTTCACTTCCGCCCTTCTACTGCCCCCAGGTCTAATGTTCGCTTCACATGTGGTAATTTTCATGTAAATCTATCCAGTACATACAAATATCTAGGCTTGTGGTTTCACGAGCACCTGGACATGAAATACGCCGTTTCTGAATTGGCCAAATCAGCAAGTCGAGCCCTGTCCGCCCTATATACTAAGCATTTACACTTGGGAGGGATGACGTTACGATGTTTCAAAAAGCTATATGAAAATCTAGTAGAACCCGTATTGTTCTATGCTAGCGGCATTTGGGGCCTCACAAACCATAGAAAAATAAATACTGTACAAAATAAAGCGTGCAGGTATTTTCTGGGCCTCGGGAAAAACGCATCTAATATAGCATCCCAGGGAGACATGGGCTGGTCTGGCTGTTTTGTCAAACAGAAACTTGAAGTGAGTAGGCTTTATTGCAAGTTGAAGCGGCTGGACAATACTAGACGTGTGAAAATGGTGTTTAATTGGTCAAGTACGCACGGCAAGTGCTGGGAGCGTAGAGTGAAGACTTTCGCCGATAGCCTAGACATATGGCAGACATTTGAAAACTGTGACTTCACCACTAAAACTGTTATTAAATGTGTTAAAACTAAGCTCATGAACTTGGACGCGAGCACGTGGAAAACTGGTCTACATAATGACAGAAATAACCCCAACGGTAACAAACTGAGAACATATAGACTATACAAACACGAGTTGAAAAGTGAACATTACGCCTCGATCAGTATGCAGCGCTGCCACCGAAGCATTCTAGCGAAATTCCGCAGCGGTAGTTTACCACTTTTTGTGGAAACTGGTCGCTACAGTGGGGTGCCACTAACAGACAGACTTTGTAAACTTTGCCAGTCTCGCCAAGTGGAAGATGAAATGCATTTTTTACTCACCTGTGATTTTTACAATGATTTAAGACGTACATTGTTTTTTAAAGCTGAATCTAGCAATACTGATTTTCACAGACTATCTGAGAATGAAAAGCTAATTTTTTCTCATGAATAATGTTAATTTGACTCATACACTTGCATCAATTTTATACACTAATGTTTCTAGAAGAAAACAATTTCTCCCTACTGTTTAATTTCTTATCAAATACAATTCATTGCAAACTACTTGTACAAATTCAATTCCATTTTATCAATTTTTATTAATTTTTCAACTTTTGTATGCATTTTTACATTTTCCGCATCTTTCGGATTTAACCAACCTGTACAATCACTTGTTAAATATAGCAAATCCATTCGCATTGAACATATCACCACTGCAACCACTGTAGACCCAGACCAGCCGGCGATGTATAGCCGACTGGCCATGGTCAGCAGTGTTTGTCAGCATGTCATATGCACGCTCCTACTGCATTCCACTCGCATATTGAACTCTGTTTATATCGAGTTCAGTCTGAAAGCGGAAACATAGGCGCATGTCAAGATCAGAATCAATTAATTTTACACGAATCCCACATTGCCATGTATTTGTGTCTCATAGGCCGATGTCGGCCGGATCTCTTAAAAATGTAATTTCGCTCACATGTATTATAACCTTGTTTTAAGAGATGTGACACGTTAATAAAATATTTTACTACTACTGTATTCCTTACAAATAACTGTGAAAGCATCATAGTTTGCAGAAAATAACTGAATGTGGCTTTATAGTTACAAGATGCATTTGCATTCACCACACACTTGTATTTCAATCTGTCCGTTTTTTAGTCATGTTGTGACGCGAAAAAAAAATTTTCTAACCAATGCACTGGTGTTTCGCTTGCTTTTTACGCCTTATATGTGTTAGTTTTAACGCGTAATCATGCTTGATTCATATATATTTAACATTTAGTCCAAAAAATTATACTTCAAAAGAACTACATATATAACATATAGTTTGTTAGGATTGGTACGGCAAAAGAACACAATGTGATACATTTTATTGTTTTTACGGCATATAAATTATTTATATATGAGTTTTTAGATTGTTTTCCTCCAGTGGTAGCTCCTCCACTCACCCAACACCACAGTTTCTTTGATACAGTAATGGTAAAGCACTGTTTTTTTAAGATTTTTTGTTTAGTATATTGTTTTAATGTTATGCACAAATACGTTGAAAATAAACAGTCGAGATTGAAATTTTTATAATCTTGTGACGCGAAAAACTTTTTTTCTGTTCATTTCATGTGAGAACGGCTTTCATATTATGAAAGATACCCTATATCTTTCATGTTAAATCACATTGTATTAATGTTTAATCTAATAGGTTATGCCAAAAACATGCACTAAAGTACCTATATGTTTTTTCTCCTCGCAATAACTTGTTATTAAACAAACAAACAAAAATCTCGCAGGAAACATCGGTTGACATATGCCAACAATATCTTTTTCCTCACTATATTTCCAAATTGTTAATTGCACATGATACTTATAAGAAACTAAAGGATATTTTTGTCATAATTATACCCCCGGCATATTTTGTATGCCGAGGGGTATATAGTTTTCGGCATTCCGTCCGTCCGTTCGTCCGTCCGTTCGTTCGTCCGTCGCACTTGCGTTAAAGTTTTTGGTTACTCAATATCTATGTAACTGTAAGTCCAATTGACTTCAAACTGTAAGTCCAATTGACTTCAAACTTCATACACTTCTTTATCATCATCCATATTTTCATTCTATATCATGCCCATGCGGCCTTCAGGCCCAAGGTCAAGGTCAAATTACTTAGAAATTTGTGTTAACTTGAAATATTTGCGTTAAAGTTTTCGGCTACCCAATATCTATCTAACCATCAGTCCAATTGTCTTCAAACTTCATATACTTCTTTATCATCATCCATATTTTCATTCTATATCATGCCTGTGTCACCTTCAGGCCCAAGGTCAAGGTCAAATTACTTGGAAATTTGCATTAAAGTTTTTGAAATATTTGCGTTAAACTTTTTGGCTACCCAATATCTATGTAACCTTAACTTTGATTGACTTCAAACTTCATGTATTTCTTGCTCATCTTCCATATTTTCATTCTATACAATATCCATGTGGCCTTCATGCCCAAGGTCAAAGCCAAATTACTGGAATATTTGTGCTTCCATTGATTGCTGTGTCCAGGAGGTGGCCGGGGTATACGTGAGCCCCCGCTCACTGATTGCTCTAGTTGAATATATGCTCAATTATTCCTTGGTTAACCTGGTTTATGTGAATGGGACATTAAACATCATTTTAATTTTCTATATTTCCATAAAAACATACATTATGTGCCGGAATATGCATGCATGTATTGATAATTATGAGTCATAGGCCTACCTACTGGTATAAATTGTTGACCTCTGTACAGTTTGTGTCAGTGCAGCCAGTACAGCTTTGGATTTAATGCCCATAATTGGCCCGCAGTCCTTACATGTTGATAAAATCCTAACGGTCAATGGCCGTTGACCCAACTTTTTGAAATAAAGTGGGTAACAATGTGAAAGCTTTAAATGCTGCTAGAATGTGAAAATGGTTTTAACCCGACTGCTGCATGTACAACAGCAGTTCTGTATGAACGGCATGTGCATATAGTATATGCCTACATGTACTGGTCACAGCCATCATCAGGTCCCTTTTCCCAATAGTCTGTTGTCCAACGTGTTCATTCCGACAGTGAGTCTACTCGGGACTAAAGTGTTGTGTAGTGGCGTACTCCGAGCAGAACTACATGTATGACTGGATCAGTTGTAGAGACGGTTGCTTCTCAGATTCCTAGAATAGTCCGCAGTAACTCCGGCTTGTCATAAAACAAAAATGTGGACTGTTTTGCAGCTTATTATTCCACAAATGTGGCGATGACTGGAGAAATGGGGATTATGGGTTACGCGACCAGTGTAGCCCCAGATCAGCCTGCGCAGTCTGATCAGGGCCTACACTGTTCGCCATTCAGTCAGTGAAACATTCATCATGTTTCTATAACATACATTACTTAGGCATTTTACAAATGTTCACCTTGTGCGTTTAAGTCTATTTTACACTACCTTTTACTTTTACCTACACTCACCAAACTTGCACACATTCATCGCCCAATGCTACTTATCGGAAACACACCAGCATATGACCTTCATTTGACGATCACCTACATTTCCGCGGAATTTACTTAGGCATTTTACATGTTTCCTTATTTGTCTAATTTCAGAATGCCACGCAAACGCAAGTCCAGTACCGGTGCCCGGAGAAAACATGATCGTGTGCGACCATATCCAGCACCGTCTCATGAAGCAGACGTATCAACCGACAATTCGGAGCTCCGTGGAACTGATCAATCAACCGACACGTCGGAGCTCCGTGGAACCGATCAATCAACCGACACGTCAGAGCTCCGTGGAACCGACCAATCAACTGAGACTTGCGACCTTCATGGCGCATATATTGGAAATTTTGATGTATTGACCGAGTTTGAAACTTTAAGACAGCAGCTACAATCTTCAGTGGAATATCCGTTCACATTTGTCACTACTGGAAACGGTCATAGATGTATACAGATTATTCAACTAAACCAAAGTGATGATAAATCAGCAGTTCGACTGAAGCTCGAGATCGACCAATATTTTGTGCCAAAACTTCATGTTCATAACAAGGAAGTGCCAAAATCTCATGCAGTGTGGGACTCTGTACCTTTCCAGTTAAACAGAGAATGGCATGTGTTGAAGCTACTTGCAAATATCAAGAAGTTCCATGTATGCATAGGTAATCCAGATGACGAGCTTACTGCTATTACTGCAGTTGGAACATCCCTCAGTGACAATAAGGCTCCAGTAGTCTTAGCCTACCATGAAGGAGACTTTTGTGCGCGTCAGGGAGATTTTGCATTCAGCTCCACAATCAGAACAGTAAAGTGCTCCTTACTTGCCAATGGCGTTCGGTGCCAAATCTGCCAAGAGTATAGGCGAAATCTCCGCAAGCGAAAAGAACGCATTGATGAAATCAAGTTGTCGTACAAAGACTTCACAAAATCAACCTTCAAGCATTCTGACATGCCCAGAGAAGTTTTAATTAAAAAGCTATATCAACAGAAGGCACAAATTAAAACCCTGGCGCATGAAGTGGACAAACTGAACCGCGACTTAAGGAAAGAAATAAAAAGGAAGGGATTTCAAGCGAATGAATACGAAACAATTGAACTCACAGACTTGATGTCCTCATGTAGAAGTGAAGTGGAGTCAGCCTTTCCAGATCCCAACAGTTACCAACGTCTGTTTTGGGACCAGCAAGTGAAATATTCACAGTCTGGAAAGTTTGGTATGCGTTGGCACCCTATGATCATTCGCTGGTGTCTGTATTTAAGACATAAATCTGCCAAAGCGTACGATGCTCTGAGGGAGTCCGGTTTCGTGAAGTTGCCAAGCAACAAAACTCTTTTCGACTATTCACATTATATTAAATCTGAACTTGGTTTTCAAGCGGATGTACTAGTGATGTTAAGAGACGAGGCGAATAAGCTTGAAATGTTCGAGAAAGACGCCGCCAAATCATGTTTAATATGCATTTATGTATGGCACGCCGTTCTTATATTTATTCCCGAAACAAGTTATCTACTAAACTTTACTAGATATCTTATATATTATATGAGATCTACTAAAGTTTATAAGATATCTTATATACTTTTTTATATAAGATATCTACTAAAGTTTAGTAGATATCTTATAAACTATATGGTGGGTGGTGGGTGGGAGCATGCGATGGGTAAATTTAACGATCGGCGTTCATCTTGACTTTACCGGAATGCCGATTTACATGGTTTGGCCCTCATTTACCTACATTTCGGCCCCCTGGTACTTGAGAGCTAAATCCTGTTATGTCCCATTAAGAAAGTAATATGATTAAAAGCTAATCGTATTGCTTTTGGGGTGAGCTAAGTGATTCTGGTGTGGCATGGACCTGGCACCAGGTCAGGATATTCTAATTTCAGGGCTGAATATATCTAAGGGTCCCAGGTTCGAATCTCGCAACACCCATAATTTTCGGTTTCATTGAGCATCTTTAAGACAACTTGTGAAAGCCTAGTCCTATAGTCTCGACAAGCAAGGTCCTTGAGCCAGTGCCGTTGTTAAATACAAGCAATTGGAACTCTGGGGGATGCCTATCCTATGTTTGGAATAAAACCCACACAAAGTTCCCTACTGTACATGTACGTCATCGTGTCTTTCATATGCATCATGTCATTTATGTGTCCAGTGTGATAAAATATTTATATGTAAATGTCAAATGAGAATGGTAAACACAATAATACCTTGTTTTCTTCTAATAACAATTATTGAAAGATGCATACCACACATAAATATTTTTTTTACAGAAATTAAATGGATACCTAATTTTGTAATCATTCCACACGTTGTGTTGTGTAAAATACAGTCACTTCTGATGTTGGAAACGTGTGAATGATTACAAAATTAGGTATCTGTTTAATTTCCGTAAAAATATTGGTTTGCATAATGTGTGGGTATCCATCTTTAACACAAAATTGTACAATTGTCAGAACATCGTCTTTGTATCCACCGTGAATTATCGTGTATATATATTTAATAGTAATATGATAAATAAATATGTATTGATACACCTATATTTTTGTTTGTCACTTTAATAAGGCCAGGTAACAATAATGTGTAGATGTGAGATGTTTCAAATAAATAAGAGGTTTCACAATGTACGTACCTTTTACATGCAGTCCATGTTTCTTTGAGACATGGCCTCTGAATCCAGATATAGATTTTAGTTCCTTTGGACATTTTGGGCATATATATATGCAAGTACTGTCATCAAACTTTGCACCTTTAGATTTGCGTCTGTTGCCAGTCTGTGTTGCAAAGTTCTCTGTCTCATAATCTGTATACTCCTCCAACAGTAAATCCAAATTTATGTCATCATCATCCCATAGTATAAAGTCTGAAGAAGCCATATTGAAGCACAGCAGTCTATACTTGTGTGAACAAGATACTAAGTATAAAATGTACAGTAGTGTCAGCCTTCCTTGTGGTGTCCACTATATGACTACTTGATAGTATGCTGAAATTGTGCAGCCTACCTCAGTAACCCAGCATATGCCTGGAGATAATTAACACAATTGAGAGTTAATTAATCCAGCCTGTATTGACCATATGTACATGTTGAAATGTACATATACATTACCATGAAACATACTTGTCACCAGATTGTACAATTAGAGCTAGTCACTTGAAATTACAGCGTATCAGCCCGGCCTTAAATGACCTTGGCTGATGATGGGCGGTTAAACAATTTAGAATCATTGGTGTTGGTGGAGAAATAAGTAAATGCCCACCAGAGTTGATCAAATTACGCAGGTTAACTGGAGTTCTGAATGTAAATTTCACCAAGTGTCAAGTTGGGAGTGCTTTAGAATCGTCTCATTTGAGGCCTACCGACTTGACATGTTGGTGAAGAAATAAGTAAATGCCCACCAGAGTTTATCAAATTATGCAGGTTTCACCAAGTGTCAAGTTGGGAGTGCTTTAGAATCGTCTCATTTGAGGCCTACCGACTTGAACAATGTTGGTGAAGAAATAAGTAAAATGCCCACCAGAGTTTTTATTCAAATTATGCAGTTAACTGGAGTTCTGAATGTAAATTCGTACGTTCATAAATGTTGTCACAGTTGGTTGTTTATGAAATAAGTATTGCTGTTAATGTGGATGTGATTTAAACTACGAGTCGCTCACGAAACGCAGTTTTACAGTCGTGCAGCCGACTATTGGTATGCAACGTCAATTGGTAAATTGGTATGCCGTGTTTTTTTGGGGGGTTGCATCATTGTATGATTTTATTTGTCGGTACGAAGTCAATTGGTTGTTTAAGAAATAAGTATTGCTGTTAATGTGGATGTGATTTAAACTGCGAGTCGCTCACGAAACGCAGTTTTGCTAATCAAAATTATTTATGCGTCCTAGCAACTGACAGCGAGTGCGTAATCTCGCCGAGTCTCGCTACAGGTTTGTCGACAGGAAGTGGCCACGAGAAAGTGCGTTATCTTGTCCAGCTTTCAATCTCCGTACGGCTATTTATATCTCTGGCATCATATAGTCATTACTACAGTTATTTACTTGAAACTTTTACAGGTTACTGATATTACCATGAAATTACAATAAATGAAATTTTATTGAATTATGATGCATAGTTTTTTAAATATTAATATTTAAAGTTGGGGCCCTTTTTTTCTAGCCACCCGATATGTGACAATTTCCTCGTTAATGTATACTATATTGTTAACATTTTTAGCAATCCCTATTTGTGACGGCTGATAGTATAGGTACCATATGGTTCCGAAACACTATACTATCTCTACTATTAAACTATTCATTCCTACTCTGTTTCATCACTTTTTAGGCATATCTGAACCCGAAGTTTATGTCTGTACCGCAGGGCGACTTAACCCTTTTCCCACTCAAGTCAAACATACACGACCTGATCTAACCCTTTCACCCCTAAGTATCTGGAATGGATTTTGATATGTTAATTTTGCAACCAACCCAATCAACACAAAATGATTATCAGACTAGTCCAGTTATGAAAAGGGAGTGTTTTTGTTCTAAAAAAATATGAAAATTACTTGCAAAAAGTGCAGATCCTGATGAGACGGCTCGTCACGAGCCGGCTCATCAGGATCTCTACACTCTTTGCCAGTACCACTATACAGGTCTGGGGTGTTGAAATGGTTACGTATGTTGCCCTGCGTTACAGACAGAAAATTCAGGTTAAGCTGAGACTCGGTGCCTTTAAATGACCGATTCTTACCACCAGTAATCGACAACAGCTTTCTACGCTCATCTCGCGAGTGGGCCTGGCTGTCTTGTAACTTTTGTATCTCGTTGCCTTCGACTTCACTCATTTTTATTCTGGCATCCTGCATGTATATCGAGAATACCGCGCTAGTGTCTTTGATATCAAGTTTATGAAACAATGCTAGGAAACACGTAGGAATTCCGAGGCTCGTTGAGGAATTCCTAACGTTTCCGAGTCGAGCCTGATAAACTTGATATCAAAAGACACTAGCGTGACAATATATTTATCAGGTAACGTTTTAGGCTACACAATGAGCAATTATGACGTGGTTTTCGTTGAAAGAACGCGGATTTGTTTCCGTGATGTCATTCCACTGACGTTATCCGGTAACGTCGTGTGACGCCTTTCGACCAATGAAACGTTCGTTTTCAATGTGTTGTTCTTATAATAATAACCAGATATTCGCATCAGGTCAACGTTATATACAGCACTATGTTATCAGCCAGTACGTACAGTGGGGTCAGTGTAAGTGCACACACGAACAAACACGACAGGTTGGAACGAACCTGTCGTGTTCGTTCGTGTGTGCACTTACACGCGGACCCTACTGTATTTCATGTATAAAAAAAAATGTAAATATTTTTCTGCATTTTTTCTCATTTAGCATCAAAGGTGTATGTTGTTACCACTCAGTTGAACCGTCTCGGCGAGACGGTTCAACTGAGTGGTAACAACATACACTTTAGGTGGGTAGCGAACCAGTCGTGTTCGTTCGTGTGTGCACTTACAGCTGACCCCACTGTATTCGGTCAATACAGAGATTTATGCTGACTCGGGCTCAATACAAAGGTCGTTGCCTATTAACGAATAGTACACAACCGTTCGCGTTAAACTTGCCCAGTCGTAAATGTTTCTGAACATATATTGGCAATCGCAACCTGCAATCAAGTAAATTGATTGTCTGAGGTGTAACACAGCTCAGGCTCAGTCAATCAATCTGCTTGATTTCAATCACAGTATTCAAGCATTTTGAAAGAATACAATTGACAACTATTGGCAAGACTTCCAAGATGTAAAGTTTAACGTCTTTGAACATATATTGGCAATCGCAACTTGCAGATTAGCTAATTTGTGGCCTGAGCCTGAGCTGTAGCACAGCTCAGGCCCATCCAATCAATATGCTTGATTTCAAGCATAATATTTAAGCATTTTTAAAGAACACAATTGACAACTATTGGCAATACTTTCCAAGATGTAAAGCTTAACGTCTTTGAAAATATATTGGCAATCGCAACTTGCAGTCGCGCAAATTGATTGCCTGAGCTTGAGCTGTATCACAGCTCATGCTCAGCCAATCAATCTGCTAGATTCCAAGCACAATATTCCAGCATTTTGAAAGAATACAATTGACAACTGTTGGCAAGATAAGCACATGCGGTAGTATAACGTCAGTTATCCCGTCAACACAGTGGTATGTGCCGTCAAACACGGTGCCGTGAAACATTTTTGATATCCAGTCAATACAATTTTTGCATTTTACAGCCATTTGTAGCTGTTGACGGGATAAATAGAATAGTAGGTTAGTGCCGTGAATGGGAAAAAAATATCTGGCGCGGCACGGAAACGGGATGTGCTCGGCAAAGCCTCGCCCACCCCGTTTCCTGAGCCTTGCCAAATATTTTTTCCCATTCACGGCACTAACCTACTATTCTGTATTAGTAGTAGTGAGCTCATAGCAATACAATTACAGTACAGGCATATACTAGTAGCCATGCAACCGTGACGTCATGATGACGTCATAAGCCATGCTCTCCAATGACATCAGTTGTCTTTGGAATATGTTGTAGGGCTGCATGATATATGGCTGTAGCATGTTAATATTACACTACTAATGACCAATAAATGCATGCATGTATACATAAAATATACGCATACACACATACCATAGTGTTTCGAAGAACGTGAACCAAAATCATACAGCCCGACACCGATGACGACACTTTGTGACTAATATGTATTACAAATTAATTAATTGATTTATTATACATATTTATAATTATTATGTGTTTGTATGTCGTATTCGATTGTCTTACCCGAGTACCCAATAGCTTCTGTTCCTTGTCGAATATGTCTTCATAGACAGTGTCGATGTCACGGTTGATTTTCTGCAGGTGGCGCTCCAGAGAGGCTAAAATAGAGAGAAGTATGGCGGTGAATTGCTTCTTTCGCGCTTTCGCCTTTTATAAACCCGAAGCCGTAACATCAAATCACGAAAACGTCGTATTGGGGTGGGGGACAGGGGAGATGAAAAGCCTTGAAAGTCGCAACGCGATTTAAGCATTTTCGTGTTGTCCAATGTGAGGTCGCATTTTAGACTTTATGAAAGACGAAAACGCGTAGGACGCAATCATTCGCCATGAAAAATATCGCATAATAATATGGATGTGACGCGAAAAAGGTAGTGTATGGCAATTTTGCGCAGCATTGTTTTGAACCGGCCATGGTATGGAGCATGACACGGGTGGTTATTGTATTATATATAGTATGCTAGTTGCGCGGCTTAACCCTTCCAATGCTAAGTGTCATCTCATCGTTCGCTCTTTCGACTTGTACAAAGCCGAAAGCCGCAACATGAAACCACGAAAGCATCGTGTTTTCGCGTAGTGACTTTCGAGGGCGAAAAGCTGAAATATCGACTTTTCGTCTGGAAAGTCGCAACGCAACGCAACGATTACCCATGCTCGCGTTTTCCAATGTTATGTGAAATCAGGGGATACTATTGTGTTTGACACCGAACATCGTCCGCGTCCGCGTCCGCGTCCGCGTCCGGCGTCCGCGTCCACATAACTCAAATACCCTTTGGAATATTTTCATAAAAACTTCACACATGCATAGACCACGACGCAAAGATGTGTTGCTCGCAAGAATGACAATCTTGCCTCACTAACGTTTAGTTATCTCCCTTTGATTTTTCCAAAACTTGATTACTCTTTGGAATAGTTTCATTATAGTGCACACTTCCATCAACCATGACCCAAAGATGTGTCTCATGCAAGAACGACAAATGCCACACATCCATGCTGCCCGAAATATGACCATGACCTGTTGACCTTCACAACTTGTAATTATTCACACATTAAGAATTTTACCGGAGTTTCTGAATTCTGTCATATCTTCTATATCCCTTGAAGGATTACTTTGATATTTCAATACATCATACTTGTGCACAAATGTCACACACTCATGCAGCCCTATGACCTTCACCATTTGACCTTCACAACTGTGCTTATGAATACTTACCACCTTTGGTTAATTAACTTTGCCACAGTTTCTCCAATCTGACACTGGTGGCATTCGTGTGCCGACAGGCCATATTTTCTGGTTTTCGATAACTTGTGAACCGCTTCACTGATTTTTATAATTTTTGGTCACAATCTGTGTCTAGGGATGGTGTTTTGTTTTGCATACGACCCACGTCCGACCGACCACAGTTAGTGTCACTGAGGACTTAAGTTCACCTTGTTTGTAAGGCAAATGCGTTAATTTGTTTCTTGTCCCGCCTGCTTAGATTTTCCGTCGGCGTCGTAGGCGGTGGCGGTGGCGGCGGCGTAGGCGGCGGCGTCAACATTTCAAGTTAAGTGTTTACGTTTTGATCCGTTTCCAGAAAACTATAAGTCCTACGACCTCCATACTTGGTATACATCAACACTGTCGTGTAACCTACTCACACAGATGGAGCCCATGTGACATTGACCTAGTATTCATGGTTCATTGACCTACTGTTCACATGCATTCAACGTTAAGTTTTTGCGTTTAGCTCTGTTTCTAAAACTTAACGCTCAGGTTGATTCATTGTAACTTCTGTTTCCCTCAATGGAATCCTTTAATATTCCATACAAGCATTTGTAGCAACATCCCGCATCATTCTGCAGAAAGCACCTGGTGTCCGCTAACCCCAAACGTCAAGGTCACTGACTTAAGAAATTTCCGGGTTTGGCAAACTTAACGCTCGGTTTAATTTATTACAACTTCTGTTTCCCTTGATGGAATGCTTTAATACATCTTAGGTATAAACTATAACAACATCCGGCATGATTCTACGGAAATCCCATGGTACCCGCTAACCCCAAGGTCAATGTCACGGGCTTAGAAAATGCTCAGTTTTCATAACTTAATGCTTGGGTTAATGTATTGTAACTTCTGTTTCCCTTGATGGAATGTTTTAATATTTCATACATGCACTTGGAAGAACAGTCCGCATCATCTGCAGAAAGTTCATGGTGTCCGGTAACGCCAAGGTCAAGGTCACGGACTTCAAAAATGTGTAGTATATATGTACAGCCCCTTATGTACTATCAAACTGCGGCAGGCGGGACATCTTGCTCCGCGGAGCTCTTGATTTTTTGTTATTATCAATGCTGCCAGCGAGGGGATTAGCCTCGTAATAACGGTGCCCATGTTTTAGTGTATGTCTGTATGCGGAGGTGGATACACGTGCGCTAGTGGACACGTGTCAATTTATACCTGAGATAGAAGACGAAATATAAAACACCTGTAGCCTATTTCATCAACATTGCAAAGTATACTTTGAGGGAGACATTTTCAATTTTATGATAAATTTATTAATTTGTATTATACTGAATTTATTACATTATCACAGCCAATTTGGCTGTGATAATGTAATAAATTCAGTATAATAATTCTGCATACTTTTAATCATGAAATATATGCATTTGTTAGTTTTATATGAAATAATGCAGTTCAGGAAAAATAAATGATTACTCCCTCAAAGTATACTTTGCTAGTAAAGTATACTTTGCAACGTTGATGAATTGGCTACAGCAGACGATAATTTACATTTTCCGCGTTCTAAGGGTTAAGCACTCTGGAATAATTATGGCGCATAAATCACGCATCGTTTCCGAGCCAGGGAAATGGAGACATTGCCCTTATCGATGGTTCGTTAATGACGCGACCTATTGTGAAGTTAAAATAACCGGTCAATTTGAACTTGGATCGGAATATTAAACCTGCACTCCCGCGTTTTAGGACAAAAATAGTACTATTAGTATTTTAAAAAATTAAAAGTTCCAGTTGTCTACATATTAGTGCGAATTAATATTTCCAAACAATGGCGAAAATATATATGTCACCATATATTACAACCTGGGATGCGGGAATGTAGATTTAAATAAAAAAAGAGGGGACATGGGAGAGGGAAACAGGATAACAGAAAATATAATATAAAACAAAACAAATTATTATTTGCAAATAGCAGTCAAAAATGTAGTGGCAACAGTTAAAAAATGTCAAAATAACAGTTAACAAATGGAAAAATATGTCATTAACAGGCTTACAGTTTCGAACCATTAGCCCACCCCACCACAACCCCTCATATGAGACAAGCCGTGTGATTACGTACTTGAGAAAGTTGGCGACTTCTTTATGCAAACTATTTACAGAAAATGTGATATGTTCTTTAAATCACACTGAAAGGCGACGAAATTGCCTTAGCAATTGAAATGAATAGAATGTTGCATTTGTATTTGTGGCTGTGACTGGAGAAATGGGGCTTACGGGTTTTGCCACAGGGGTCCGAAGTTGTGCTGGGAAACGTGTACTGAGTCCGAATCGGTGGGCGTCTTAGTCGGTGGGCGTCTTTTTATCCTGTGGGTTTTGCAATGATTGTAGATTCTGTAGTCTATTTCACCAAAATTGCAAAATATAATTTTCTTGCTAAGTACACTTTGAGGAAAAAACTTTCAATTTAAGGATAAATGTATTACTTTTTATTATACTTAGTTTATTACAATATCACAGCCATTTTGGCTGTGATAATGTAATGTACTCAGTATAATAATAATTCTGCATACTTTTAATCATCAAATATACGCAGTCGTTAGTTCTATATGAAACTAAATGATTACTCCCTCAAAGTATACTTTGCTAGAAAAGTATACATTGCAATGTTGGTGAAATAGGCTAATATATGTTAATGTTAGCATTGGCACCAGGAGAGGAGGCTTGGTATTTACTGTCTGTTCACGTTATTCTGCCGACCAACTTGTAGGTATTAAGCACGTTAAACAGCAAAACAGTCACCCTTTCTAAAAAATAAATATTTGATGAGATTCTATCAAATATTGATTTTATTGCGAAAAAAAATGGGGATTTTGAAGATCGGTCCGGTAAATAGCTTTTCCCGCAATAACATCAATATGTGAAGGCATTTCATAAAATAAAAAAATAGGGAGGGTTTTTTTATTATTGGTGAAATATTATTATACATTTGAACATTTTTTGTATGGTTAATGCGTTTAATAGCCAAACGTTCGTCGGCAGAAAAATTTGGGACAGTAGTTCTTCACATTTGGCTGTGAATGGTCACACATCCCACATAAATCCCATTTCTCCAGTCATAACCATTTCTCCAGTCATAATCACATATAACAGTCGATGCCGACTACAATCAATAGCAAATGAGTATGTTATACTATACTATCTAGTACATATTATGTAATAAAAAGAGTGACTATTAACATTTTATTACATTTTCGACCACATGATCATGGTCTTTACCCAATTCTCCAGTCATAACCACATTTCAGGGATTCCGCTGGCGATCGCCACTTTCGCAATTGGCGATTTTTTTATTTTCCCCAGCGGAATCCCTGCATTTATGTACAATACGATATCGTATCTGACCAGTGACCTATTTCACCAACATTGCAAAGTATACTTTTCTATAAAAGTATACTTTGAGGGAGAAATGTTAAATTTTAGGATAAATTTATTAATTGTTATTATATTGAATTTATTACATTATCACAGCCATTTTGGCTGTGATAATGTAATACATTCAGTATAATCATCAAATATATGCAGTCGTTAGTTCTATATGACATAATGCATTTCGGGAAAAATAATGATTACTCCCTCAAAGTATACTTTGCTAGATAAGTATACTTTGAAATGTTGGTGAAATCGGCTACTGGTCCACAAGTTTCAGTAACGGACCGAGGTCTATAAATACATTACATATACATAAACGCATCAATAAGTGAAACTATTACTGTGTACATGAGAGAGTAAATAATTTGTTTTTAGCTGATTTCCTTCAACATGTGGCCTATTTCACCAAAGTTGCAAAGTATACTTATCTTGCTAAGTGCACTTTTAGGGAGAAATTTTCAATTTTAGGATAAATTTATTAATTTTTATTATACTGAATTTATTACATTATCACAGCCATTTTGGCTGTGATAATGTAATAAATTCAGTATAATAATTCTGCATACTTGTAATCATCAAATATATGCAGCCATTAGTTCTATATGAAATAATGCATTTCGGGAAAATAAATGATTACTCCCTCAAAGTATACTTAGCTAGATAAGTACGCTTAGCAATTTCGGTGAAATCGGCTACTGGTATGGAACCCTTGTATCGTTTATATAGCAATACAGAAGAAAGCCGCGACACGTCTGTGATGTTACTGTACACAACCCCCTGCGTTAGTATTTACAATATGTCATCGTTTCTGAACATCTATTGGCAATCTCAACTCGCAATCAAGCAGTTTGAGCCTGAGCTATACGTTACCTCGTTCGTCCCTCAGTGTCTGCAGCGACGATTCGTGCGATCGCATCTCATGGTCTTCTCTCTCTTGGTTTATCCGCTCCAGTCGCTCTTGTTTCGATGCTGGCAATTACATATAAACAATAGAATACAATACAATATATAGACAACACCAGCTGCATGTTGGTATCATTTCATGTCAACTTTATTAGACAATGGTGCGCGGCTGGTCGGGAGTGGGACCAGTGGGAGTCATCGCTGTAATATAGTGGTCAGTAATCCCTCCCGTCCGAACCCCTACCCCACCCCTCCCCCCGGATACAGTGCCTTTAAACTGAGACATCAGATGAGACGTAGTGCCTTTAGGCATCACCATTTTTTCTGAAGGCGGCGGGTGACTTATAAAAATCACCGCCTCTCGCAATCATTTAAGGAGGCCATTGCGACAAATATTCATAAAATACTCCCAACTGAAGTACAAATCGCGTGCCACAATAAAAATTCAGTAACCGCCTCAGATGCGTACATTTAATTTGTTACAAGGTTACCCCACCCACCTATTTTTGTCAGAATTTTCAACATGACTGAATTTGTTGGAATTGTTTTCATAAAAATATGAGGCACAAGGTCTTTGTTATGACATGTTCTATCATTTGCAACACCATAGCATTTCCTGAAAATTATTTCAAAGCGGTGTCATAACCACCTCAATTTTTCGATCCAAACGCCCGAAAAAAAATACCTTAATTCTGGTTCAAAACCGTACCTGTCAGACAGCACAGCAAGCGCCATTTTCCAGGATGTCAAAATCAACCGGAGCTAACATTGAGTTTCGTAGAATTATGAAATACTCTAAGAACTACACATAGACAAGCATCACAAAGTCAAGAAATATTCATAAACCTTCTTTCTAGATACACTGATGTAGCTTGCAGTGTCGGTACTGAAATATATAGAAAATCGTCCACGGTCTTTTTATTCAAGCCCCTGTGGGTTGAATTTAGGTTTGTTTAATGGATTTTCCAGGTCTCGCAGGATCGCGTAGTGATTTTTTTAGCAGCCAACGCACGTTCATAATTTTACCTACGCCATGTTAAAGAATGCGAATGTGAACGGTGCATTATGAACGTTTCACTCATATTTTTCGCCAGCTACATTTTTTTTCGCTACAGTTATATAATTTCTCAAAAAACTTTCTTATTTTATCAAATATTAACTGTCGTGTTGCATAATAATATCTTTTCGCGGGTTATGCTGACCGATACACATACGTCGCTATATACGCCATGAAAAATAGTTCTGATATGAGCTAACATAATTTGTATTGTGTCGTGTAATACATGTGTTGTTATTTTTTCTGCACGACATTTATATTAGAAAATGTTTATCTGATATAATATAATATAAACTGGCATGTATTCATTTGAAGAATTTTTTTTTTCACGCGCAATGATACAACCGCATGTCTCCGTATAGTATTTTCCGACCGCCATTTTATGCCGACCCATTCCATAAACACAAAGAATATGTAAGATTTGTATCGGTTCTATTGTGATAATATATCCACATTTATTGTTATATATAATAAGTTATCTCATCTTCTATTGCACAATATTTTTTTAATAATCAGCGTGGTGGAAGCTATTTTATTTAATTCATACCAAGAAAACATTATCTGGTAGCCTGCCTGGAATCGAAACTGAAAGTATGATATAAATAGAACACAGCTACTGAGTTCATCTACAGGATACATCGCGAGTTTGATTGGGAACTACAATCGCGGTGCATATCGTAACAAGAAATTTGTGGCACAGATATTATACTACACAGACTAGTGTAAAAGTGAAACTGTTCAGTGAAATCAAAGGAAATAGGCAAGGGGGGAATCCCATATACAACACGCAGAGTGATTTCCCCTAGACGACTCTTCCAAGAGAAATCACTCTGCGTGTTGTTGTTTTTTGTTCTGTCGTGTTTAGTGAATGGATTCTCGCTGTCTACCTTATTCATATACTACTATAAACATATACGTACATTAATAAAATTGTCTGGCACCTGTGGTTAAACATGGTCACATATTATTTAAATAATTAACAATTCATTTCCATGGTTTGCGTGAATATTGTCCAATTATTGATATTATTTACTCTTTTTTTTCCACTGCAGATCTGGTTTCAGAGAAGAAGTGATATTGCAGATCTGGTTTTGGAGAAGAAGTGATTGATGGTACATGTATGTGAAAATAACTCCCCCCCCCCCCCAACCACCCCACCCCCCCCCCCCCCACATTCCTGTGCATTCAACAAGACTGCATGGGAGGTACATGTAGGAGGGAGTAGCGAAGGGTAATTTAACGATTGGTGTTCATCCTTATGGAGTGCCAACGTACATAGTTTGGCCATCATGTACTAACTTTGGCCCCCTGGTACTTGAGAGCTAAATCCTGTTATGCCCCATTAAGAAAGTAATAGCATTAAAAGCTAATCATATTGCTTTTGGGGTGAGCTAAGACTTAAGTGATTCTGGTGCAGCATGGATCTGGCACCAGGCCAGGAGATTCTAATTTCAGGGCTGAATATATATAGTTTATGTGAATATTGAGCTGTGATTTTGGGAATTTCCCTCATTTTATACAGGTTGAATACAGGATAGTCCATCCTGTTGGCCCGGCCTTACATGACCCTGGCTGTTGATAGGCCGTTAAACACCAATAATCAATCAATCAATCAATCCACAGCACTCTAATTTCAGGGCAGAATATATAGTTTATGTAAATATTGAGCTCTGATTTTGGGAATTTCCCTTACTTTTTTTACAGGTTGAATTCAGGACACTCCATCCTGTTGGCCCGGCCTTACATGACCCTGGCTGTTGATAGGCCGTTAAACACCAATAATCAATCCATCATCCTTAATGGAATGCTGACTTACATGGTTTGGCCCTCATGTACCAACCATTTCAGCCCCCCTGGTACTTGCGAGCTAATATGCGCAACATGTTACAACAGGATAGATACTCCAACACCTAAAATGACTATTTACACTATTATATAAACCATATTTGAATATATGCCTTTGTTACCAGCAATAAACATTTGTTCTCTTATTTTTGAGGGGGAGGTAGGAGGGAGTAGCGAAGGGTAATTTAGCGATCGGTATTCATCTTGTCGGAATGCCCACTTACATGGTTTGGCCCTCATGTACCAACCATTTCGGCCCCCTGGTACTTGAGAGTTAAATCCTGTTATGCCCCATTAAGAATTTCTGTATATGCAAGGATTATGTTCCTGTCCTCAGGAGTATGCTTTCTCATCGGCGAGCATTGCATTTGCCAAAATGGTACAAGAGGGCCGAACCATGTAGGTCGACCATATGGTAAGGATGTCCTACTCAGCAGAAGGCTAGATTGATTGATTGGATCCCTTCTACCAATTTTTAGCATATTGCTTATCCACACACACGTACTGCGCAGAATTTCTGGACTTTCAGTCCTTTGATTACCGCTAGAGACGCAAGGTCCCGTGAGACATCATCTGAGACGCAATGCCCTCTGTATCAGATGCTGTCTCAGATTAAAGGCACTGTGTATCAGATGCTGTCTCAGATTAAAGGCACTGTGTATCAGATGCTGTCTCAGATTAAAGGCACTGTGTATCAGATGCTGTCTCAGATTAAAGGCCCTCTGTATCAGATGCTGTCTCAGATTGAAGGCACTGTTGACATCTTGAAAAGTATACTTTGCAATGTTGGTGAAATCGGCTACTGGTGCCAGGTCCATACCACACCAAAGTCACTTGGCCCATTCCCCTAAAATGAGATTACGAATAATCCCGACCATGGAACTTGGTTTGACACCCAGGTACGTTTGTGACTTTGGTGTGTTATGGATCTGTAGCCTATTTCACCAAAATGGCAAAGTATACTTATCTAGCAAAGTATTCTTTGAGGGAGAAATGTTCAATGTAAGGATAAATTTATTATTTTTTATTATACTGAATTTATTACATTATCACAGCCATTTTGGCTGTGATAATGTAATAAATTCAGTATAATAATTCTGCATACTTTTAATCATCAAATATATGCAGTGGTTAGTTCTATATGAAATAATGCAATTTGGGAAAATATAAATGATTACTCTCTAAAAGTATACTTTGCTAGATAAGTATACTTTGCAATGTTGGTGAAATCGGCTACAGGAACTATCAGGTTATTCTAATTTCAAAGTTTTGATTTCAAGCTTGAATTAGGTCAAAGTTCGTGACGTAACGTCACGCTGTGGTCGCAAGTGCCCAGATAAAAAAAATGGCGGCAACTAGTGAAGACGTCGGGTTTGTCAGCATGGCCAAACGTACACAATACACCGTGACATGTTTAGTAATGAAGTGAATTAAACGTATGCCAGTCCTGTTTCCATGACAATCGTGTTTTGCAAATGTCGCAGGTGTGCAATATTCCTTCCCTTTCGGCCATTTTCAGATTGGCCCCCGTTTTGGGGTTGGCGACATGTTTTTCGGCCACCGTTCTGGGATTAGCCCCCGTTCTGGCGGCTTTAACCTCCGATCTGGGTATGACATATATATTTTTCTATGTACATTTAAATATTCGATTCTAATTTTGGGATCGCCCCCCACCCCTCCCCCCCACCCACCCCCAATGTAGCAGATTAAATACGGGATCGAACCCGTTGGCCCGGTCTTAAATGACCTTAGTTGTTGTTGATAAACCGTTAAACACCAATACATCAATCAATCAATCTTTGCTTGCAGAAACCGGTCAGTTGGTGTGTTAATCTACTACACAGGCATGTCAATGTATCATTTGCATCATTTTCAAGCATATGTCTGGGCTTATTTTGTAAGTCGGAACATGTTTGCTATGTGAGGCAGTTTCAATTTCAGCCGCTGACCTTTTGTGTCACCACCAAGGTGGTCACAAGAGGATTACTCTATCTTTCTTAACAACAATTAAACCTATATTTTAATTAGTTTTAATAATCCAGAGCAGAATGGTTGCAGATTATGATAAATAGGTCCCACAACATCCATATGAAATGGATAGCAAACATGTTTGGGAAATGGTTAGGTTAAATATGAAGAAAATACAATTTATGGTGGCATATTTCTGCCATCTACTTGACGTGATAACGTGATAGCTGAGTTGGCTTAATGCACCTTATAAGACGTCTTAACTACGTAAGTATCGCGTCCAGACGAGATAAAACTGACACAAAATCTCGTCAAAAACGTATTGCCCACTAGTGACATTGATTTTATAACATAACGTCAAGACGTCTTACTAACTTGTCAGGACGGGATAAACATATGTTAAGTCGTCGTATTGTTTTTATTCGACGAGAAAAATTGTAGAAATCAAATTATATTCGATGAGGCTAGTGCGCTGTTTCACATTTTTGACAAGATTTCCTGTTATTTATCGCGTCTAATTTATCTCGTCCTGACCAATTAGTAAGTCGTCTTGATGTGATAATTATGTAGTTAAAACGACGTATAAGGTGCATTAAGACGATTTAACTATCACGTTATCACGTTAAGAAGATGGCAGAAATGTGCCACAATAGATAGCATTGGTTCCTACCTATTTCTCGTTTAAGTTTATCCACCGCGAGATTTCGCTGCGCCATGGTGGAGTTATCTTGTAACATGTGCACACCCAGACTGTCCACCTTATCACTGAGGCAGCCAATCGTCGTCTGCATAGCATCCAGCTTCCTCTCTGATTGGTTGAGCCGAGTGTGGTTATTCTGGATGTTGCCGTGGCATCTGCTGAGCAGGTTTTGGATGTCGTTGCATTTCTCGAGCACGTCCAGAACGTAGCCACCTAGACCTCGCGCACTATGAATACACAACGTGAAATCGTAAATGGGCCAACAGCAGTCCAGTAAAAACGAATCACGATCAGTGTAGGCCATAGCGATAATTTGCTAGCTTAACCCTTCCTACGCTGTTGACGAAACTTGCCGTCTGCTGTTTTTCATTTTTGCTTTAATTCTTAACAAAAAACTGGTTTTGACAGCACATGAGAATCGTCTCCACTGGAGACGATTCGTATGTGCTGTCAAAACCAGGTTTTTGTCGAGAAATATTGAAAATAAAACATTTCCAGCAGACGACAACATTTAATTCAGCGTAATAAGGGTTAAGGGCCAACTATATACCTGATCATCGTTTGATTCAAAGATAATTGCTTCGTAAATTTGATGGAATATATGTATAACATATATGTGAACACTGCCTCGTTACTGTATCCTGTACGGCACCTGGGGTGGCCACGTAGGCCGTATTTGTGTGTTTCAACCATTAGCCAGTTTCATCTGCCGTTTGACAAAGAACTCAAATGTGAAGCAGAACATATGATATGATGTAGCTAATCACATGTAGAAAAGCCAGGCGAACGGACTCCTATCAATTATATTACATCAAACTGTAAAATGAGTCAGTTTTCTGGACATGTTAAACATGATGGCAACATCCTTATCGACATTGAAGATTGCAGAGAATGTGGTATGTTTGGAGTACTCTCTTACATATCGTGTATATTTTCGGCCAAAATATATCTTATTACACATAATTGTTCAACTATTGCACCCCTTTTAAAAATTACAAATGCGCGTCATCTGCATATTATTATGAATTACAAGTTCAATCCATTTCAAAGACGCTCGTCATTGTATCCCCCGGACTCCGTCGGGGGATACTATGGATTTGACAGCGCGCCGCGTCCGCGTCCGCGTCCGCGTCCGCGTCCGCGTCCGCCGCAGACACTTCTTGTCCGGAGCATAACTCGAACACCCTTTGGAATATTTTCATGAAACTTCACACATGCATAGACCACGATCCGAAGGTGTGTCGCGCACAAGAATGACAACTCTTGCATAGCTAATTTTTTAGTTATCTCCCTTTTTTGTTTCTCGCACTGATTTCGTGTCCGGAGCATAACTCCACCACCCTTTGGAATATTTTCATGAAACTTCACACATGCATAGACCACGACCCGAAGGTGTGTCGTGCACAAGAATGACAACTTTTGCATAGCTAATTTTTTAGTTATCTCCCTTTTTTGTTTCGCGCACTGATTGACCATAACTCGACCACCCTGTGGAATATTTTTATGAAACTTAACACATTCAATGAGGGACATTAGTAGTATTTATATTACCTCCCTTATCAGATAAAGACCAAGGATAACCACATAGTGAGTTGGTCCTTATATTTGGATTCCTCTGCCTTTATCGCTGTTTCACAATGAGAGAGTGCAGTAATTCTGTTTGGATTTATCATGAATGTGTTAATTGAAATGATTACTCAAAACATAATTTTGCATAAGTAAGTTCAAAGAACACATATGTGGGATGGCTTTCCAATCTGATAATATCTGACCAAGATATTACAGATCATAGATCACCATGCCGTGCAAAGAAATCAAGGATAAAAACAGAGGAAACCAATTTCTAGGACCAATCCAGTTTTGAAGAGTATTCAAGGGAGACAACTGACTAATGTCTCTCATTAGACCACGAACCGAAGGTGTGTCGTGCACAAGAATGACAACTCTTGCATAGCTAATTTTTTAGTTATCTCCCTTTTTTGTTTTCGCCCACTGATTTCCTGTCCGGAGCATAACTCGACCACCCTTTGGAATATTTTCATGAAACTTCACACATGCATAGACCACGACCCGGAGGTGTGTCGCGCACAAGAATGACAACTCTTGCGTAGCTAATTTTTGAGTTATCTCCCTTTTTTGTTTTCGCCCACTGATTTCCTGTCCGGAGCATAACTCGACCACCCTTTGGAATATTTTCATGAAACTTCACACATGCATAGACCACGACCCGGAGGTGTGTCGCGCACAAGAATGACAACTCTTGCGTAGCTAATTTTTGAGTTATCTCCCTTTTTTGTTTTGCGCATTCTACAAACTGGACAATAATGCATGAAGACCCGTTTTCTCGTCTGCTCTGTACACCTTTTCTCGTGTGCTCTGTACACCTTACCTGTAGAGAGAACAATAGAGACTGGGAGAACCATGTGCTAGCCTGGGCTTGCATGTGCAAATGTCCAGTGCTTGACCACTGCTGACCACAGGTAATTTATACAGGTAAATTACTACATTGGGTACTGTGTTGAAAATATTGTGGCATTATGTGGACCTGTGCAGATATATGTAGATAAATATAGGACTATTAAAAAAAATCTGGGCTCCATTAGCAAGCATTATTATTTTTAAACTTTTTTTTCCATTTTTTTTTTCATTCTTTTTTTTCCATTTTTTTTTTTTTAATTTATTTTTCTTTTTTTTTTCTTTTTTTTTCATTTTTTTTTTTCAAATTATATTTCAATTTTTGTCTAGTAGCATAAGGTCGTAAGTGCTATATACATACTATTCACCTGTGCATGTGCTAGCATGTGCAACTGACCACTGACCACTTACAGGTAATTTATACAGGTAAATGATTATATTACATTTCCGTAAACTGTGTTGAAAATATTGTGGCAATATGTGGACCTGTATATATATGATATGTAGATAAATATAGGACTATTAAAAAACATTCTGGGCTCCAGTAGGGAGCATTATTCTTTTATTTTTTTTAAATTTAATTTTTTTTTTCCATTTTTTTTTTTACATTCTTTTTCAATTTTTTACCTGACCACTAACTTATTACAGGTAATTTATACAGGTACATTATTACATTTCCGTAACTATTAACAAAAATTCTGGGCTCCAGTAGCGAGCATTATTATTATTTTTTTTTTTGTATATTACATTTCCGTAAACTGTGTTGAAAATATTGTGGCATTATGTGGACCTGTGCAGATATATGTAGATAAATATAGGACTATTAAAAAAAATTCTGGGCTCCAGTAGCAAGCATTATTATTTTTAATTTTTAAAAAAAAAAAATCATTTTTTTTTTTTAAATTCTTTTTCAATTTTTGTCTAGTAGCATAAGATCGTAAGTGCTATATACAGACTATTATCATATAATAAAACAATTATTGACTAGTGAGCCATAGAATATAATCTGATATTCTATGGCTCACTAGTCAATAATTGTATAATATGTTCGGGCCAGTGAAAATTGCTTTCGGGCCCAGGCTCGAGGTCAAGGCGGGACAAGGCGAGGCATCTGATTCCGCGGAATTCTTGTTTACTTATCTCCCTTTGTTGTTTCGTGCTCTGATTTTGTATCCAGAGCATAACTCGAACACCCTTTGGAATATTTTTATGCCCCACCACGATAGTGGAGGGGGCATTTAGTGTTACCCTCGTCCGTCCGTCCGTCCGTCCGTCCGTCCGCACACACGAATGGGTACTTGTTGTAAGCGTACGGGGATCTTATTGGGTAGGGTTAGGATAGTGTTGGGTACTCTTGTTGGGTATTTTTATACAGTAAAAACCCAACACGTATTCATTCGTAGGAACGTGCGTCCCGTCCTCCCGTCCGTCCGTCCGTCCGTCACAAAAATTTAACACTCGGGTAAATGTCTCATAATTTCTTCATCCTTCGACCGATCTGCTTCATATTTCATATACACATTGCTCTGATGGTTCACTACCGCCCTGTGCCAAATCCACGTTCGTCCTGCCCCCGGCAAGCCCAGGGTCAAGGTCACATACTTGGTGCTTCAAAAACTTTAACGCTCGGGTTAATATCTTATAATTTCTGTTTTCTTTCACGGATCAGCTTCATATTTCATATACACATTGCTCTAATGGTCCTCTACCGCCCTGTGCCAAATCCACATTCGTCCTGCCCCCGCCAAGCCCAGGGTCAAGGTTACATACTTGGTGCTTCAAAAACTTTAACGCTCGGGTAAATATCTTATAATTTCTGTTTTCTTTCACGGATCAGCTTCATATTTCATATACGCATTGCTCTAATGGTCCTCTACCGCCCTGTGCCAAATCCACGTTTGTCCTGCCCCCGCCAAGCCCAGTGTCAAGGTCACATACTTGGTGCTTCAAAAACTTTAACTCTCAGGTAAAAGAAAATTTTTACTTGGAATTTGGCCTCATTTATTATCAAAGCGATATGTGGGACATCCGTGTTCTATGAACACATTTTCTAGTTTATTAAACTTCACACATGCATAGAAGACGACCCAAATGTGTGTCGCATGTAAGAATGACAACTCTTGCGTCGTTAATTTCTTAGTTATCTCCCTTTGTTGTTTCGTGCACTGATTTCGTGTCTGGAGCATAACACCCTTTGGAATATTTTCATGAAACTTCACACATGCATAGACCACAACCCTAAAGGTGTGTCACGCAAGAATGACAACTCTTGCATCACTATTTTTTTAGTTATCTCCCTTTGTTTTTTCCGTCACTGATTTTGTCTCCGGAGCATAACTCGAACACCCTTTTTTCAAACTACTTGTGTATCTGGGGAGGGGGATACACATGTGCTTGTCGACAAGCGTCCATTTCTAGTTTTTATACGTATTATGTATTTACTCTAGTTATTGCATGGACAAACTGTGGTTCTACTTGACGTATCGTAACCAAATCCGGCAAACGCATTTATCACGGCAAGATGAAGAACCTATTCATTTTCAAAAACTTCGCATGCCTTATCTTCCCGTGGCGGCCATTTTTAATTTTCGCAGGCTGTATCCTTGTCCACGCAATAACTCAAGTTATACTTGACCGATCGTAACCAGATCATGTATACATGTTTATCACGGCTAGACTAAGAAGAACTGACTTGTCTCCCCTTATTCATTTTCAACAATTTTCGAGGAGTCATCTCCTCTTGTCAGCCATTTTTAATGTTCGCACTCTCTATCCTTGTCCACGCAATAACTCAACTTGTCCTTGATGGATCACAACCAAATTCGGTATGCATGTTTATCACGGTAATTCGAAGAACCATATTCATTTCAAAATGTTCGATGACTCATCTCCTCTTGGCGGCCATTTTTAATGTTCGCACGCTGTATCCTTGTCCGCGCAATAACTCAAGCTATACGTGACAATCGTAACCAGATCAGGTATACATGTTTATCACGGCAATACGAAGAACTCAATAATCTCCCCTTGGCTGCCATTTTTAATGTTCGCACTCTTATCATTGTCCACGTAATAACTCAAATTCTACTTGACGGATCGCAACCAAATTCGAAATACATGTTTATCACGGCAACATGAAGAACCCCATTGTTTTCAAACCGTTTGATGATTTTGGTGGCCATTTTGTATTATGTTCGCACTCTGTATCCTTATCCGCACAATAACCAGTAGCCGATTTCATCAAAATCTAGCAAAGTATACTTTGAGGGAGTAATCATTTATTTTTCCTGAAATGCATTATTTCATATAGAACTAACAAATGCATATATTTCATGATTAAAAGTATGCAGAATTATTATACTGAATTTATTACATTATCACAGCCAAATTGGCTGTGATAATGTAATAAATTCAGTATAATAAAAATTAATAATTCTTTCCTAAAATTGAAAATTTCTCCCTCAAAGTATACTTTGCTACTAAAGTATACTTTGCAATGTTGATGAAATAGGCTACTGTTATACTTGACGGATCATAACCAAATTTGGAACACATGGTAGGAGGAAGAACCCTGTTGGTTTTCAGTGAGTTATCTCCCCTTGTTGACTGGCCATGCCTCGATGGGCCTCGATATTGTGACGTTCGACAATCTTCTTTGCATAAATATTTGTTTTCAAGTTTTAGTTTCTGAGGGGTATACCCATCAGTGTTACTGATTTCGTTTTCCATGGAGTTATTCCCCTTGTATAGTGGATACAACTCGACGGGCGTATATTGTCACCTTGTTAATATTTTGATATGCAATGAGGCAGGGTAGTTTTTAATTATTTAAATCAATTAAATGTATTCACCTATGTAAATATTTGTATCGACATATATAACGCATGGTCGTTGCACATCAAATATAATAAATAACAATAAAAATACTCAAAACAAAATAGAGAGAATAAATCTTTGTTTCTCTTATTTCTTTGAGAATGTTGCTGTGCAATAATCATATATAATAAATTATGTCAATATAAATATTTATTCAGGTGACCCATTTAGTTAATATAAATAATTAAAAAGTGTCGTGCCTCATTTGCATATTAAAATAGCCTGATACCACCGCGCGTCTCTATCAGTAAATTAAATATTACTAAATGAGTTTTGCTGTATAGCGGATCTCGTATTTTTTTTAAAACTGGTGGAATATTTACACACGTATTTACTTCTTTAACATGTTTAACCCTTTCAACACCACGGGCCTGTATAGTGGTATTGGCAAATACTGTAGATCCAGGATCTGCACTTATTGCAAGTAATTTTCACATTTTTGAGAACAAAAACACCCCCTTTTCATAAATTGACTAGTCTGAAAATCATTTTGTGACGGTTTGATTGGTCCGGAAATTAACATGTAAAAATCCATTCCAGTTACTTAGTGGGGAAAGGGTTAATGCATATCACAAAACGTTGTGCCTTAATAACAGATGGGACTCCAACTTTAAGTATGTAGTAAAACTAGTGTGTTCTAACCTGAAGCAACCGGTCTGTGTACCTGCCGCCGTCATCTTGGCGAACATAGTTAGGCAGCTGGTGTTACCTGCAGAATAGAAAATAACCTGTCCTCGGGAATGCGAAATTATACATATGTGAATGTAATTGGAGAAAAGGGGCTTACGGGTTTTGTGACCAGCTTAGCTCCTGTAGCCTATTTCACCAACATTGCAAAGTATACTTTACTAGCAAAGTATACTTTGAGGGAGAACTTTTCAATTTTAGGATAAATTTATTATTTTTTATTATACTGAATGTATTACATTATCACAGCCATTTTGGCTGTGATAATGTAATAAATTCAGTATAATAACTTTGCATACTTGTAATCATCAAATATGTACAGTCGTTAGTTCTATATGAAATAATGCATTTCAGGAAAAATAAATGATTACTCCCTCAAAGTATAGTTTGCTAGATAAGTATACTTTGCAATTTTGATGAAATCGGCTACTGGTCCAACAGCACACTCCTGTAGCCAGTATTTATCAATTCCAGTATTTTAAAATAAGTTAATATTGTCCTTGAACTCAACCAGTTTGATTGGCTGAGTCTGATCTGGTTAATACAATCAAATTGATTGATTGATTGCGAGTTGGCATTGCCCTTAGGTGTTCAGAGACGTTGATAATCTGGGAAAGATTAACGCAAGCGTTTGCGTAGTCGTCTTCGGCAATCATCATTGATATGTTCGTCACGGTGTCTCGTAATTTCCAGTTGCCATATCCAGTCGAATCCCGTTGGCTCGAACAGGGTAAGGGTTCGTTATTTGTTCAACCCATCCGTTGTTCGACGTATCGAGTATTCCCCCAGTAACCATGGTAACAGTTCCAGATCTATTATTTCACTGATCGCGTCAATTATGAAACTATAGTTTCATAATTGACGCGATCAGTGAAATAAAGGGAATAAATCTACCAGAAGTATTATATCACGGTGTCCTGGCTCTTTTTTTGCATCCACGTAACAGTATCCATCTGAGAGTTTATTTGTTTGTTGGTATACAATGGTATCAATAATATATCATACATACATGTGTATCGATTTCCTGTGTCGTCTTCATTGTTTACTGCTGCAACAACAATACGCCGGTGTTATGTTCGGTTCTGATATTCGTTGCTATCGCTAGTCTAGCCGACGTCACGTCGCAACGCTGACAAACACGTCACTAATAAAAGAGCAACGTCAAGACTTGTTGAATGTCGTCTGCTGGTTGTGGGCAGTAACTCTGCAAATATCCCGTACCTACGGACGGTACGGGAGCTTTGCAGAGTTACTTCCCGCAACTAGTCGTCTGTTACGTTATTCTTTATATTTCATCATCTTCATTATAATGCAGCATCTCCTTCATTACTTGAAGATTGTGCGCCGGCGCCAAATGTACAAATGGTTAGGTCCAGACTATACAGAGGGCAGACAGATTGCAATGATAATGTGTGCAATGATGATACAGTTACTATACAAGCCTTTTACAGTGATGAGTTGATCATTTGTACATATGATAAACGCCATGCGAGTCTGTACCTTCGGACATCTGCGTAATTTCAATACGTTTACAATATTAAAGTAAAGTCAAAAGTTGACAATATTTTCAAAGTACATGCGGAATATAACTCCGCCATTTACGGAAAATATTACAAATTATGTAAACATACTTCATGAAATTACGTACAACGAACAACGTAATTTTGCAATCATACTTTGTTCGAAACTAGCCTAAATATCAGGGTCCCTGGTCGGCATCCGTGCCCGGACTATCAAACGGCGCCCCAATGCAACCCATCGTGAGTCTGACCCCCTCGTGTGTATAGCACTAGCGAGCACTGTATACACTGACTACCCATCTCGGGGAAGCCCGTTGTATACCGTATTCGTGACATTTCACCGGATTTCATCAGAACTCCGCTGCTCTGGCTACATTATTGTTGTTATTAAACATGTCTGTCATACCTGTTTGAACTCAGCTGCACAGGCTAGTTAATTACAAGGGTGGAAGATGGGAGTGAGAAGAGCGACAGGGATACATGTAAGGGTACCCTTAAATTTGTAGCGTCTGCTGGAAATGTTTTCAATATTTCTCGACAAAAACCTGTTTTGACAGCGCATGAGAATCGTCTCCACTGGAGACGATTCTCATGTGCCGTCAAAACCGGTTTTTTTTGTTAAGAATTAAGACAAAAATAAAAAACAGCAGACGACAATTTCCGTCTCCCGCGTAGTGAGATTAAATACATCCACTGTGTCTACTTATGTACGGATGGCGGTAGTTGATTCTACTGAGTGACTGTTCGAGGATATAAGGAGTATTTGGATGAATCTGTAGCTCCTTGTATGTGTCTGTATGAGTGGATATTGTTATTTGGTCGACTGGCTAATGGGATTAAAAGGTTGATAGGGGTTGAATAGCTACTACGCAGTGAGTTATCTTATGAAACATGAGGAGACGAGAGCCTTGACTGCGGGTTTCAAGAGAAGGCCAATTGAGATGTTGTAACATGTAATGTTAGAAACAGGTCGTATGTTGTCATATCGGTTTGAAACTAATCTTGAGCCCGTCTTTGGACTTTTTCGATCTGGTTGATTGTCGCGCCTGCTTTAGCTATAGCTGTAGCTGCCGTCTCATGCCGCCATTAACATGACTTTGACCGTTTGTACCTTCACATTTTTGCGGAAACACTTAGCCATTTTGGCGTCAAAAAGTTTCTTCACCGTCGTATAACATTAATATTTCTTGATGTATTGCTTCAATATTTGGACACTTGATACATGTAAGCATTTGGAACACACTCATGCCACCATTAATATGACCTTGACCTTTTTGACCTTCGCATGTTATGTCAAAAAGTTTATTCAACCTTGACCTTTTTCGTCTTTTAAGCATTGCACTTCTCTGACGGTTTTTGTGATGCTTACTTTAGCACATGCCCATGATCATATTTGCGGGAAAAGATATGCCAAGGGGTTGTTAAGAAAATGACTTGAATGTAAAGGTCAACCGAAATCCGGACTCGGACGACGTGAACGACTTTTCTTCGAAAACAGACGAGCTAAAAAGGAGAGCAAAATGTCCATCCGGGATCATATATTCAAAACCTTTGGTGGATTTTCGTTTAACTATACACACATGTTTGTTATCATCAGAGCACGAATCATCCGTAAGACACAGGGGGCTGTCTCACTAAACTTCGTATGAATCAAGAAGTTCGTTAGTGCGAATATGAAAATTATAATAACATTTACACTGATAGGTGATGTTCGTAATTTGTTAGTGGATGTGTTCAGCCACGTTAATGTGAAAGGCAAATAAATAAAAAATATCCTACCAACATTTTGTATCGTACAAAGGTTAGTGAAACGGGCACCAGATCCATATCCCCAATGTCAAGGTCACACTTAGGGGTCAAAGGTCTAAAATGAGACCTAAAAGCCCATCTGGGGCCATATAACCAAAACGTTACAATTAATTTTCAAATAAATGCAAAAAGATGTTTGCCATAACGAGACACATGTGTCCAAGGTGAAGGTCAAATATCAAAGATGGAACAAAAGTGTGTGTTAGGATGTTATGTATGCGAAACCATTTGATGGATTCTCGAATAACTACACATCTACAAATACAATCATGAAATGTAATGGAGTATGCCGGATGTATCATATATTCACCTTGTCCACACAATAACTCAAGTTCTACTTGATCTATCGTAACCAAATTCGGTATACATGTTTATCAAGGCATGATGAAGAAATATATTGGTTTTCTACTTGACAGATCGGAACCAAATTTGGTACACATGTTTATCTTGTGAAAATGAGGAACCCTATTCATTTTCAAAATTGTCCGAGGATATATCTCCCCTTGGCTGCCGTATTTAATGTTCACATTCTATATCCTTGTCCACACAATAATTAGAGTTCTACTAGACGGATTTGGTACACATATTTATCATGACAAGAGGAAGAAGAACCCTATTGGTTTTCCGCGAGTTATCTCCTCTTGTTGACAAGCCATGTCTCGACGGGTGTATATTGGGACTTTTTGCACTCTTGTTGTGACATGCATCTCCATCCGAGACACAGCCGCTTTAATTTTAACCAGGGATTTAGGGTGTAATATAGGAATGAATGGCCTTTTTGTGGAATTTATCGGGGTATAAACTTGGAAAAGTCGTGGGAATACTGGACGAAGGCCGGATGGCCTCGTCCAGTATTCCTGCGACTTTTCCAAGTTTATATCCCCGATAAATTCAACAAAAATGCCATTCATTCCTTATAATTCCAGCATTTGAAATAAATTCATCCAAAAAATGTGTTTATTTTCCGTTTTCTTAAGAATTATTTTAACTACGCCTCACGGTTAAGGAAAGTAGTTCGGCGTGGGAGTTTACTGGGATATAAATTTTGGACAGAGACTTGCTACGGGCCAATCAAATGTTAGGGAATTGTGTAAATATTTTTTCTGCTGGAATTATTATGTATGTCTTCTTTAACCAAGGAAAGTAAGTATGCAAATTGTAGGTCAATGTCACACAAAGGTCATTTGATTCACAGTGGGTTGCGGTGCACATCACTGGCTCGTGATAGTGTGCAGGTATGGTGGCTCTAGGCCTAATACTATTAAAGATACAAACCCAAACAAAAACTTAACCTTGTGACGGACGGACGGACGGATGGATTGGATGGACAGACAAGGGTAACACTAAATGCCCTCTCCGCTATTCCGCTATCGCTATCGTGGTGTGGCACAAAAAAAATGGCTGACAAGTAGCAAAACAATCATTACAGTAATTGACATAAAACTTTATTTAATAAAGTAATCAATATCAGAAATACAACAAATATTGCCATGAAAACATCTCGCCACACGTAATTCAAATTCAAACTGTTTGTCCAGTCATATTCTCAGGCATTCCGTTTGGACAAAACTCACCATTCACATTGTGAACGCCGAGTTTAAACCAATCAGAATGCATAAGGCAAATTCAAATTTACTGGATGGTTGTCCAGTTTCATTTTGTCTTGGGCATTACGATTGGTCAAAAATCAGCATTCACATTGTGAAAGCCGAGTTTGATTTAATCAGAATGCATGAGGCAAAGTCAAACTTACCGGATGGTTTGTCCAGTTTCATTTTAGGCAAATTCAAATTTACTGGATGGTTGTCCAGTTTCATTTTGTCTTGGGCATTACGATTGGTCAAAAATCAGCATTCACATTGTGAAAGCCGAGTTTGATTTAATCAGAATGTATGAGGCAAAGTCAAACTTACCGGATGGTTTGTCCAGTTTCATTTTTTCTCGGGCATTACAATTGGTCAAAACTCAGCATCACAATGCTGAGTTTAAACCAATCGGAATAGATGTGACAGATTCAAACGGAAGGAAGGAGTAATTTGATACAAATATGCAGCAAAGACTAGAAGAGAAATGGTTGATGATTACAATGAGTAGAGTAAATGCATTACCTGATAAACATGATACCATGCATGTTTTGATAACAAGTTTATAACCCTCAGATCGGAAGCGGTAGCATTTCCTTGACAACCTTAGTATGCATCAGGGCTCCAGATAAGTTTTGTATCCTAAGAGTATTATACCCCCAGATTTAAAATTCAATTTTACTTTTACAACTGTATTATTTATTTTCTTCGTAATTAAATAGGGAACAAATGATAAAAAATAAAATACAAATAAAAAATTCACTTATTTGAGCTGCAAAAAGCAAACACTGTTTGCTTTTTGCAGCTCAACTAAGTAAATTTTCAAAATATGTGTGTAAACTATGCCAATACACACCTTATCTGGAGCTCTGATGCATTTCCAAGCCTTGTCTAATACCAACCTAATATCAAAAGAAATAATTGGTATGATTATCTATGTACAACAATGTTTCCATATATTAATTTACAATGATTAAGGTACTATGTCAGAGAGGCCAAATTTTGACCCTTCCCAACTCATAAGGAGCAGGTTTCCTCACTAAACTGGAATAATTAATATAGAAAAGTGAAAAATAGTATTTTTTTATTTTACATTTCACATCCTAAGCATATCAGGGTGTGTCATTCGTAAACTTGTTTATCACATGAAATCCTTGTTATGCCTTGATTTAACCCACGTCGTAAATGTTTTACGACACGTGTGTAATAACACCTGGAGCGAATTTGATTGGCTGGCCGCATCACCGTAATTACGTCTTCGTATTATGTGCCAACGTTATGTCAAATTAATAAAATAGAGACGTTCCAACGAAGCAACGATGTTTTGATGTTCACCTCATCATGTTTTAAACGTCATTAGAAGCGCCAGTGACTCATAAAAATTACTGCAATTGTCATAATGAGCGCCCATTTGGTAGTTTGAAGTGCTTACAAAGAACAGGAACCCATTATATGGCTCTTTATAATAATTTTATTGCTAGGATTAAAACTATTTTTCTCTGTAGAGATTTTCAACTAGATGCGAAAATAGTCAATGGCATCTGCTCACTAAAACGTATTGGATAACTCCAAGTTTCTGCTCTTTGGAGGCTGAAGTCATGTGATAAACAGAATCTCAAACTCGTTTCCCTTTGATATGAGATTTATGAAACTCGTCCGCAACTTTATGCATAAATTGTGCGTGAATCGTTTCATAACTCTCACATCAAATGGAAACTTGTTTGAGATCCTCTTTCTATCTGAAAATGATATAAAATTCTAGGAATTTTCTTGAAAATGGTTGAAAAGGGCCTCTTTACCAAAATGGCTGGCTCAATTCCAGATACATTTGTCATGACAAAATTAGACAAAACAAGTGAAATCCCAGATCAGCCTACGTTTCCACGGTTTGTGACCTATTGAAGGGGTCAGTAGATCCAGAGGGTCGTTTCACTAAACTTTGTACGACTAAAATGTTCGTAAGTGCAAAATTATAATAGTCTCTAAATTTCATATTAACAATGTTTTCTTGTAAACAATTGAAATTTCCAGACGATCCATAAATTGCACGTACAAACATTTTAGTCGTACAAAGTTTAGTGAAACGGGCCCCAGGAGGCTAAGCCACTGACCCCTTCAATTCCTGGTGCATCTAATAAAACGTTCACACTGCTACATGATCAAAAATGCACAAGCACATTGTCGGTAAATCTACAAATCAAACTACTAAGGGGAAGAATTGTTATCACATGACGAACACAAGAGTTTTAAGGCCATCCAACTAGGTCATACACATGTATGTGGCTGTGATGGGAGGAATGGGGCATATGGGTTTGGTGACCATTGCTGTAGCCGATTTCATCAAAATTGCTAAATATACTTGTCTCGCAAAGTATACTTTGAGGGAGTAATCGTTTATTTTCCCCGAAATGCATTATTTCATATAGAACTAACACCTGCATATATTTAATGATTAAAAGTATGCAGAATTATTATACTGAATGTATTACATTATCACAGCCATTAAATTTCTCCGTCAACGTATACTTTGCTAGATAAGTATACTTTGCAATGTTGGTGAAATAGGCAACAGATCAGATTGATCAGGGGCCCGTTTCACTAAACTTTGTATGACTAAAATGTTCATGTTTACATGAAAACATTGTTAATGTGCTATTTACAGACTATCATAATTTTGCACTTACGAACATTTTAGTCTTACGAAGTTTAGTGAAACGGACCCCAAGATCTGCACTGTTGTTCATTCCATCGATGAAACACCCAGCATGCTTCTAACGAGCAATATAGATCGTTATCAGCCTACAGGCGTGTGCTATTTGATCAGGAACTACAGTGGTCACAAATGCCATAAGCCCCATTTCTCCAGTCACAGCCACTTATACATATGGGAATACACACACATGTATATGGGACTATATAAACATGATTAACTCTTTGCATGCTGGGAAATTTGTGGGCTATAAATAGTTCAAAAATAGCAGATGACAATTCATTATATTTTCTTTGATTTCTCCTTATAAATGTCATGAATATGTCTTGGAATTTCATTAGAATTGTGTCCGGAGGACACAATTCTAATGAAATTTCAAGACATATTTACAGAGAGACATATTTACAGAGAGAAATAAAACATACAGTATACTCCTAATTCGTTTGGCGGATATTTTCGCCTCTCGCATGCAAAGAGTTAAAGGTACATGCCGATTCAGTAGGCACAAACTGTTCTGTATATGAATTGAATAAGTGTATAATAGTGTCACTACTCCAACAGTTCTAAACATTACGAGTGCCCACTATACATGTATAATCATTTAGTAAAACTTATTTTACTGATAGTGACTCGCGGTAGTATCAGGCTATTTTCATATGCAAATGAGGCATGATATTTTTTAATTATTTATACTGATTAAATGTGTCACCTGAAAAAATAATATTTTCGACAGATTATAAAGTATGATCATTGAACATCAAAAAATAAATACAGAGAATAATTGGTATTGTCCATTAACATTGTAATGAAACACCGTTAACGCCCCTGATATCAGTGTGGAAATCAATACGTGGGATAATGGAGAATGAATGTTTATTTTGCCAGAAAATGTCTCAGATGATGTCCCTGATTTAAAGAACATGTGGCTACTGAGTGGGCATGTACCTTTAATGCATAAAATGGGCGTTTGCATGGTAATACAACTGTATACAGTGAAACCTCGCTAAACCGGACACCCTGGGGACCTGTCCGGTTTAGCGAGGTTTCACTGTAAATCAAGCATTTGATTATTCCGAGCCATATTTGTGTGCCATACGATCACGAACAGGCATTATCACCCGAGATAAATGACCAAGAAATCCATCAAAATTATGATCACATGTTTTTTGTTGTCTGGTTTAGAGAGGTTCCACTGTATTAAAGGTACATGCCCACTCAGTAGGCACAAAATGTTCTGTATATCAGAGACATCATCTGAGACATTTTCTAGCAAAATAAACATTCATTCACCATTACCCCACACATTGATTGGCATTATTATACATTTTATATCAGACGTAAAATTGCCACACTGATATCAGGGGCGATAATCATGTTTCCTTAAAATGTTAATGGACATTACTATTTATTCTCTATATTTATTTTTTGATGTGCAATGATCATACTTTATAATCTGTCGAAAATATTATTTTTTCAGGCGACACATTTAATTAGTATAAATAATAAAATAAAAACATGCCTCATTTGCATATGAAAATAGCCTGATACCACCACGTGTCACTATCAGTAAAATACATATTACTAAATGATTATATCTGTATAGCGGCCACTCGTAAATTTTAGAACTGGTGGAATAGTTACATAATTATACACTTATTTAATTCATATAAAGAACATATTGTGCCTACTGAGTGGGCATGTACCTTTAAAGTCATAATACACAAGATAACTATGCAAATGAAAACAGATTATACATAGGTGATCACAGCTTCAATGTATGATGTTGTGCTCATGTGATATAGAGAATAGTGCCGTGAATGGGGAAAAAATATCCGGCAAGGCTCAAGACTTTCTTTATTTCTCATCAGAAGTATATGTTGTGACCACTCATTTGAACCGTCTCGCCGAGACGGTTCAAATGAGTGGTCACAACATATATTTTGGTTCAGAAATAAGGAAAATAGATAGAGAATAGTAGGTTAGTGCCGTGAATGGGAAAAAATATCTGGCAAGGCTCAGGAAACGGGATGGGCGAGGCTATGCCGAGCACATCCCGTTTCTGTGCCGCGCCAGATATTTTTTCCCATTCACGGCACTAACCTACTATTCTATTTATCCCGTCAACACCAACAAATGGCTGTAAAATACAAAAATTGTATTGACTGGATATCAAAAATGTTTCACGGCACCGTGTTTCACGGCACATACGCACTGTGTTGACGGGATAAAAAATGCATCTAGCATGTGCAACAACTGATTTCATAAGTTACTCGGGATAGCTAGTTTCTTATGAAATCAGTAAACACGTTTAATATGGTTAAATCATCACTCATGTAAGATCCTTTATCCATTGAATTCCTTGAATTCCTTGACAGAGTATTGTTCTTATGAAATCAGTAATGTTTGTTTGTTTGGGTTTAACGACCTATCAACAGCTAAGGTCATTTAAGGGCGGGTAAATGGGTTTAGTACTAAATCCAATATATTACCTGTTTAAGTACATGTATCAGAACTGAATATTTACACTAAAAACAAAACTATATAATTATCCCTGAAATCAGAATAATCCTAATCTGATGCCAGGTCCTCGCCACACCAGAATTAATTGGCCCCCTCCCGAAAGCAGTAGGATCAGTCATAATCTTACTACTTTTATAATGGGCAATAACCCAATTCAACTCCCAGGTTTTGTTTTCTAGAACTCCTGCATTGGCTTTTCTTTTTCTATTTTCATTTTTTCATTTTCCCCTATTTACTAAAAGTACACTTATTAGTAACATAGTACATGTACACAGTTTGTGGATCTGAAAATTAACAAACACATTCATAAGGTTACTTAATTTAATATTATATTTGCTTGTTTCTACTTGTTAAAATGGTTAATGCATGTATATTTAACATCGTACATATTTTCATCTGTAATACATTTATCAGGTATCGTAGGCAGTTGAAACTAGGAACACAACATAAAGAATAAAATCCCATTTCTGCTAATACCTGTACTACACCATACAGAGAAGTAATAGTAATTGATATAAAGAACATTTTGTGTCTACCGAGTGGTCATGTACCTTTAAGGATTACTAAATGAGTATGTCTGTATAACTCGGCATTCATAATTTTTAAACCTGGTGGAATAGTAACATAATTATACAATGTACACTTCTTTAATTCCTATAAAGAAAATGTTGTGCCTAATAGATGTGACCCCAACTTTAATAAATAAGTATACTATATTAAATCATCACTCGTGTGATATATGAATATAAAATATGTGAATATTGTCTTGATACTGTATAATATATGGAGCACTGAGTTGCCATCTCCGCTATCTTTGTGTGTACAAGTCATTCCCGCGACTTTTCAAAGTTTATATCTTTATACAAAAAGGCCATTTATTCCTTATAATTCCAGCATTTGAAATAAATTCATCAAGAAAATGTGTTTATTTTCCGTTTTCTTAAAGAGTTATTTTAACTGCGCCTCACGGTTACGGAAAGTAGTTCGGCATGGGAGTTTACTGGGATATAAATTTTGGACAGAGACTTGCAACGGACCAATCAAATGTTAGGGAATTGTGTAAATATTTTTGTGCTGGAATTATCACTTCGTGCGTTTGACACATACAGCAAATAATATAACAGTAAACCAAATAAAATTTGGTGCAATACATAATAGACTGATAGTATAACGGCAAGCTATAAATATTATGCCAGCAAACAATACAAAAGATGAGATATCTGAGCATTTCTCCCATCAATCTCAAAATAAATGTTGATGTGTAAACGTTTCAATCTAATGCACAGCCAATTGTTAGTGTACACGTTATCCATAGGTAAAGCCATATCTACTTGCATAGTAGGCGAGTAGACCAGGGGCAATATACTCGGGTAACTGCTTACATGTCACTGGTTTTGATAGCTAATAACAGAGTACAGTAGTGGGTATATATGGTAGGTGTGTGGTTGACCAGGTAAAAGTGATACACTGTGAGATTTTCAGTGCATGAGGTTATTTATAATGGTGGTTCGTGTTGTTAAAAACACAGGCACAATATGTAATATAATTGATAGGAGTCAAATGGCAGAACAGGTGAAACTGGCTGATGGCTGGAACACACAAAGATGGTCGACTTGGCCACTCCATATGCCGTATAGGATACAGTAACAAGGCAGTACTCACATATATGTTATACATATATTCCAGCACATTTACGAAGCAATTATCTTTTAATCAGACGATGATCAGGCATATAGTTGGTCCTTAAATACCCAATTAAAATTGCCAAAAACACAATTGAAAACAGAAGTAGCGAGTATCAAAAAGCAATAAAAAAATTGAAAACAATAAACATTAAAAGACATCTTGGTATTTCATTAGAATTGTCTCCAAGGAGACAATTCTAATGAAATGCCAAGGCATGTTTTCATTTCGAAGCAAACTATTCAATAATTGCTGTCTGTTGATGTGTAAACAGTAATGTGATTTTATTTTACCCAATTAAAATTTTGAAATACCCAATTGCTTCAGAAATGATGGAGTGACAATACTCAATTACTAATTCCTTATCTGGAGCCCTGTAATACCCAATACTAGTATCACAAACCAGGTGGCAATCTAATTAAAATTAAAAACTAAAGCAAGCGAGGAGGAGCCGCATTACAAGTTGTCACCTGACCTGACAAACAAAACTTTTAACCCTTACACCGCTATCTTAATTTTTTGTATTCTGCTGTTTATTTTCTATTTTCAGTTTTTATCATCAAAAACATGCTTTGACAGCACTTTGGAATAATTTACAACATGCTTTGACAGCACTTTAGAATCATTTCCATTGGAAATGATTCTGAAGTGCTGTTAAACCATGTTTTTATTGAGAAATAAGGCAAGATGTAAAAGCAACAGCAGATGACAATTGTTGTGTGTAGCGGTCTGTGGGTTAACACAGATTTTTCATCTGACTTCGGGCAAGGGGGTCACCTGAATGCAGTTGAATGAAATTATGGGTAGTGATAATCACATATACCAAGTTTCAAAACAATCAACCTTGTACATGTACAAATGGGGGGAAAATCCCAAAATCAGAACTGAATATTTACAATAAAAAAATATATATATTCAGCCCTGAAATCACAATGATCCTGATTTGATGCCAGGACCTCACCACACCAGAATCACGTGGCCCCCCTCCCAACAGCAGTAGGATCAGTAATAATCTTACTACTTTTACATTGTATAATAGGCAATAACCCAATTCAACTCCCAGGTAACAAAAGAGCCAAAGATAAAAACGTACCTAAGGTCCAAACCAGGCAAATGATGATTCCTATAAGGAGGAACCCCTACCGTTAATTTACACCGTTATGTTATGCCGTCAAGTTCGCCCGACCGACCACCCACACCATTATTGACGTAATTTGTTACATTACTTTCATTACTTTCATTACTTACACAACAAATGTAACTTGAAGTAGTGGTTATTCCGTCAAACACGTGTATCAATGTTGTTGAGTGCAATTTAGAGACTAAAACGGTGATAAAAGCAATGCAAAATAATTTAAATGACAAACAAAATGAAAATATAGCGTATTATCGTGTTGCTATTGATGGCTATTCATTTCGATGAGAAACACACACGGTCACATGATATATTCGTGCGTCATGGAATATGTCATGTGACTGTGTGCGTTTATCATCTAATGAACAGCAAGAACATTCCTTAACCCTCACTAAGCGGGAGACGAAAATTGACGTCTGCTGTTTTTCATTTTTTGCCTTAATTCTTAACAAAACACACGTTTTGACAGCACATCAGAATCGTCTCCAGTGGAGACGATTCTTATGCGCTGCCAAAACAGGTTTTTATCGAGAAATATTGAGAAAAAAAAACATTTCCAGCAGACGACAAAATTTAATTCAGCATAGTACGGGTTAATGTTTTAATTCATAAATAACAGGGACAGAATTACGAAAACCAAAACCCTTGGTATACTATGTAACCTTGTTTATGTGAACACATGTAATGACAACTGGCGGCCGTTTCACTAAACTTTGTACGACAAAAATGTTCGCAAGGGCAAAATTATCTCTAAATTTCATATTAACAATGTTTTCTTGTAAACAATGATTGGATTTACATTTATTGAGCATAGGCTGCATATGCAGCCTATGCTCAATAAATGTAACTCCATCAATTGAAATTTCCAGATGATCCTAAATTTGCACTTACAAACATTTTAGTCGTACGAAGTTTAGTGAAACGGGCCCCTGGTCTGGAGCAATTCTGATTTGTTGATGGTATCTCTCTAATTATATGTTTGTATTATGCGCATATATTATCATCAATGAATTTACATGTAAATAGTGAAGGTGCTTCCAATGAAATTACTCACATGCCATAAATATGGAATACAATTTCTGTTTCCCACAGTCAAATTGAATTACCTTAAAGATTCTAATAGACGCCCATGCTCTAATAATAGATGCCCACCCCCCACTTTTTACGTTGAAAATGACAATTTTTTGGCTGATTTTCACGAAATTAATGCCTCTAATAAACGCCCAGTACTAACATGAAACAAAATCGGAGCTAATTGTCCAACTAGATTTTTTTCTTTCCAGTATTTCGAAGGCAACATCTTTGAAAATCGGGAAAAAAAACAACATAATTGCTACTTTCACTTTCAAAAGCGGAAGCAAAATTCAACTGTTTCCTATGTCACAGTAAATTCCTCATCGGCAGTAGCTATTTGACCGAAACGTTCACGGGCCGAAACGTCCATGGTCCGAAACAATGACAGTCTGAAACGTCCATAGGCGTAAATCTGATCAGCATTAATGATTGACGCTGTCTTAATATATACATTACCAGTATTTTAACATTTTTACCGAGTGTACCATAATGACCAAAGTGGGCCGAAACGTCTTGGTCAAAAATGTCCATTAACTGACAGAGAGTACAATCACGTCCATCAGACGTTTGACAGTAACGTCCCTTCGTTATGTTTTTGTTCAGATAGTAGAAAATTGTATATTTTTATCATTTTCCCTTTGCTGAATAACATTTGCCTCTATTAAATGCCAACTCAGGACTTCGGAAGCAATGGTGATTCTAATAGACGCCTGGGTGTCTGTTAGAATCTTTACGGTATATTAAACCAAACACATGTTATGCTAGTAACTCTATGTGTTTGATTTAATGTAATTCAATTTGAACTACTCTGCATTCATATATGCAGCCTATGCTCAATAAATGTAAATCCAATAATTGTTTACAAGAACACATTGTTAATGTGAAATTTACAGACTATCATAATTTTGCACTTAATGAACATTTTAGTCGTACGAAGCTTAGTGAAATGGCCCCCTAGCAACATCATAAATAAATATGAAAATAGTAGTGTAGACTGTATTTATTAGATCAGGTTTCTATAAGAGCCAATGTTCAGGGCACGAAAATTCCACTCGTCAACTCGTCCTGACTCATACTTATTTTTGCCATTTCCATCAGTTAGGACAAGTGAAAATTTCAAGAATTTTCGTGCCCTGGTGTTTATCAGGTAACCTGCCCTGTATTGACCGAATACGTACCGACTGATAACATATTGTTGTATCAGGCATTGACCTGATACAAACATCCGGGTTACAACGAAGTGAAAACTGATGTTCCATTGGTCGGATGACGTCACGTCACGTTACAGAATGACGTCAGTGTAATGACACAACGTAAACAAGTCCGCATTCTGTCCATAGATAACGACATCATCTGTGGTCACTTTCGAGAATAAAATGTTACCTGATAAACAGAATACCAGGCTACTATCTTTTGATATCAAGTTTATCAGGCTCGGCTCGGAAACGGTAGGAATTCCTACGCGTTTCCTAGCCTTGCCTGATAAACATGTTATTAAAAGGCACTAGCCTGGTATCCTCAGCAGTCCGATTGGTGTATATCATTTTTTATGAACCGACTGAAACGTGCAATTGATCCAATGAGAATGGGTTTATTTATGGGCTATATGATACTGTGTATTATCAGAACCTGTGACAGTGCATGTATTATGTTCCACATCTTCAACATGTGTAGTAGCTACGCACGTACCATCACCGTCTATCACCACATTCTGTTCTATGCCAGCATCCATATACATCGTGTCGTTACCATCTAAATTCACGTCTTTACCTTGTGTAGTAGCTACACACATACCATCACCGTCTATCACTGCATTATGTTCTACGACAGTATCCATATACATTGTGTCGTTACCATCTAAATTTACTTGATACTCCTGACTTTCACACACGAGTGACTGAGCCTCTTGTTCAACCAGTATTTGTTGCTTTCTCCTAGCCCGTGATACCTTATGATAGAAGTTGTTCTGTTCCCGAATTTTTATCAATTGATCTTCCGGTAATAAAGCGCGGGGAACATAACGTTGTTTCTTTAGTTCACCTTCCTTCCGATTAAACGCCACTCGATCAATTGCACGCTTCCTATCCCTATATCGCTGCTTTTTCAGCCTGTTGTATAGGCGTACCTCCTCCAAGCTCTTCTGTTTGCATTTCTGAAACAGGACAATAATACATGATAGTAAGTTATTTGGGGGAGGCTAAGAATTGTGTATGAAATGACGTCAACCTGAATGACGTTAACCCTGAATAACGGGGCCGTTTCACTATACTTTGTACAACTAAAATGTTTGTAAGTACACAATTATGATAGTCTGTAAATTTCACATTAACAATGTTTTCTTGTAAACAATCATTGGATTTACATTTATTGAGCATATGCAGCCTATGCTCAATAAATGTAACTCCATCAATTGAAATTTTCAGACGATTCTAAATTTGCACTTTAGTCGTACAAAGTTTAGTGAAACGGCCCCCTTGAATGGACTGTCACATGTGAATTTTCCGACCAAATTTTTAATTTTCCACTCATCCAGATTAGATTTCAACTCATACATTCCTATGTCACATTCATGCCACTCTGTCTCTTAAAATTACCACTCATCCGAATCGAAAATTCATTGACCAATACGGGCGGACGAGTGGATTTGGCCTGGGAACGAACTGACAAAGAGCCCGCAAACAAAAGAAGTTTCATGAAGAGGGACTCGACGTCACTAATCTTTATGCAATCTTTATACTGTCAAAACAAAGTACCTATGCAGCATTTGAATATGTCGATGGTTGAATGGATTAAACACAAACTAATTTAACAAAAGGCCCACAAAGAAGGATATAAAGAACTCGACGTCAGTAATATTTATGCAATAAATATTGTCGTAACAAAGTATCAACATTTGAATATGTCGATGGCTGAAAGGATTAAACGCAAAGTAATTTTTTGAAGGACTCGACGTCAGTAATCTTTATGCAATAAATACTGTTGAAACAAAGAATGCGGCATTTGAATACATCGACAGTTAAAAGGATTAGGAGATTAACCTGACCTTTCCATTCCCGGGCAATGAATAACTAAATCCCCAGGCCATCTGTGGTACAACATCACCAGTACCTGTGGTCTGATCCTCACCGACTTCAGCGCCCGAGGTCCCGGCAACGATGGTATCTGTTGCTGGGGTGATATCAGTAGCTGAGGTGATATCAGAACCTGGTGTGATATCGGTTGCTAATGTGGTCTCAGTAGCCGGTGTCTCTTGGTCATCTGTTTTGGAATGTAGGAGACACGCCATGTGATTTTGTACCCAAGAACATGTGCGATATGATGACATTACAAAATTTACGATATATTCCGTAAATGACATGGGATGTTAACAAAATTTTCATAGCAAATGCGGAATTATATTTGCTATGAAAATATCACAGTTTCATTAAATACATTCCATGAAAAATGGCACATGTTCTTATATACAAAATCACATGGCGTGTCTCATATTTGGCTGTGACTGGAGAAATAGGGCTTATGGGTTTTGGGACAAGTTTAGTACCAGATCAGTCTGTGCATCCGCAGTCTGTCTGATTATGATCTGCATTGTTCGTCATGGCATCAGTGAAACACCCGGCATGCTTCTAACAAGAAGAATAGATCGTTATCAGGCTACAGGAGTGTGCTATTTGTTCTGGATCTACACTGGTCACAAATGCCAGAATCCACATTTCTTCAGTCACAGCCAGATATCAGAAACTGGTTTGTTATCATTTGTTAATGTGGTCTCTGTAGCTGGTGTCTATTGATCAACTGTATTGGAATTTACACAGGGAATACAGTGCAACCTTTTTACAACATTCATTTGTGACTGTGACGGGAGAAATGGGGCTTATGGTATCTGTGACCAGTAGCCGATTTCACCAAAATGCAAAGCATACTTATCTAGCTAAGTATACTTTGAGGGAGTAATCATTTATTTTTCTGAAATGCATTATTTCATATAGAACTAATGACTGCCCATATAGTTGATGATTAAAGGTATGGAGAATTATTACACTGAATTTATTACATTATCACAGCCAAAATGGCTGTGATAATGTAATAAATTCAGTATACCGTAAAGATTCTAATAGACACCCGGGCGTCTATTAGAATCACCACTGTCTCCGAAGTCCAGGGTGGGCGTTTAATAGAGGCAAGTGTTATTCAGCAAAGGGAAAATGATAAAAAAATATACGATGTTCTGCTATCTGAACAAAAACATAACTAAGGGACGTTACTCTCAAACGCCAGACTTGATTGTACTGTCTGTCAGTTTCAGCCCTTCCAGCAGTGAAAAAAATATAGGATTTTTTTCAAAAAAATATAGGACACTATATCAGTCTGGCCTCCCAACACCCCTTCTAGCCAGCCGCGTTCCACCACAAATCATTTATTTGTGCAAATAAGTCATTTACCTTACCTTAACATACATTAAAAAAGGGATTTTTGAAAAACAATTAAGAATGAATTGGCACATCATGGTACTACATAAATTAATTTTGTTGAAATGATGTCAACATCACATTAATAAATACTTATGGATGTCCTTTAAATTGCATGATGAATTTAGTGCAACAAATTTAACAAAAAAGTTCTATTTTAACCAAAGAAAAAGCAACCTTTTGCTTACCCAAAAAATATATAGGAATTATAGGAATTTTGGCCAAAATATAGGATATTATAGGACATTTTGAAAAAGTCTGAAAAATATAGGAATTATAGGACCGCTGGAAGGGCTGCAGTTTATAAACAATATGGGCCAAGACGTTTCGGCCCACTCTGGTCATTATGGTACAGTCGGTAGAAATGTTAAATTTAATGGTAATGTATATCAAGATAGCGTCAATCATTACTGCTGATCAGATTTACGCCTACGGACGTTTCGTCAGCGTTTCGCAATTAGCTCCGATTTTGTTTCAAGTCGGTACTGGGCGTTTATTAGAAGCACTAATTTCGTGAAAATCGGCCAAAAAATGTGTCATTTTCAACGTAAAAAGTGGGGGGTGGGCGTCTATTAGAGCATGGGCGTCTATTAGAATCTTTACGGTAATAAAAATTTATAAATTTATCCTTAAATTGAAAATTTCGACCTCAAAGTGTACTTAGCAAGACAAGTATACTTTGCAATTTTGGTGAAATAGGCTCCAGTGCTGTGACAAATGCATGTCCCACCGATCTCCACTAGGCCGAAGGTCAAAGACTTAGCAAGTTTATGATCAAATGCCAAAGCAGGCACGACATCCTTCTGTGCGTCTTCCCTATATGTGGCCGTGAATGGAGAAATGGGGCTTATGGGTTTTGCGACCAGTGTAGATCCAGATCAGCCTGTGCATTCTCACAGTCTGATCTGGATCTGCACTGTTCGCCATGGCATCAGTGAAAGACGCGTCTAACAAGAAATATACATCGTTATCAGGCTACAGGAGTGTGGTATTTGATCTGGATCTACCCTGTTTTCATAACAAATACAATGTTTGTCTAACAACATAAATGGACGGACGGACGGACGGACGGACAGACAGACTACAGACAGGGTGAAACCTATAGGGCATCGCCGAATCTCGATGGGGCCCTAATAATTCCAACTATTTACTCTATTATCCTCTTTAATACCAGATACAGCATTGTGTTATCATCAGTCCGCCTGTATTCAGTCAATGCACAACAAGTTACCTGATAAAGCATTGTCTCCATTTGCTTCTCCCACGGACGAATCCAGCCAGTCTGACGTACTTGTATATTGTAACGTGTTGTCCACTGTTCCACTTTCATTTACATATAAAGTAGTTATCTTTCGATGACGATAATCACGTATTTTCTTATTTCGTTCCCTTCTCTCTTCATCCGTCAAATATTGTACGGGTATATAATTACTGTTTGATCGTCTACGTTCGTTTAAAAGAATCCGTCTCCCACCACGTCCCCTCCTTCTGGCCCTATACGCCTTTTGAATTCCGGACCTATGAACCTCTGTACTGTCATTCAGATTGTCGGTACAATGCGAAGTTGTGTCATTCACTGTAGACTCGGATTTCACAACTTGACTACTACTAAACAAGGTACATTTATCCAACACTACCTTTGGTTCGAGATTTGCTACTCCTAGTTTAACAATAAGGTTTTTACTTGTGGCTGGAGATAAAGATCTATTGGAGGATTCCCTAGCTTGCTTTACCGGCGTATCAACAAGACTCTGTGAATCTGTCGAATCTGTTAGCGATATGTCATCTAGGTTAGCACCGTCAGACGAAGCCGTCACAGACGAATAGCTACCTCCCTTCCGTCGACCACGTCTCGCTCTTGCAGGCAATGCGACACCGTCATTGTCACCCATTTGAAAAATGTTCGCTTTGCGTTTCATACCCGCACTCTCTATGGACAAAGTCGTGAACGCCGCTTGTTCTTTCTCACTAGCGTTCATCATGTCTTGCAATCTCAGATCAGCGGATATCGCCTGCTGGTGTGCAGCTTGCAGATGAGCCATGGTCTCTTCTGTTGTACTGGTTGTCGTGGCAACAGTAGTCGGCGGTTTCGTGATTCCAATGCCGGGTATTCGACCGACCCTCCCCTTACTCCAAGCGGACTTGTACTTCATGTAGTATTTCCGCTGCGACTCCCGTCGTCTCTCTATCTGCTCTTCACTGAGTAAACTGTTAGGGACATACCTTCCCTTTCCGCCCGATCTACCTCGCCTGAAAAACAACCATAATGAATCAACAGAGCTCCAGAAAAGGGCCGTATTGGCGTATTTTATGCACTTATTTTAGCTGATTATCAACAGTGGGAGTACAAAATACACATTGATTTTCAAATTGAGCAGTGGAAATACTGTAATAAAGTTGAAAAGTTACTTAGTTGAGCTGCAAAAAGCAAACATTGTTGGCTTTTTGCAGCTCAACTAAGCAACTTTTCAACTGTATTACAGTATAAATAAGTGAATAAGTAATAATACAGTCAAATAAGTGAATGATTAAATTTGTTTTATGTTTTGATCATTTGTTCCCTATTTAATAATGAAGAAAATCAATAAATCCATCTGTAAAAATAAAATATGCATTTAATTTGAGATCAGGGGGTACAATACTCTTTAGACACAAAGCTTATCTGGAGCTCTGAATCAATCATGAAAAACAAGTATACAAATGTACACATATACCCCGTTATTCAAGAATTTTAAAATGTATTGATGCAGATTTTAGTTAACCCTTAGACTGCTACACACAACAATTGTCGTCTGCTGTTGCTTTTATATCTTGCCTTATTTCTCAATAGAAACATGGTTTGACAGCACTTTAGAATTGGAAATGATTCTAAAGTGCTGTCAAAGCATGTTGTAAATTATTCTAAAGTGCTGTCAAAGCATATTTTTGATGATAAAAATGGAAAATAGAAAATAAACAGCAGACGACAAAAAATTAAGATAGCGATGTAAGGGTTAAAACATAACTGAATTCATATAGAACACAGTTCAGTTTGCTTACGTTTAACGGCCGCACTGTCTCATTGGACTTGCACACCGTCATATAGAACACAGTTCAGTTTGCTTACGTTTAACGGCCGCACTGTCTCATTGGACTTGCACACCATCATATAGAACACAGTTCAGTTTGCTTACGTTTAAACGGCCGCACTGTCTCATTGGACTTGCACACCGTCATATAGAACACAGTTCAGTTTGCTTACGTTTAACGGCCGCACTGTCTCATTGGACTTGCACACCGTCATATAGAACACAGTTCAGTTTGCTTACGTTTAACGGCCGCACTGTCTCATTGGACTTGCACACCGTCATATAGAACACCAGGTTAGTGTTGATTTATCAAGTTAATTGATATGAATAATTTAACAAGAGTGCCGAAGGTCACAATATAAGCCCGTCGAGGCAAGGCCAGTCAACAAGGGGAGATAAATCATCTTGACGTGATAAACATGTAAACCAAATTTGGTTACGATCCGTCAAGTAGAACTCGACTTATTGCGTGGACAAGGATACAGAGTGCGAAAATTAAAAATTGCTGCCAAGGGGAGATAAGTATCGGAAGATTTTCAAAATCAATAGGCTTCTTTGTCTTGCCATGATAAACATGTATACCGAATTTGGTTATGATCGGTCAAGTAGAACTTAAAGAGTTATTGCGTGGACAAGGATACAGAGTGGTTACGAGCGGTGAAGTAGAACTCTAGTTATTGCGTGGACAAGCTGTGCCCGCCCGCACAAGATGAATACATAATACGTCCCGTTTTTTCAAACGGGCGTATAAAAATGTCCTGCCTCATTTGCATATCTAATATGATGGTGACAATAGATGATGTAACTGAATGCATGATTTTTGGTACAGTGGACATTTCAGTCTTTAATACATTGTCAAAACGTCTTGAGAATTTTACGTCTGTTCAACAGCAAAGTCAGATGGGAGAAGTGTTTAATGAACCATAAAGTCACTATTCCAACTTTAACCACAAGCTGTTATTAAAGGAATGTTTGACAACTACATTTGTATCAGTAGCCGATTTCACCAAAATTGCAAAGTAAACTTGTATTACTAAGTACACTTTAAGGGAGAAATTTTCAATTTAAGGATAAATTTATTAATTTTTATTTAATGAAATAAAACAATTTCTGACCAAATTATTATACTGAATTTATTACATTATCACAGTCATTTAATAAATTCAGTATAATAATTCTGCATACTTTTCATAACACATATGCAGTCGTTAGTTCTATATGAAATAATGCATTTAGGGAAAAATAAATGATTACTCACTGAAAGTATTTCATACTTCATAAATACAGTCCATACAGTGTTAGAGATCAGTAGCCGATTTCACCAACATTGCAAAGTATACTTTTCTAGCAAAGTATACTTTGAGGGTCTTCAAATAAACTTATTATTTCTTTTTTTATTGCAGAATGTTTTACCTGTATGCTTATCAGTATACACAGATATAAACCATAGTAGATATAGGGGAATATAGAGACTCATCTTGACATTTTGGAATGAAAATGACTATCAAGATTCATATTTCCCGGTACTTCCCAGTATTTCCCGGTATTTCCCGCCGTCCTGGGAAATACTCTTATTTCCCGGGAAATTGCCAACCCTGTTGAGGGAGCAATCATTTATTTTTCCTGAAATGCATTATTTCATATAGAACTAACTACTGCATATATTTGATGATTAAAAGTATGCAGGATTATTATACTGAATTTATTACATTATCACAGCCATAATGGCTGTGATAATGTAATAAATTCAGTATAATAAAAAATAAAAAAATTATCCTAAAATTGAAAATTTCTCCCTCAAAGTATACTTTGCTACAGATATAAGCATTTGCTTTTTAAACTTTGTCTGTTTCTTTGGCCTTTTTCGTAGTGTTTTCCCTTTATAATAGATATTGCAACATTGTGCATGATCATATTTTACTCATAAGTGCAATGTACATACAATCAAATAGTTGACAAATACAAGCGAGGTTCCCGGTAATTAGCCGGTACCCATTTACAGATGGGTGGACTGGAGTAGTGTGGATAAAGTGTCTTGCTCAAGGACACGACGCACGCCTCCGGTGAGACTCGAACCCACGACCGTAATATTAGCAGTCCGACACACTCCACTAAATTATACTTAGCTAGATAAGTACAGCTACATGACATCCATTTCCAATTTCACAATGGATGCCACTTACCTGTTAGTTACGTGTTAACCAATTCCTTGATAAAGGCCACAACCAAAACGTAGCACACATGTAGTGGGTTTGTGGTTCATTAACCCATTACATGCAACTTTACGAGTATGACTTTTTAAAAAAAAAAAAAATTCTCAATGAAAGTATATGTTGCGACCACTCGGTTCAAATGGTGGTCGCGACATATAATTCTAAGCACATTTAAAGAAAATATTTATGATTTTCCCCAATCAAAATGGCATATCCTCAGCATGGAATGGGTTAAGTATCATTCAACATCAGGGTTGGCAATTTCCCGGGAAATAAGAGTATTTCCCAGGACGGCGGGAAATACCGGGAAATACTGGGAAATACCGGGAAATACCGGGAAATATGAATCTTGGTGGTCTTTTTCATTCCAAAATGTCAAGATGAGTCTCTATATTCCCCTATATCTACTATGGTTTATATCTGTGTAGACTGATAAGTCTACAGGTAAAACATTCTGCAATAAAAAAAGAAATAATAAGTTTATTTGGAGAAAAAAAAACATAATTATTTTCTAGACAATTTTCTTCCCTATATACAAGTCTATGTAGTATTTGCCAACTGTCTATTTTATTGTATATGAGAACACCCTTCATTACTATAGTAACCTGCCACTAATAAAAGCTGCTTTTGGAATTTTGAGAAAATCCCTGTTGATAATCCATGTACAATGTAAGTGTAATTGTTTTACAACTTGACATGACCATATACAGACCACCTGGGTTCTTATTATACAGTATAACACAAAAGGTGTGAGAGAAGGCTGACAATTAACAGCCTGTTGTCATAGTCTGATGGTTCATTAAAGTATATTAAAGTCTCATGCAAATAAGTAGACATTAGTAGGCTTTTGGCTAATTTTAACGATTTTAGGTACTGTATCGCATATGCACCATCGTGGGCCATAGTCTTCACGTTAACTAAATGTTATTTAATGCAAATAAGTAATACAAATGCAAAGCATAAAACAACAGTACATTGTCAGTCATATAAGACTTGTAAGAGACTGTGTATGCACATCATGCATGCTAAGATCATTTATTCTCATTTCTTGATACCGAATATTAGTGTGGGAGAAGGTTGACAATTAACAGCCTGTTGTTTAAACATAGTCTGATCATGATGACGTTATCCTTGTGAATTGTATCTAGCAGACACTCAGATGCTTCCTAAAAAATGAAGAAGTAATTTACCAAAAAATAATACAACCAAAATATAAATGTCATGGTTGCCAAATATTCCACCTGATGAGTACCCCTAGTTGGGAATGAAACAGATCTATACATTGTAATTAACCCCTATATCTAATTATTAAGTTGTTGATTGTTTAATTAACTATTAATGAGCTTAAAACTTAATTTAAATAACTTTAATTATCAAATAATAACATCAAAATTCATATTTCCCGGTATTTCCCGGTATTTCCCACTTTGGGGAGTATTTCCCCCGAGACGGGAAATACCGGTATTTCCCGCCGGGAATTACCGCCCCCGGTATTTCCCGGCCAACCCTGTTCAACATAACAGGTTACTGCAAGTTTATACATTTATATTTTCCCCATTTCTGCATGGAACTATATGTTGTCACCATGGTGGTCACAATATAGACTTTTGATTGCAAATAATACAAAAATATTGCTATCGAACCCCTCCCCCCGCCCCCCCCACCCCAAAAAAAAAAAAGCAATATTGATTTTATTACCTTCGACCATCTCTGAACAAGGAGATCTGCATTCCTTGATCAGCAGTTGATTTTCCTCGACCCTGCAATATATAGACACAAGTAAAGTCTTCCATGTTTTGCTGCCAACAAACTTTTGGCTATTAAATGCATTAAAGGTACATGCCCACTCAGTAGGCACAAACTGTTCTTTATATCAAAGACATCATCCGAGACATTTTTTGGCAAAATAAACATTCATTCACCATTACCCCACATTGATTGGCATTATTATACATTTTATATCAGACGTAAATTTCCACACTGATATCAGGGGCAATAACCATGTTTCATTAAAATGTTAACGAACATTACTATTTATTCTCTGTATTTACTTTTTAATGTGCAATTTTTATACTTTAAAATCTGTTGAAAATATTTTGTTTTCAGGTGACGCATTTAATTAGAATAATTGAAAAATATCATGCCTCATTTGCAGATGAAAATAGCCTGATACCACCGCAAGTCACTATCAGTCAAATAAATAGAGAAAAGTCACCAGGGAGTCCCGGAGCTCCAGATAAGCTGCGTATTTGCTTAAATACTCAATTAAAATTGCCAAAAACTCAATTGAAATCAAAAGTAGCGAGTATCAACAAGTGGTACCTTTATCATGCTGCAGAAAACAATAAACAGACCACAAATATAGCATATTTTTTCTTATTTTCCATGAAAAAAACATCTTGGTATTTCATTAGAATTGTCTCCAAGGAGACAATTCTAATGAAATGCCAAGACATGTTTTCATTTCGAAGCAAACTATTCAATAATTGCTATCTGTTGACGTGTAAACAGTAGTGTGATTTTATTTTACCCAATTCAAATTTTGAAATATCCAATGGCTTCAGAAATGATGGAGTGACAATACTCAATTACTATTTCCTTATCTGGAGCACTGGAGTCCAGTTCCATTTTAATAATACAAGAGGTATTAGCATTTTGCAATCATGAACAGACATTACCCTCAGAAATAAATGACAAAACCAGCATAAACAAGATTTGTCGGTAGGCGAAGCTTACAGAATACCGCCCAGCGTGGGCCCAGGTATCCCTAAATATGTAGTTATAACATATTTCTCTGACGCACGCACGGATCCACAACCTGACTCCAGTATACCCCCCCCCCCCCCCCCCCCCCCCACCCCAATTCCATGTAGAGGCTCTACTGTAGTACGCATTAAAAAAACAATCAACAAAATTAGTTTCCTGACAAATCAACAGGTGAAAGACTCAGATCTTTGACATAAACAAGAGATGAGGCAAAGCCACGAAGACTGTGTTTTCTTCAAGGCATAGACAATTGGATAACAGATAATTGGGTATCAATGTTATGACCACAATTGAAAGTGACAATTGTCAGTGGCTTAAGATGGCAAAAGAAGCCAGTGTATGAGAAAACCTACATGCAGTTGCAGACTGGCATACTGTACATGTATTAGTACACTATACGAGAGAACATCTGTGCTGTCTGATGAATATTGTCCAATTTAACATTGAAAATGGCGATGACGCGGAAAAAATTGGTCACGGTATGAAGTCGATTAAGTGGAAAAAATAGGTCAAGGTCAAAAAAAGGTCACATGTTGGATAGTCGTATGCGGTGGGCACCCATTGGATAGGAAGTTGTGCAAGTATGGTGGTCTTAGGTGGTGCAGTAACAGAGAATTTCTTTTTTAATAAACCCGGCTAAAAATGCACATTAAAAAAATGTCCATTACCCCACCCATCTGGTGTACCGTACTTTATATGTAACATACAGTGGGTGGGGTAATGGTATTTCTTTTAATGGGCATTTTATTATGTCAAAAGTCTGAGTATTCCACCTGTGTACGAATCTGACAACTTACCCCACCCCTGCTTCCGCGTCCACCCCGACTACCAATGCCACGCCGCTGTCCACGGCCACTGATACTGGTGGCCATTCCTGTGCCACGGCCCCGAATTCCCGTAACAACTGGTAGTGCCATTCCCCGGCCCCGGCCCCGCCCCCGGACAACTCCACCCCGCCCCCCAATTCTAACAGCCAATCCCCAGCCACCTCTACTACCCCGCCCCCTTGCGGTAGGTACAGGCATCGTCAGGCTGGATCTGTTATTCCCGCGAAGCCCACTGGTGGAGCTACTAACGACCTCCATACTTCCGTTTGCAAACCCATCAGCATCCTGCACGCTATCGTTAAAGTCACTGTAACCTTCGGAGAATGGCTCCGACTTCACGGTAACCATTTCACCAGCGCCAACTGAGCTATCGTCTCCAGCTACGATATCACTACCACTAGCAGAGGTATCCCCGCCCGTGTTAACACTAACATTAGCACCACCACTGTCCGTTCTACAGACAGCAGTCTCCTGTTTAAAGTTATCGATGAAAGCAGAGATTTTCTTTCTCAGTAGCATCTTATCGGCGATTTTCTCCACAGATTCCAGGTGATTGGTGGATAGTTTGAGGCATCCAGTGTACAGGTATGTGAGTATAGATTCGACAGCTGCCAGACTCACGTCACTGCCAAACTGGAAATGGACTTTACCGGAGCACTCGGATAGCTTCATGTAGTCAGGGATAGTTGCCGCGTAGACAAGTTTATGAAACTGAAATAGACAGGGAAATAACTACCATACACAATTTCTCTGGCTGTCTTGCAGTACGAATAATGTCACAGTTAACACAAATTCTCTGCCCGCCTTGAAGCATTTAACCCCGAGTTCTATGGATGGGTCATGAGGCCTAGGGGATAGGGCATTAGACTTCAATACCGGAGATTGCGAGTTCAATCCTCACCCTACATGTAGGTGTGAACTTGAAAATGTGTTCATAGAACACAGATGCCCACTTACTGCTTTGACAGTATACATGAGTTTTCAGAAGACAATGAAGCGTGCCTGGTGGTACTTCAATTTAACAAATATCAAGAAGCTGTGTGAAAGGAAACAGAAATTAAAAGAAAGTGCACCACATGTTCAGTTTGCGAAAGCGCTAAGATTGTGACCGTGACCTTGATCTTCGGGTTGGTGGGGTTCTGAGGGTCATGGATTTGGCAGGGCATGATATAGAACCATTAGAGGAAGGGCAGGGATTCCGCTGGCGATCGTCACTTTCGCAATTGGCGATAACAATAAACAATTGGCAATAAAAAATTACAATTTTCGAACAAAAAATCGCCACTTCAAAAAACACTAAAAAAATTGATCTTGGTATTAGCGGGTCTGAGCATCGTGGATTTTTCACAATATGATAGAGAATCATTAGAGGAAGTCATGTGTAAAATATCTAAAGATTTGATGAAAGGATACTATAACAAGTTTTCCCCAACGTTAAGTTTATGAAAGCACTAAGACTGTGACCTTGACCTTGAGGTCAGCGGGGGTCTGAGGGTCGTGGATTTGTCACAGCATGATAGAGTATCATTAGAGAAAGGCATGTGTGAAATATCAAAACGTTTGGTGAAAGGAAACAAACATTATAACAAAGTTCCCCCAACGCTACCGGTAAGTTTTTTTATTTTAATTTTTGAAGACAGACGGACAGGACAGATGCTGACTACAACGTCGAGGGTATGCCATAAGCACTCCTTTCTTCGAAGTTAAAACGGTGATATTTTTGTTAAAAATTATTTTTCCGCATAATAACACCAAGGTGCCCATCTTCAATATGTGTAGAAGACGTGTGTAAAGTTTCAGATCGATCTACTGAACGGTTTTAGAGAAGTAGTGTACACAGACTCTGTAGTTTGTCTGTCCACCACCCGCCTGCCCCGCGGTAAAACATAATACGTACCTTTTGTTTTCAACGGTCATATAAAAATATAAGTATGTGTACATGAAAATCAACAAACATATAAGTTATTTATATCTGCCATTTTCATATCAACGTGTCTCATGCTGACAATAGTACCTTAGATACATGGATTCATGAGATACGACACACGAGTTTGCGACTCAAGTTGCCCTGTTCAAGGACAGGAACTCTACAAGAGAAGTTATCTTTTATTTCAATCCTCTTCACACTGTTTATCTGTACATTCATACAGAGCTCCAGCTAAGCTGCGTATTTGCTTAAATACCCAATTAAAATTGCCAAAAACCCAATTGAAATCAGAAGTAGCGAGTATCAAAAAGCAATAAAAAAATTGTGGTACCTTTATCATGCTGAAAATAGCATATTTTTCTTATTTTCCATGAAAACAAATCTTGGTATTTCAATAGAATTGTCTCCAAGGAGACAATTCTAATGAAATTCCAAGACATGTTTTCATTTCAAAGCAAAATATTCAATAATTGCTGTCTGATGATGTGTAAACAGTAGTGTGATTTTATTTAACCCAATTAAAATTTTGAAATACCCAATTGCTATCTGGAGCCCTGTTCATATATGACCATACTACATGTAGGTTGGCACTACTGACAGCCGCAGTAGCCAGTTGGCTACTAAAATAGCCATTTGGCTACTACTATTTCAGAAATGAGACATGCCATTTGATTTTTTACCTTCGGACATCTGCATAATTTCAGTAAATAGGTTTACAAAATTTATAATATTTTTCATAAATTATGTCAAAAGTTGACAAAATTTTCAGAGTACATGTGGAATATATTTTCGCATGTACTCTGAAAATTTGTCAAATTCTGTAAATGACATTACGCAGATGTCCGAAGGTACAAAATCGCATGGCGTGTCTCATAAAACCATATCATCACAGTGCCGACTCACCATAAACGAGGCTGGGCCGACTCCGATCGTGGCGTCACATAGCTGCGCCTCCTTCCACAGACAGGTGAGGCGGTCAACGAGAGAGAACGGGTGATCCATGCTGGAATACGTCCTCTCCATGGTCGAACTGGGCCGGGGCCAGTGATCACACGTCGTTGGTACTTATGGCTGTGATTAAAGTGTGTATTAGCGTTAAGAGTCATGTACTCGAACTAGGATAAATATAGACTAGTTCTGAGTACATAACTCTAACTACATAAGCGTTGTTGCATTTAACTCTAATTACAAAACATTATATTGCATCAGTCTGATTCACACTTTAGCAGTTAATAGTGAAAGATTCTCTATATTTTTTAACTGAAAAGAGTGTTAAAATTATGAAAATTACATATTTAAGTAATTATGACATAATTTTACATATGTAAAGGAATATTGTATCTGCACTTGTCTCACAGGTCGACATTGGCCAGATATCTTAAAAGTGTATATTATTATACAATGTTTGAAGAGATGTGTTTGTTTGTTTATTGTTCAATATGGAAAAGTTAAGATGGTTCCATGTTCTGTAAAGGCAAAAATTAATATTCTAACCCTTCTACAACGGTAAAATATGTTTCAGATTTATTAGTTTGTATTTCTTTTATAATGCTAATATTTTTTTCAGATGGAAAGTATCTCAAATATGTCACAATTAACTGCTAAAGTGCGAATCAGATCTTATTCGCTATTTTGCAGATAAATCCTATGGCTACGAGTGGAATCGTAACTCTGGTGGCTACGGACGGTACGCGAGTAGTTTGCAAGAGTTACCGTTTGCCACTAAGAAAAGCCATGAATGACTGATCGGCGCCACATGATCTCTGTCATGGTCTATATTCCCTGTATATACATGTCAACCAAGAACAAAAACAAAAGATGTTCGAATACAGGCGCCGTCCGAGTAATGGCAAAAACAGCAATTATTGCTTAAACGATTATTGCTACAATTACATAATATTCTCACAGTAAATCAATGCTAATATGTAATAAATACATATATATGTAAACATATAATTAATACGTCGCTTGTAGTAGTTGTAATACATGCCAGAGTTCTGATAATTTACCAAATATTGTTTTATTTATGGACAATTGATTTCAGCTGGTCCGAGCTGGTTTCGCCCTTACTCCTGTTCGTACTGTTCATCTTCATCGTCATCATGATTCGGCATGTTCATTACGTGAATATTTTGCCTAATATACAACTGGTTATGTGCAAACTAGACATAATTTGCAATGATGATGTGTGCAACGATGACGCTATACAAGGTTTTTACAGTGCGGAGTTAAAACACTGTACATACGATGGTAGTCTAAGGGTGGAAGATGTGAGTGCGGACAGTCACATAAATATGAGTGGCAACCCAGCGCCGGCCCGTTATGTCTACTTGGTATTCTACCCATATCTACATACATATAGAAGAATATTCTCAACCTTGTTGTGGTATCATCTCTCAACCAACCACTATCGACTACGAAATTGCTGTCTGACAATTGGTTAGCAAGGCTATAACAGTTGGTATTCCAGAGTGAAGCTACTCCTCCAGAAGTATGATCTATACCAATGTTAAGCCCATTTGAATTGCCTGAAGACACCCCAGCGGTGCAATGGAAAGTCATAATCAAGCAGAAAATTGGGAATACACTGACGGGTCCTAGAGATTGCCGCCAATACGTCTCTAAAGTATATCGCGGTGGATTCACTGAAGGTTGGACATCACATCACTGTGAGAAATAATAGCTACGATACACACAGAACCGAAGTAAAAGTCAAACTCCAGACAGGAACGTACACCCTACAATCAAACAGGACAGCTTTCAACTAATGTGCTGTAGACCCCAATTGCCAACTATATTGTTAAGGGTCCCAGTCAGTAGTTCTAAGAACATTCACGTTTTTATGTCACAAGTGTGCTTTGTATGCATGATCGTTTAGCTTAGTAGAATTTAGCTTCTAATTTCGCCGTAAAAACCATAATGACTGGTTTCTAAAATGTTTGGGAATTAACAGAGCAGAAACGGGGTTTGTGGAATTTAAAGCTTTTTTAAAGATATATATACAAATTAATGTATATCTCTTTTTGTTTAATATGTTCGTCTCTGATTGTTTTTCATATGCATCTCGCAACATGAAATAAATCAAAGACAAACATCTCAAACACAGATATGTGCAATAAAGTTACTAAACCTCTTTAGACGTGAAAAAAAACCAGAAGCGTTTTCGTCAGACATTATTGGATTTAACATATATTTGCATGGTAGTGTTTTGTATCGACGTGCAGGGATTATGCAGACGCGGCGATATCTGAGAACCAACGTACACTTGTATGGCCTTATATTACTTTGGAAGGCGATGCACACATATTTTGAGCTCTATACCTTTTCTAAGATATGTTCATGTAGTTTTATCATACAATGTGATTTGTTCGTTATATTGGTTAGGTTGAAAATGTTGCATTTGTCAGAGTGGAAATGCATGAGCCAATCTTGCCCCCCATCGGCCAGCAGCTTCTAGGTCAGACTGGACATGTCTAGCTTTTGAGATATTGAATAATCCCGTGTCATACCCCTGAGAAAATCAGTAAGATTATTTAGCACCTTTCAGAAAAACAAGTCACAGGACATAATATTCGGCTTGACAGCTGAGCACGTGCAGTATGCCCCCACCGGAACTCCATAAAGCCATTGGAAACTGGGCATGTACCAAAACAATTGAAGAATTGCATCTTAACCCCAATTCCTAAGAAGAACAAACATATAACTCCACCAACCAATTACATAGTAAGTACTGTAATCTCCATAATTGGGAAGATATATTTTGGAAAAAGTTATAATGCAACGAACGTGGGAAAGGACTGAATGTGCACACTCCAGAATACAGAAAGGATTCACGAGACACTCCACTTCAGTATATGCAGCACTAATAATCTCTGAAGTGCAAACAGAAGCGAAGGAACTGAAACTGCCACTGAAATTAAGCTAGGGGAAGGAGGGAGACAGCGCAGTGACGAGGAAATACATTTGGGAGCAGAGAGAAATAACACCGGGGATGTCAATATAAAGAAGAGAGTGGTACTGGGCAGGCGGAACCTCTACGCACTGATGGGTGATGAGGCTTATGGCAGCTCAGGATTCATCCCAATACTGTCTGCTCATAACAAAGCACTGTCTGCACATATGTGACTTGTGTTTGCCCTGCCAAGGATGCTATTTGGCCTGGTATTCAACCTTTCTGCGAGTGATATCAACATCAAATGGACACTCTACAGAGATCCATACTAAGACGATTCCAGTGATTTGCTCCCAAATACAACTATATCTGCAGTGAATGGATTACACGGAGCAAGGCCAATTGAACAAGAGTTGGACATCGGATCCGACGCATAGCTCTGCGTCAAGGTCATTGGATGATCGACACAAATTGTCTCCCCTGTTATTGTATAAATCAAGTCTAGTCCAAAAGGTAAAACGTTGTGTAAAGTATGGGCTCGATATCATGCGCCCTGTTGCATTTTAGTCATATATTTAATGAAAACAAATATATTTGTGGCCACTTTGATTGCAAATAAAATCATGTACACACACAAACAATATATCAATATTACGCAATATGCCATTGGATCTGAGTAAATCACCCAAAAATAAATAGTGAATATATCACGGTTTATAAAACTTTAGGGTGGTCATTGGTGAACGTGTTACCAAAGATGATGTTAATTTTACCAGATCCGGGTGTACAATTGTACAATGTGTAACTCATCACGATACAATAGAGGATTAATTACTATGTTTTTGACCCGAGTAGTTCGTGGACAGATAACACACTCGTATGACATGATATGGATATACTTTTTTCGATATGATCATTTCCGAAGGTCAATGGCGAACAGCATATGCCAAGTTCGTCAGCACTGGCGTCTGCGATATTCGATGAAGATGGGTCAATATATTTACTTTTCCTGGGGATGAGACGCCAGTATCATGTGTGGCTGTCATAATCTGCATATGAACTAAATTGTAGGAGATGGACGTGCTTGTACACCATAGTAATTGAGTCAATTCAGTCAATCTTTAACAAACTGCTGGTCATATCTCTCCCACTCGGCAGTCATCCGGTGTACCCAGGCCATGATCCCTAGTAATTGCCACCCAATCACCCCCATCCCCCCCCCTCAACCCCCTCGAGATTGCATTTCATATTTCGAAAAATAAGCTTTTTAGTTGTTTTGCTATTTCATTTTGTTCAGGTATGCAGGTATGCCTGGCTACGCCACTACATTGTTAGACTCACATCAGCGAACTTGCAGTGTGGTGACAGTAGTAGTCCTCATGTATTTTTGTTGTAGTGATTATAACGAACATTGGTGGTTGATTTCGTCCTGGGGGGGGGTGGGGGGCTTTTTGCCATATAATGTGGCAATATTGGCACAGTTCATTACACAGATGAACAAATGCAATAAGAACCGCGCTTGAAACATACATTTTATATAATAGTCGTTTTATAAGTGTTTGCTTTTGTACTTGTGAAGTATGGTGGCGATTGGCGATGTTTGCTGAAGGTTTACAACGCTACCTTAACCAGGTTCAACCACACCAGTTTGATCTATTGTGTTCACTAATCGTTCCAAATCGGCATAGTTACTGTCACGTACGTCATCTTGTACTATACTTTAGTTTATAACATGTCGACCCGGCGAATATGGAGTGTTGGATTTGTGATAATTGTATGTACAGACCAGCTGCATGGTTATATTAGCTGATGCCTGACCAAAGATATGCTAATACATTCTTAAGGTCTTTATATTACATATAGATTCATATATGTGCATGAATGTGGCTGGAGAAATGGGTCTTAAGGGATTTGTGACAAATGTAGTTCCTGATTAAATAGCACAGTTACGTATTGTATCATGATAATGATCTATATTTTTTGTTATAAGCATGGCAGGTGTTTCATTGATAAAATGGCAAACAGTGCAGATTGATATCCTGATCAGACTGTGTGGATGCACAGGCTGATCTGGATCTACACTGGTCGCAAAACTCATAAGCCCCATTTATCCAGTCACAGCCACATGTTATATTAACTGTGACACCAATATATGCGACCAATGTAGACCCAGATCAGCCTGTGCAGCCGCACAGTCTGATACGGATCTGCACTGTTCGATATTCCATCAATGAAACACCCGTCCTGCTTCTAATAATCAATATAGATCGATATCAGGGCATAGGAATGGCATTATGCGCTATTTGGTCAGGAGATACACTGGTCATAAATGCCATAAACCCTATTTCTCCAGTCACAGCTACATGTTACTGGGATCGATACATGATTGCATGGGATAAATTTAAGTGATCTGTAGCCGATTTCATCAAAATTGCAAAGTATACTTATCTAGCAAAGTATAATTTGAGGGAGTAATCATTTACTATTCCCGAAATGCATTATTTCATGATATAGAACTATAACGACGGTATATATTTGATGATTAAAAGTAAACAGACTTATTATACTGAATTTATTACATTATCACAGCCAAAATGGCTGTGATAATGTAATAAATTCCGTATAATAAAAATTTATAAATTTATCCTTAAATTAAAGATTTCTCCCTCAAAGTATACTTTGCTAGATAAGTATACTTTGCAATGTTGGTGAAATAGGCTACTGGTGTAGTACTTCTCAACATGTCCAGTTACTGTTCTACCCTACATGGACCACTGGAAGAGACCACAGTTTGCTACCATCATATAGCCACTGATACATCTGCGTTTCTTTCCGCGAATTCTAATCAGGGCATACACTGTTCACCATTAAGTCACTGAAGTAGGCTTCCTGCCATCAGGAATAAAACACGGTTAGAGGATCATCGAACTGAGTAAATATTTGTTAAGACGAATATTTACAAGTGTTTGGTATGGTTCCTGTATTCAGCTGGTGGCTCACATGTTCGCCATTTAGTGAATGAAACACCCATAATGCTTCTAACGTATCGTTTTGATTCTTATCCGACTTCAGGCGTTCTCTATACTATCAGAAGTTTAAATATCCACAAATACCATAAGCCACATTTCTCGAGTCACAGCCGCATATGCCGCATATATGTTACGCATACATGACCCCTATATGGCCACTAAATGTATAACATTGTAGAAACATGAAACATGAAAATAAGTGTACCTTACGGTAGGTAATAATACTCACAGAAAACGGTTATGACACTCAGAGACATATAGAGACTTAGACCATGTTCCGGTCTAAAACCACTCCATTTGGTTTCTATTCCCAAACAGGTTTCTGGATAGCCGAAAGGAATACGCCTATTGACTTGCGGTCAAGATCCAACAACTGAAAGAAGCGAGAAGCATATTTGAGCTCAATACTGTTTAACCGCCTAGTTTAATAGCACTTCTTGTTATAATGGCCAATAAACATGTACAGCAGAAGTTCATACTTGAGGTATCATTAGTTGCCAATGCCATTATCTATGTTTTTACATCAAAACTAATTAGCCCATTTTTCTTCGTAGTTCAGTAACCCGTCACCGTCAGTACCAGTTGTCGGACCATTTGTGGCTCAGGCCACAATTAAATGATTTTAGGTTTGCCCAAAACCGACCATAATTTATAAACATCGGTAGGTATGTAGACAAATTATTTTTATGTACCCGGAACATTGTTTGGGATGTATTTGCCTTCATTCACGATAGCCTGTGCAATTCATGTCCTAATAACTTTTAATCAAAGTAGTAAATTCCCATGATCACATTTGCTGTAATCAACACTCAACACTGTATATGATATTGATTCCCACTAAATTAAGACATTACCTGTGAACGTGTTCGCAGAACTGGAGCTCCTAGAAGTGCGTAGTAGTTTGTATGTGCTCGTGGGAGTGCATAGGAGTTGAAGCTCATGGAAGTTTGTATGTGCTCATGGGAGTTCATAGGAGTTGAAGCTCATAGAAGTTCATAGGAGCTCACAGAAGGTCACATGAGTTGGAGCTCATTGTATCCCCCGGACTCCGTCGGGGGATACTATGGATTTGACAGTGCGCCGCGTCCGCGTCCACCGCAGACACTTCTTGTCCGGAGCATAACTCGAACACCCTTTGGAATATTTTCATGAAACTTCACACATGCATAGACCACGACCCGAAGGTGTGTCGCGCACAAGAATGACAACTCTTGCATAGCTAATTTTTGAGTTATCTCCCTTTTTTGTTTCTCACACTGATTTCGTGTCCTGAGCATAACTCCACCACCCTTTGGAATATTTTCATGAAACTTCACACATGCATAGACCACGACCCGAAGGTGTGTCGCGCACAAGAATGACAACTCTTGCATAGCTAATTTTTGAGTTTTGAGTTATCTCCCTTTTTTGTTTCGCGCACTGATTGACCATAACTCGACCACCCTTTATGAAACTTAACACATTCAATTAGACCACGAACCGAAGGTGTGTCGTGCACAAGAATGACAACTCTTGCATAGCTAATTTTTGAGTTATCTCCCTTTTTGGTTTTCGCTCACTGATTTCCTGTGCGGAGCATAACTCGACCACCCTTTGGAATATTTTCATGAAACTTCACACATGCATAGACCACGACCCGGAGGTGTGTCGCGCACAAGAATGACAAATCTTGCGTAGCTAATTTTTTAGTTATCTCCCTTTTTTCTTTTGCGCACTCTACATACTGGACAATAATACATGAATACCCGTTTTCTCGTCTGCTCTGTACACCTTTTCTCGTGTGCTCTGTACACCTTACCTGTAGAGAGAACAATAGAGACTGGGAGAACCATGTGCTAGCATGGGCTAGCATGTGCAAATGTCCAGTGCTTGACCACTGCTGACCACAGGTAATTTATACAGGTAAATTACTACATTGGGTACTGTGTTGAAAATATTGTGGCATTATGTGGACCTGTGCAGATATATGTATACTCAACAAAACTAGAAACGTCCCTGTTTTATAGCCGGTGTAGCTCTGTCTATGTATGTACCACATGTTCAAAGTACATGTATTTTAAACCGTGGCGATGTTCAGAATACGATCGTGTAGAGTTTAGAGTTTAGCCGATACACACGGTTTACATAGCGGCCAGTGACCGGAACGTTGATTTTTGCACGTGCACGCTATACTTGTCATCGATAAGGTGATTCAGTTCATGTCGTACCATTCATGCGATAGGGGCTATTCGGAAAATTAAAAAACTTTTTTAATTTTTCACTGTTTTCGATATGCCACGGCTTTCCGAAAACGAGCGAAATCAGGCAATTGGGATGCTTGCGGGTGGGATGGCCGCCAGGGCGGTCGCGCCTCGGTTTGGTTGCTGTCGGAAGACGATTGATCGTCTTGCAGCCCGGTACCAGCAACTGTGGCTGTTCACGACCGGCAGCGACCTGGTAGGCCTCGTGTAACGACGGCTAGAGCCGATCGTTACATTACGTTGACGCACTTACGTCAACGTCGATTGGCAGCCACAGTCACTGCTAGGCGATACGGTGTCTCAGGGCAGACCATTCGCAACCGGTTACGTCGTAACGCCCAACCAATCCGGGCACGCCGCCCGTACACTGGTCAGATAATAACACACGTCACCGTGCTGCCAGACTGTTATGGGCGCGACGTCATCTGAACTGGAGAAGGGCTGACTGGAACCGAGTTTTGTTCACCGATGAATCTCGGTTCACAGTTAGTCATGCTGACGGAAGATTACGGGTATACAGGCGTAAAAATGAAAGATTCACCGATTGTTGCATTGTTGAGAAGAACAGGTTTGGGGGTAGGGAGCGTAATGGTCTGGGGTGGGATCATGGGAAACCGGAAGACAGATTTGGTTGTTGTACAGGGCAACATCAATGCACAACGTTATGTTGCAGATGTGCTAAATGCACATGCCTTACCATTTATCCGTCAGCATGGTCCTGGTGTGACATTGATGCACGACAATGCCCGCCCTCACGTAGCCAGGGTCACCACTCAATACTTACAGCAAAACAACGTCGACGTCATGCCATGGCCCGCTGGTCCCCCGGATCTCAATCCCATTGAGCACATATGGGATGAGCTGGGCCGCAAAGCACGAGCTAACCATCAGATTGACAATGTTCGCGATCTTACACGGCGTTACAACGGGAATGGAGGAATTTGCCCAACGCACTGGTATTGCGTTACGTCACGTCGATGCGGCGTAGGATCATTGCATGCATTCATGCAAATGGTGGCCACACTCGGTACTAACGAGATTTACTGAATTTGCCACATTACTTATTGAAATTCCATCTCTAAACATTAAGTAACACATTTCTGAGTTTTTGTGATTTTTTATTTTGACCCCTACCGCCCTTGGCCGGTTATCTCTCGAATATTTAACAAGATATCCAAATGCAATTTATTGGCTTTGATACAGAAATGAATGAACTTGTTTTTCCATTTTGATTTTTAAAAGTAACCCTTTTGGTTTTTGATGAATCTTTCCTTAAACATGGAGGGACGTTTCTAGTTTTGCTCAGTATAGATAAATATAGGACTATTAAAAAAAAATCTGGGCTCCAGTAGCAAGCATTATTATTTTTAAACTTTTTTTTTCCATTTTTTTTTTTCCATTTTTTTTTTTTTATTCATTTTTTTTTTCATTCTTTTTTTTCCATTTTTGTTTTAATTTTTTTTTTTTTTTTTTTTTCATTTTTTTTTTTTTTTTTTTTTTTTTTTTTTTTTCAAATTAATTTTCAATTTTTTGTCTAGTAGTATAAGGTCGTAAGTGCTATATACAGACTATTCACCTGTGCATGTGCTAGCATGTGCAACTGACCACTGACCACTTACAGGTAATTTATACAGGTAAATGATTATATTACATTTCCGTAAACTGTGTTGAAAATATTGTGGCAATATGTGGACCTGTATATATATGATATGTAGATAAATATAGGACTATTAAAAAACATTCTGGGCTCCAGTAGGGAGCATTATTCTTTTATTTTTTTTAAATTTAATTTTTTTTTTCCATTTTTTTTTTTCCATTCTTTTTCAATTTTTTAACTGACCACTAACTTATTACAGGTAATTTATACAGGTACATTATTACATTTCCGTAACTATTAACAAAAATTCTGGGCTCCAGTAGCGAGCATTATTATTTTATTTTTTTTTGTATATTACATTTCCGTAAACTGTGTTGAAAATATTGTGGCATTATGTGGACCTGTGCAGATATATGTAGATAAATATAGGTCTATTAAAAAAAATTCTGGGCTCCAGTAGCAAGCATTATTATTTTTAATTTAAAAAAAAAATTCATTTTCTTTTTTCAACTTCTTTTTTAATTTTTGTCTAGTAGCATAAGGTCGTAAGTGCTATATACAGACTATTATCATATAATAAAACAATTATTGACTAGTGAGCCATATAATATAATCTGATATTCTATGGCTCACTAGTCAATAATTGTATAATATATTCGGGCCAGTGAAAATTGCTTTCGGGCCCAGGCTCGAGGTCAAGGCGGGACAAGGCGAGGCATCTGATTCCGCGGAATTCTTGTTTACTTATCTCCCTTTGTTGTTTCGTGCTCTGATTTTGTATCCAGAGCATAACTCGAACACCCTTTGGAATATTTTTATGCCCCACCACGATAGTGGAGGGGGCATTTAGTGTTACCCTCGTCCGTCCGTCCGTCCGTCCGTCCGTCCGTCCGCACACATGAATGGGTACTTGTAAGCGTACGGGGATCTTATTGGGTAGGGTTAGGATAGTGTTGGGTACTCTTGTTGGGTATTTTTATACAGTAAAAACCCAACAAGTATTCATTCGTAGGAACGTGCGTCCGTCCGTCCGTCCGTCACAAAACTTTAACACTCGGGTAAATGTCTCATAATTTCTTCATCCTTCGACCGATCTGCTTCATATTTCATATACACATTGCTCTAATGGTCCTCTACCGCCCTGTCCTCTACCGCCCACATTCGTCCTGCCCCCGCCAAGCCCAGGGTCAAGGTTACATACTTGGTGCTTCAAAAACTTTAACGCTCGGGTAAATATCTTATAATTTCTGTTTTCTTTCACGGATCAGCTTCATATTTCATATACGCATTGCTCTAATGGTCCTCTACCGCCCTGTGCCAAATCCACGTGCTTGTCGACAAGCGTCCATTTCTAGTTGAAGTTTGTATTCATAGGAGTTGAAGTTCGTAGGAGGTGATAGCAGTTCATAGGAGTTGAAGCTCATAGAAGTTCGTAGGAGCTCATGGGAGGTCACATGAGTTGGAGCTAATATAAGTTAGTATTCATATGAGTTGAAGCTCATAGAAGTTTGTAGGAGCTCATAGGAGGTCACATGAGTTGGAGCTAATAGAAGTTAGTATTCATATGAGTTGAAGCTCATAGAAGTTGGTAGGAGCTTTAAGGAGGTCACATGAGTTGGAGCTAATAGAAGTTAGTATTCATATTAGTTGAAGCTCATAGAAGTTCGTAGGAGCTGATAGGAGTTCATAGGAGTTGAAACTCATAAAAGACATAAACGTGTAGAATAGTGGTGGAGCGATCGTAGCGGTGCGGCAGACACGCTACCAGTTGTATCACAGCTTGTTATAATTGTTGTGTTGAGCGAATGAGCTCGTACCAGTGCCATACATGTTACAGTTGGAAGGATACGAAATACGCATTTTTTCCCCGGAAAACTTGATATGCCTACAGAGCTCCAGATAAGCTGCGTATTTGCTTAAATACCCAATTAAAATTGCCAAAAACCCAATTGACATCAGAAGTAGTGAGTATCAAAAAGCAATACAAATTGTGTGGTACCTTTATCATGCTGCAGAAAACAATAAACAGACCACATTTTTCTTATTTTCCATGAAAACACATCTTGGTATTTCATTAGAATTGTCTGAGAATGCCAATATATGTTTTCATTTTGAAGCAAACTATTCAATAATTGCTGTCTGTTGATGTAAACAGTAGTGTGATTTTATTTTACCCAATTAAAATTTTGAAAAACCCAATTGCTTCAGAAATGATGGAGTGACAATACTCAATTACTAATTCCTTATCTGGAGCGCTGTTCATATATGACCTTACTAGGTTGGCACTACTGATAGCCGCAGTAGCCAGTTGGCTACTAAAATAGCCATTTGGCTACTACTATTTTAGAAATGAGACACGCCATTTGATTTTTTACCTTCGGACATCTGCATAATTTCAGTAAATATGTTTACAAAATTTATAATATTTTTCATAAATGATGTCAAAAGTTGACAACATTTTCCGAGTGCATGTGGTATATATTTAATATATCCTTATCTGGAGCCCTGGCCTATCATGCCTTATAATTACTTGGGAGGATTAAGTTGACAATTGTCCCAGTGTCTCGCTGGAATTTAAAGGCACACCAGGTAAACGTAATCGATTAATACCTTATATAGCGAGTTACCGGTCTCTGCATATATGTCTCTGGTCTGTCTGAGATTTGCGTTAACGTTTTTAGGCAACTGCTTTCCATGTAAATGCTTAGACCACAACCCTAAAGGTGTGTCGCGCAAGAATGACAACTTTTGCATCACTAATTTTTTTAGTTATCTCCCTTTGTTTTTTCCGTCACTGATTTTGTCTCCGGAGCATAACTCGAACACCCTTTTTTCAAACTACTTGTGTATCTGGGGAGGGGGATACACATGCGCTTGTCGACAAGCGTCCATTTCTAGTTCAGCATAGTTTCGGATAACTACTACATAAAGGTAAAGGTAGCACAAATTTGTTATTGCTTTTTGATACTTACTACTTCTGATTTGAATTGGGTTTTTGGCAATTTTAATTGGGTATTTAAGCATACAGACAGCTTATCTGGAGCTCTGTAGCCTATTTCATCAACATTGCAAAGTATACTTTGAGGGAGGAATCATTTATTTTTCCTGAAATGCATTATTTCATATAGAACTAACAAATGCATATATTTCATGATTAAAAGTATGCAGAATTATTATACTGAATTTATTACATTATCACAGCCAAATTGGCTGTGATAATGTAATAAATTCAGTATAATAAAAATTAATAAATTTATCATAAAATTGAAAATTTCTCCCTCAAAGTATACTTTGCTAGTAAAGTATACTTTGCAATGTTGATGAAATAGGCTACTGATTCACAGTACTATTTGATAGTTTACACATGTATTCCTGCTCTGGTCATCATTCATGCTGTACCAAAGCACTGACCGGGGCCCGTTTCACTAAACTTCATAAGACTAAGAAGTTTGTTCACATGTAATGATGTGCACATATACAAAGCTCCAGATATGTTTTGTATCTAAAGAGTTTTACCGGTATACCCCCATATTTCAAATTCAATGCATATTTTTTACAAATGTATTACGGTATTGATTTTTTTCCTTATTAAGTAGACAACAAACTATAAAAAATAAAACAAGTTTGAAAATTCACTTATGCTTTTTGCAGTTCAACAAAGTAGATTTTCAACTTTATTACAGTATTTTCACTACACAATTTGAAAATCAATGTGTATTTTCACATTGTTGTGAGTATTTTGTATAATCAATGCGTATTCTGCTAAAATAAGTGCATAAAATATGCCAATACACACCTTATCTGGAGCACTGCATATAGGCAGACAAGGCTAGCATAGTTAGCCACGTTAATGTGAGAAGCAAATTAATGAAAAATCTTCGTACAAACTTTTTTATCCTGCGAAGTCTAGTGAAACGGGCCCCTGACCCCTGCTTATCTCAAGGTCACAGACTTTCTGTGTTTGCAAGATTTAACATTGCAGTATGTGCAAATGTCATTATCGTCTGTTTACTTCCTATCTATCTATCTTCCTATACTGTCTCAAACCCCTGTAGCCTATTTCACCAACATTGCAAAGTATACTTATCTAGCAAAGTATACTTTGAGGGAGTAATTATTTATTTTTCCCGAAATGCATTATGTCATATAGAACTAACGACTGCATATATTTGATGATTAAAAGTATGCATAATTATTAGAGGTGCAACGATACGGTCAAACCCTTATTGCGATATATTGCAATATCGCGATATATTGCGATACAACAAACCCATATTGCAATACGTATTGCGATATTATACCATGTATGAACAAATAATAATAAAAACAAACAGGAGATTGTTTATTATTGTCATTAGAACACATCAAAACACTGTGTGGGTCAGGACTTTGCCCAGAAACGGTTGACATTAATGATTATTTCTGGACGAGAGGAAATTAGGTAGAAGTGATCAAAATCATAATTTCCCTGCTTTTTTCTCTTACTTATAGTTATCGCGTAACTGTATACATTAACTCTATGTTTTCAAAATCATGCATATCTATTAGAGGGGTAGAGGCATCAACATGCTGATCAAATGTAGTAGATTGTAGAATTTGAAAATAGATTGTAGAATTTGAAGAAAAAACAATCTTTATTTCTTCTCAAAAGTATATGTTGTTACCACCCATTTGAACCTCTTTAACTGTATACATAAATATCGTTTATGAACTTGGATGTGCATAAATTCTGTATATTTACTTAATACCAAACTGAATTATCATACAAATCGGGTTACGTTAACATCGATTAGAAAAAGTTGCAAAACGATGAAACTACGTAGGTACGAAATCGCCGAAATTGTCCGTGATATTTACCGACTTTTTCATGTTTTCTGACAATAGAGTTAGTCATATTTGGTTGAAATAAACAGTTAGTAATGTAATAAACAATACTTGTTTTCGGCATAAAAGGATTGCATTAGAATATATCGATTTTGTATTTAATTATTTCACACTTTTCGGCGAAAAAGAAAGTTGCAATCATGGGCGGAAGCATCCGCTGTGTAGGCCACGACTCGGTTCGTCAGGTGGCGCTTTCAGTGGGTATACCCACAATCGTAGCTAACGATTGGATGCTATTTTTATTTCGGAAATGGTATCCCACAAAGCGTCATAAGCTGACAAAAATGTGTGTAGACAATTACGAAATTTGTTCGCCACCGGGCGACCCAGCTTAACATTTTTACTAGCCCGACCCAGAAACGACTCGCATCCGGCGCCCGTTAAAACACGTGTTTGCATGTGTTTGTTTGTCTGGTTGAGAGTTTTCGGAGGGAGTTAACTCTACCTCGTTCATGATCAATCGCTGATAGATCTATTGCCGATGTCTTTCGCAACAGTAACCTGTCAATCATGCCACTAAGGGCTGCCTTTACTTACCAGCGATTGGCTGTACTGTATAAATAACTTCGCCACGAGAATAACACATGTTTTGAACTGACAATTATAGTAGCCAGAAGCAATGTTTGGCTAGGGGATTATTGAAACTATCGACCCGTGACTTATTGTCCCAGCGGGTAGGCATGATTTTAGTGATTCGCATAATGATGTGATGAAAATTTGGTCAAACAATCGGGTGTCGTAAAACAAATGGTATTGTAAACAGTTTGACAGACCTGCAATTAGCGAGATTTAGGTCACTGGGTGGGAAATTAACCCAGGTAACAGTACGGTTTACAAACTTTACACACGGAATTTGCTGTAAAGCTTCCAGATATCCGAGATTACTCACTACATGTATTAGTCATCTAATTGTGGCGTGTTTATTACAAATATTGACTTCTCATATTAAAAATTATGTTTTGAATAATTTTGCACAATTATTTTAACACAAGATGGCGACCGAGAATATGGTGTAAATATCGCGATACGCGAAAACCGTACCGCGATACGTATCGTCAGGATGACATATCGCAATATACCGGTATATCGTTGCACCACTAATAATTATTATACTTAATTGATTACATTATCACAGCCAAAATGGCTGTGATAATGTAATCAATTCAGTATAATAAACATTAATAAATTTATCATTAAATTGAAAATTTCTCCCCCAAAGTGTACTTAGCAAGAAAAGTATACTTTGCAATTTTGGTGGGGACTTATACAATGTTACAAGGAGGTTAGTAGAGTTGCAATAAAAGACGCGAAGTATGTAAAGTAGATGGTTAATTAGATAAAAGTAAAAACAGAGCTGAGAACCTAGGGTGAGGGATAGTCAGGTTGAACTGTTCTATTGAGGGTAATGTTGGAACCCCTATTGGGAGGGAGTTCCATCCATACTGATATTGCATGAGGAAAGAAGGAAAATTTATAATAGTCTTTTGTGGCTGTTGGTAAGCGGTATTGAAGAGGGTGAGAATTTCGCCTGTGATTTAGGAACAGATATGAATGGCTAGGTATGGCAACAAGGTAATTTGTGATTTTGTACAGCATAGACAATCGGTTGTCTATGCATCGGAGTGCGAGAGACCGCCGCTCTAGGACTTTTAGCATTTCAGTACAACTAGAGGTGTTTCATGGAATGGCATTTGTAAGCCATCACTAACAGAATGTAGGACAAAACCCCCTTGGACATAACCCCCTTCGTGTGAAAATGTTATGTCCAAGGGGGTTTTGTCCGGATACCTCACTAACTACATAGACTTACACACACATTGACTATTTACGACCCTGTTTGCTGGCAGATCTTGTTTGTTTTGGGCCGACAGTTTTACTGTAAATATGGTGCAGCGCTCCAGATAAGTTGTGTATCTAAAGAGTATTATACCCCCATATTCAAATTCAATGCGTATTTTACTTTTACAAATGTATTATTGATTTTCTTCCTTATTAAATAGGGAACAAATTAAAATTATAATATAAAATTAAGCTCAACTAGGTAAATTTTCAACTTTATTACAGTGATTGCGTATTCTGCTAAATTAAGTGCGTAAAATACGCCAATACGGACCTTATCTGGAGCCCTGATGGTGTACAATATATCACATGTAACCATTATTTGGTAACCCAGATTATAAGACTCAACATGGGAAAGGGTTACTTATTACCTGTTTGACCAGCGTAGATCCAGACCACTATGTGAAGTCAGTGAAATATAATATTTAACCCATACAATTTTGTCGTCTGCTGTTTATTTTCTATTTTCCATTTTTCCTCATCAACAACATGATTTGACCGCACTTTAGAATCATTTCCGATGGAAATGATTCTAAAGTTCTGCCAAACCATGTTTGTTTTTTTTTTAGAACAAAAATAAAATATGAAACAGCAGACGGAAATTTTTGGTTTCCCACATTCTAAGGGTTAATAGTTATCCTGAACAATTTGAGCCATAACCAGGCTGAATTTAAACCTTATAATGCGGGAAATGAATATTGTTTCGGCTGCTGCTGTTTTTTCTTGTCTCTTTCTCAATAATAACATGGTTTGACATTGGAAATGGTTCTAAAGTGCTGTAAAACCATTGTTTATGCCCCACCATGAGGAGGGGGCATTTAGTGTTACCCTTCTCCGTCCGGCCTTCCTTGTGTCCGTCACCAACCTTGTAACTCCTCAAACTTTTAAACCGTACTAGCAACAGACCTAAAACTTGGTATTTAGCTTCCTTATGACGAGTAGATGCGCAAAGTTTATTTCGATTTTTGATTCATGTATTTATCTCCCATTGTTTACTATCAAAGCCATATGTGGCGCATCCATGTTCTGTGAACACATATTGTAGTTGCTAAGAAAAATGAAAAACAAAGCGTAAACTGCAGACGACATCATTTTGTCATATTGACCAACATATGATAAAGACTATATAATGTTGACTATCAGTAAATATTTTAACTTCATGTGGAAACACACAACTTGTCTAGTGCTAAAGTTGGCGTCCCATTCATTAGTCACAATTTTTATACCCAGTTTTTGGAAAAAATGGATATATTGTTTTCTTTGGGTGTCCGTCGGTCCGTCGGTCCGTCGGTCACGTTTCTTGTAAGAAGTAAACCTGTAGCCGATTTCATCAAAATTGCAAAGTATACTTATCTAGCAAAGTATAATTTGAGGGAGTAATCATTTATTTTTCCCAAAATGCATTATTTCATATAGAATTAACGACTGCATATATTTGATGATTAAAAGTATGCAGAATTATTATACTGAATTTATTACATTATCACAGCCAAAATGGCTGTGATAATGTAATAAATTCAGTATAATAAAAATTAATAAATTTATCCTTAAATTGAAAATTTCGCCCTCGAAGTATACTTTGCTAGATAAGTATACTTTGCAATGTTGGTGAAATAGGCTACTGAAGTAAAATCGACTGTGCTCTAGTTTCTTTATATGAATTAAATAGCTGTATAATTGTGTAACTATTCCACCAGTTTTAAAAATTATATATGCATTGATTTTCAAATTGAGGAGTAGAAATACTGTAATAAAGTTGACAATTAACTTATTTGTGGCTGTGACTGGAGAAATGGGACTTATGGGTTTTGCAAACAGTGTTGATCCATATCTGCCTGTGCATCCACACAGTCTGATCAGGATCTGCACTATTCGCCATTCCATCAATAAAACACATATCATGCTTCTAACAAACAACATAAATCGTTATCAGGCTGCAGGAGTGTGTTATTTGATCAGGAGCCACACTGGTCACACATCCCATAAGCCCCATTTATCCAGTCATAGTCACATTTGAGCTGGTTAAAGCCAGCTGAAATAAGTGAATTTTCAACTTTGTTTGCTTTTTTCACTCATTTACTTGAAAGCAGTGCCTTTAACCTTTTCACCCCTAAGTAACTGGAATGGATTTTGCAGGCCCGTACGCAGGGGTGGGGGGGGTGCGACGGGTGGGTAAGCACCCCCCTAAATTCGCCGAGGTCCGCTATTTTTCAAACAGTAATCTCAACAAATCTTGAAATGCATTAATATACAGGTAATTTGCATGAAAATGCCACCGTTGAAATCCGAATTTAAATGACATAAAATGCAGGAGAGTTAATTTCAGGCCATCTAGGTTTAAAAAATTTCAGGGGGGGTGCGTCAGGGGCGAGCCCCATGTAGTGGCGCGAGTACGCCTACCGTACTCGCGCCACTACATGGGGCTCGCCCCTGACGCACCCCCCAATAGAAAATCCTGCGTACGGGCCTGTTTTGATATGTTAATTTTGCAACCAATCCAACCGTCACAAACTGGTTTTCAGACTATTCCATTTATGAAAAGTGGGTATTTTTTGTTCTCAAAAATATGAAAATTACTTTAAAAAAGTGCAGATCCTGATGACACGTCTCTGGATCTACACTATTTGCCAATACCGCTCGCTATACAGGCCCAGAGTTGTGCCTAGGTCTCACTTTCAGAGGGACAATTTCAGATTTTGGGCCCCTTTTGTATTAAAATAATAGGGAGATTTTTTAATTTTAATGGACATGGTGGGAAAATGTCTCCTGGGCTTGCTCTAGGCACAACACTGCTGAGGCCTGTGGTGTTGAAAGGGTTAAATCGGCACAGAGCTCCAGATAAGCTGCATATTTGCGTAAATACCCAATTAAAATTGTCAAAAACCCAATTGAAATCAGTAGTAGTGAGTATCAAAAAGCAATGAAAAAATTGTGCTATCTTTATCATGCTACAGAAAACAATAAACAGACCACAAATATAGTATATTTTCTTATTTTTCCATGAAAACACATCTTGATATTTCATTAGAATTGTCTGCAAGGAGACAATTCTAATGAAATACCAAGATGTATTTTCATTTAGAAGAGCCCTGTGCAGGCACCGGGGCGGGATCAACTGATCCTGAGAATAGTGCTGCAGTAGCCATTGCTTGTCGTAAAAGGCGACTAAACTGGCTTAACGATTGGGTTCATACTTTCCGGAACCCACTATACCGGATTTGGCCCTCATGTACATTTTTGGCTTTCTTGTATGTGAGAGTTGAGTCTGGCTATGCCCCATATATAAAAGTAAGATTAGCGCTAATCCTATTACTTTTAGGGGATGGGATAAATGATGCTGGTGTGGCGAGGGCCTGGCACCAGATCAGGTTGTTCTAATTTCAGGACTGAATATATATTTTGATTGTAAATATTGAGTTCTGAAGTTGGGATTTACCCCCCTCGGACAGGTGGATACGGGACACGACCCCGTTGACCCGTCTGCATGTAGACTCCCTGAGGCTTGTACCTCTATGTCAGAAAAGCGGACGTTAAACCCTATTCACTCACTCACTCATTTAGAAGCAAACTATTCAATAATTGCGGTCTCCTGATGTGTAAACAGTAGTGTGATTCCATTTTACACAATTAAAATTTTGAAATACCAAATTGCTTCAGAAATGATGGAGTGACAATACTCAATTACTAATTGCTTATCTGGAGCTTTGCAGCATATGCTCTTTTTGTTAAATAATACTATTTAGAAACAAAGCTTACCTGGAGCTCTTCGTTGTTTCATTTTGAACAATAGGGAACTATTAGTCATGGTAGTTGTAATCTGAAATTATTATGAGATTGTATTGAACATCCTGTTGTCGCTGATTATATAACCTGAAGGTACTTAAAGTGAAGTGTCTCAGGTAATGTTTCGGTTGTCCAGTGTGTTGTTGGTTTTATGCACTGTAAACGACCATTACAAAGGAGTTATTTTAACAAATCCAAAATATTAGAATGCTGAACACGAAAATGGTCGTCTGCTTTTGCTGTCTATTTTGCCTTCTTTCTCAATAAAAACCTTGTTTGACAGCACTTTAGAATCATTTCCATTGGAAATGATTCTAAAAGTGCTGTCGAACCAGGTTTTTGAAGAGAAAAATTGAAAATAGAAAATAAATGGCAGACGATAATTTTTTAATTCAGCTGTGTGAGGGTTAACTCTTAGACCGCTACTCGCAACAATTGTCGTCTGCTGTTGCTTTTGTATCTTGCCTTATTTCTCAATAAAAACATGGTTGGACAGCACTTCAGAATAATTTCCAATGGAAATGATTCTGAAGTGCTGTCAAAGCATGTTTTAAATTATTCTAAAGTGCTGTGCAAGCATGTTTTTGAAGAGAAAAATTGAAAATAGAAAATAAACAACAGACGACAACATTTTAATTCAGCAGTGTGAGTGTTAAGGCTTCTTTTCAGTGCATAGGTTCAGTAAAAAAAAAATCAGAGCTACAAATAACCCTTAGACCGCTATCTTAATTTTTTTGTCGTTTGCTGTTTATTTTCTATTTTCCATTTTTATCATCAAAAACATGCTTTGACAGCACTTTAGAATAGTTTACAACATGCTTTGACAGCACTTCAGAATCATTTCCATTGGAAATGATTCTGAAGTGCTGTCAAACCATGTTTTTATTGAGAAATAAGGCAAGATATAAAAGCAACAGCAGACGAAAATTGTTGTGAGTAGCGGTCTAAGGGTTAAAAGAATATTTCTTCAGTTTTTTGTTTCATCACTTTCTATGTATATCTGAGGCATAGTCACTTTAAAGGAATAACAGTTGTGAAATTGTTGGTGATTGTGTTATTTAGATCAATCAGTTGGCTGATGAAGTTATAAGATTATACAATGGAAATATACGGAACTTTCTCAGACCTTGATTTCCAAACAAAGGTAATATTCCGGTTGTTTTATAAGTTATTATGATTCTACACAGTCAATATGGTGTCATATTGCCCGTCTGAATCTATATTCACCCGAAGCGCAGCTTCAGACAGGGAAATATGACACAATATTGACTTTGTAGAAGGAGAATAATGACATTGTCATACCGCAGATGCTTTATATTTATTTCTCCATAATTTAGTTTTTGTCTTGCCTGCTTCAGCAGAAGTCGCGACTATAGTCGCCGCTTTTTCGTACATTTAAGCATTTGGAACACACTCATGCTGCCATTAACATGACCTTTTTGACCTTCACATGGTTGTGGAAACACATAGCCATTTTTTTTATGTCAAAACGTTTCTTCAACCTTGACCTTTTTATACGACCATTTTTAAAAAACGGTACGTATTATGTTTTACCGCTGGGCGGGCGGGCGGGCGGGCGGCTGACAGAAAAAGTGCATAGTTCGTGTACACAACTCCTCCGAAACCGTTCAGTCGATCGATCTGAAACTATGCACACGTCTTCTACACATATTGAAGATGTGCACCTTGGTGTTTTTATGCCGAAAAAATATTTTTTAACAAAAATATCACCTTTTTAACTTAGCCATTTTTTCTACAATTTTCTATACAATTCTATATACGGTACAGAGTTTGTGTACACAACTCCTCCAAAACCGTTCAGTCGATCGTTCTGAAACTATACACACGTCTTCTACACTTATTGAAGATGTGCACCTTGGTGTTTTTATGCCGAAAATTTTTTTTTAACAAAAATATCACCTTTTTAACTTAGCCATTTTTTCTGCAATTTTCTGTACAATTCTATATACGGTACAGAGTTTGTGTACACAACTCCTCCGAAACTGTTCAGTCGATTGTTCTGAAACTATACACACGTCTTCTACACATATTGAAGATGTGCACCTTGGTGTTTTTATGCCTAACAAATATTTTTTAACAAAAATGTCACCTTTTTAACTTAGCCATTTTTTCTACATTATTGTATCAAATTCCCTATCATTTCTACTGTATACTCTACTTTTCTATCTCTGCCTAATTAGTATACATGTTTAGCACAAGATGAAGAAATAATGCTATAGACTTTCAAATTCTCATTAATGTTTCTTGCCTTGGTGACAGCTTCACATTTTTGCATCTTCGCTGTCTGGCCCATATTCGACGGGCGTATTTTGTGACTTGCGGCACTCTTGTTTTGTATTTTAAACATGCATTTCTCTGACGGTTTTTGTGACACTTGCTTTAGCACATGCCCATGATCATGTTACAGTCAAATTCCTCGGCAGGCGCGACACCTGTAGCCTATTTCCTCAACATTGCAAAGTATACTTTACTAGCAAAGTATACTTTGAGGGAGTAATCATTTATTTTTCCTGAAATGCATTATTTCATATAGAACTAACAAATGCGTGTATTTCATGATTAAAAGTATGCAGAATTATTATACTGAATTTATTACATTATCACAGCCATTAAATGGCTGTGATAATGTAATAAATTCAGTATAATAAAAATTAATAAATTTAAAAAAAAAATGAAAATTTCTCCCTCAAAGTATACTTTGCAATGTTGATGAAATAGGCTACAGGACGCTTAATCCATACAAGATAGTATGGCATATTTCGTTCTACTGTTCCGTGGCGGAATTCTTGTATAAGTATAATGGTACATGTTTAACGTCATAGAAATATGGCGCCAAACGACATGACGTCGTGACGTTAAAACGACATAAACGACATAAATCCCGACATAAACGAGTAGAAATTTGTTAATAACTTGACAATTTCTGGACCGATTTTCAAAATTTAACTTTTGATTTCTTAGTTAGGTCATTACCAATCCCTATGACGATGTTTCGGGGGTTATTTCCAAAATGTTTTGTTTTGGACTCGACCTCGACCTGCCGCCATATTAATTTGAGCCATATTGATGGTGTTGAGAGCTAATATGGACTCGTATTACCTGTCAAGCTGGCCAATCAAAACACGAGAAATGTATCTGCGGTAAGACAAAGTCCAGATAAGCTCCAGATAAGCTGCGTATTTAAAATTGACAAAAACCGAATTGGAATTAGAAGTAGCCAGTATCAAAAAGCAATACAAATTTTGTGGTATCATGCTGCTGAAAACAATAAACAGACCACAACTATAGCATATATTTTTTTATTTTCCATGAATACACATCTTGGTATTTCATTAGAATTCTAACATTAGAATTCTAAGACAATTCTAATGAAATGCCAAAACATGTTTTCATTTTGAAGCAAACTATTCAATAATTGCTGTCTGTGGATGTGTAAACAGTAGTTTGATTTTATTTTGCCCAATTAAAATTTTGAAATACCCAATTGCTTCCGAAATGATGGAGTGACAATACTCAATTACTAATTCCTTATCTGGAGCGTCGCAAAGCTTATACAATGTACATGATGTAGGTGAAGATTGACCCTTTCATCCCTCAATAACAGAACTGAGGAAAATACTTTTGAGTTAACAATAAATTGAGTTGAGTTATTACACATGTATACGAAAACATGTACCGTATTCGTGCGATTATAAGTCGCAATGATGTATATGTCGCACCCCTATTTTCACTCCAAAATCTGAGGGAAAAAGTCTACATGGGTCTATAAGACGCCCTCAATTTTCTAAAAAAAAAATGAAACAAAAACAAAAAAAATCGCAGAGTTGTAGTTGTTGTTGTTTATAAATACCAGGCGCTGTTTTTTTGGTCACTCACAAGCTTCGTACCCTGGACGTTTCGGACCAATAGAATTAATCGCCAAGTTGTTGTTGTTATTTAATACTAATTCCCCGCGCTGTTTTTTTATTTATTTTTCGTACCCTGGACGTTTCGGACCAATACAATTAATCGCCAAGTTGTTGTTGTTGTTATTTAATACTAATTCCCCGCGCTGTTTTTTATTTATTTTTCGTACCCTGGAAGTTTCGGACCAATTCATGTAATCAAGTAATACAAACAATATGGCAATAATTGTTTTCTATCATAAATAATTGGCTAGCCCTGAAAAGGGCTGTTTGTAGCCCTGAAAAGGGCTGTTTGTAGTCTAGTTTGTAGTCTAGTTTGTAGTCTAGAAATTCCTGTCCTGTCAGTTCGAGAAATTCTTCTCAATGTCAACACCTAATCAGAATACGACTCAATTATCGTGACAGTTTCTCACTAAGAAAACAAATCTGACCACTTCACACGAGAAATGGCTTGTGTAAACCGGATTTTACCCCAAAGACTAACAACAACAACAAATATAGGAACGCATTTTATTGTTTTGATTTTTGGTCGTTTATTTCAATATTTCGGATGGAAAAAAATGCTCATGTATCTACATGTATTTATAAGATGCAGGGGCTTTCTGGGATACAAATCTGAGGGGAAAAAATGTGTCTTATAATCGCACGAATACGGTACTTACTTCGGACCAAGAATTTCACTTCCAGTTATCAGTAGTTTGACATTAGAGAGTTTGAGGTAACGAGTGTCGACTGTATAGAAAGCATTTTTCAATTGTAGGTGAATGAAGTGATATCAAATGAGAAGGACAAAGTCATCTTATTTGAAGCCTTGAAGAAATACCAAGCGTAAGTAATGCATTACGTTGTAGAGTACCAGTAGACATATTTCAAGTTCTTTTAGTGAAAACTGTTATTTCCAAGAGCATACAGTATGCTCTTGGAAATCGCAGTTTTCACAAAGAATTTGAAATATGTCGACCGGTACTCTACAATTTAATCCATTGAAGTCTATGGATACAATACTTTTGTCGAGCTAGCTTGCGGAAAGTGAGACATAGTGATCACACTGACGTCCGGGTGTCCGTGCGTCCGTGTGTCAGTCCGTCCGTCCGAAATCTGCGTTAAAGTTTTTAAATATATTATATCTCTGCAGTCATAAGTGACATTGACTTGAAACTTCATATGCTTATTAGTCATCATCCATATATTCATGCTGTATCCCACTCATGCGGCCCCTGTGCCCAAGGTCAAGGTCAAATGACTTAGAAGTTTGCATTAAAGTTTTTGTCCAAATTTGCGTTAAACTTTTCACATACCTATTATCTCTGTAACCGTAAGTCAGATTTGCTTGAAACTTTGTATGCTTAATGGTCATCATCCATACATTCATTCTGTGTTCCACTCATGAGGCCCCTGTGCCCAAGGTCAAGGTCAAATGACAAATGAGTTTGCGTTAAAGTTTTTGTCCAAATTTGTGTTAATTTCACATACCGTACCTTATATCTCCACAATCATTACTCCAATTTACTTCAAACTTTCAACTCTTCCTTTTCGTCATCCATATTTTCATTCTATAGCCTGCGCACGTGGTCCACATGCCCAAGGTCAAATGACTTTGAAATTTGTGTTAAAGTATTTACATACCTTATATCTCCACAACACTTCAAAGAATTCTTTAATATCATCCACATTTTCAATTTATAGCCCACCCATGCGGCCCACAGGCCCAATATCAAGGTCAAATGTGTTAAAGCTTTTACATACCTTATATCTTCACAACCCTCAATTCAAACTTAAATATGTAAATACACTCTGAGACCATTAAATGCCTCGGCGGCTCGACATGTGGGCCGCAGCCATCTGATTATTGAAAAAAAAATCTTATTATTTTGATTGTTTCTCTATAAAAGAGAAACAAACCTGTTCAGAACCCGTGCTAAATACCACCTCCGAATAGCAATCACCTGGCTGTAAAGGCCACACTTTTGTTGTCCCAATGGCACAGTTACTATATAAATGACCCTGCGAATAAAGACCAGATTTTTCACTTCCCATGGCTGGCCTTTATTCACAGGTTTGACTGTATTTGTTGTTACCACTCATCTGATGAGTGGTAACAGCATATTCTTTCGAGAAGAAATAAAGAAAATGATGAAAAAAAATCTAAAACGTTTCATACTACTATAATTGTATCCTGCCTGTCTGCACCTAGCTCATGGTCGGTGACTTACGACATTTATATTATCCTAAAGTCCTGTATTTTTCAAAAGTTATCATCTGCTGTTGTTTCATATTTGATTTTTTACACAATGAAAACATGGTTTGGCAGAACTTTAGAATCATTTCCATTGGAAATGATTCTAAAGTCCTGTCAATTCATGTTTTGATGAGATAAAATGAAAATAGAAAAAAAACAGCAGTCACTAAAATTTAATTCAGCATTGTAAGGGTTAAAGAAAATCTACTTTAAAAATGTCGTCACATATTCTTTCACTTAGTTGTGAACCCACATGATCCCACACCTGTGCATGTCTTTGTGTTACAGATCTTCGGATGTTCGTGCGTTGGTTGGCGACCTGAAGTGCGTCCTCAATGATCCCACCAAGCTGGAGATATTCGACTGTGTCAGGTACAGTACACACATTTTATCAGGTAACAACCGAGATCCAGAAACATTTTGTATGTACCCTAAGATTTCAAATTCGATGCGTATTTTACTGTTACAAAATTAATGTAATATTGATTTTCTTCTAAAATAAATTATAACTTTTTGTTTAAAAATTCACTTATTTGAACTGCAACAAGCGCAACTCAACTAAGTAAATTTTCAACTTTATTACAGTATTTTCACTACTCAATTTGAATTCAATGCACATTTTCTACCCCCTCTTTTGATAATCAATGTGTATCCTGCTTAGGTAAGTGCGTGAAATACGCCAATACGCACCTTATCTGGAGCCCTGTATCAAGCTTTGTATTTGCTCAATAAGTAAACTGATAACATTATAGAAATGAATGGCCTTTTTGTGGAATTTATCGGGGTATAAACTTGGAAAAGTCGCGGGAATACTGGACGAAGGCCGGAAGGCCTCGTCCAGTATTCCCGCGACTTTTCCAAGTTTATATCCCCGATAAATTCCACAAAAAGGCCATTCATTCCTTATAATTCCAGCATTTGAAATAAATTCATCAAGAAAATGTGTTTATTTTCCGTTTTCTTAAGAATTATTGTAACTGCACCTCACGGTTACAGAAAGTAGTTCGGCGTGGGAGTTTACTGGGATATAAGTTTTGAACAGAGACTTGCTACGGGCCAATCAAATGTTAGGGAATTGTGTAAATATTTTTGTGCTGGAATTATCAAGCTTTGTATTCGCTGAATAAGTAGACTGATAACATAATGTCTTATCGGGCATTGACCGGATACGAATATCCGGGTTACAACAAATTGAAAACGACGTTTCATTGGTCCAATGGCATCACATGACGCTACCAAATGACATCAGTGTAATGATGCAACATAAACAAGTCCGCGTTCTTTTCGACGAAAACCACGACATAATTGCTCATTCTGTAGCGTAAAACGTTATCTGATAAATAGAATACCTTGCAAGTGTCTTTTGATATCAAGTTTATCAGACTCGGCTCGGAAACAGTAGGAATTCCTAGCCTGGTATTCGCTATCTGCATAAATAGTAGCAGAGCTCCAGATAAGCTGCGTATTTGCTTAAATACTCAATTAAAATTGCCAAAAACCCAATTGAAATCAGAAGTAGCGAGTATCAACAAGCAATACAAATTTTGTAGTACCTTTATCATGCTGCAGAAAACAATAAACAGACCAGAAATATAGCATATTTTTCTTATTTTTCATGAAAACACTTCTTGGTATCATTAGAATTGTCTCCAAGGAGACAATTCTAATGAAATGCCAAGACATGTTTTCATTTCGAAGCAAACTATTCAATATTTGCTGTCTGTTTATGTGTAAACAGTAGTGTGATTTTATTTTACCCAATTAAAATTTTTAAATACCGAATTGCGGAAGAAATGATGGAGTGACAATAATCAATTACTAATTCCTTATCTGGAGCCTGTAGTAGTATTAGAAATTTAAAGAAAAACTCTTTCCAATATTACCTGTATATTCTGGGGGCCGTTTCACTAAACTTTGTACGACTAAAATGTTCATAAGTGCAAAATTATGATATTCTGTAAATTTCACATTAACAATGTTTTCTTGTAAATAATTATTGGATTTACATTTATTGAGCATAGGCTGCATATGCAGCCTATGCTCAATAAATGTAAATCCATAAATTGACATTTAGAGACGATCTTAAATTTACACTTACGAACATTTTAGTCGTAAGAAGTTTAGTGGAACACCTGGTCTTTTGCCTCCACAGCTTTTGTCATTTGTGGCTAGTCTTAATCACCAGTGGCCCGTTTCACTAAACTTTGTATGATAAAAATGTTCGTACGAAGATTTGTATTATGAATTTGCTTCTCACATTAATGTGTTTCTCTAATGTTATAAATGTGTACCTACGGGTTCATGTCATGCAGCACATCCACGAAAGAGTTTCCAAAATCGGCTGTCGGAACAAATGTTATTTCAATTTACAAACTTCTTAGTCGTACGAAGTTTAGTGAAACGGGCCCAGATCTGCAAGCGTAGTCCTACAGCATGACAAAAAGGAATTTATTTATTTATTATTCAGTGAAACCTCTCTAAACCGAATAACCTTATGACATAGATGTGTTAAATTATGACCGACTTCACTCGAATATCGCTGATATTTATCGGTGTTCATGATTGCAATGCACACAGGCGTGTTTCAGTGCTCTTACATCGGAATTACAGTGAAACATCTTTAACCCTTACAATGCTGAATTAAAATTTGTCGTCTGCCATTTCTTTTTTATTTTCCATTTTTCTCATCAAAAACATGGTTTGATAGCACTTAAGAATCATTTCCAATGGAAATGATTCTAAAATGCTGACAAACCATGTTTTTACTGAGAGAAGAGACAAAATATGACACTGCAACAGACGACTATTTTCGGTTCCCGCATTCTAAGGGTTAAACCGTACACCCTGGGGACCTCCCAGGGTGTCCGGTTTAGAGAGGTTCCACTGTACTGTTTGTTAGAAGTTGGGTAGGTATTTCACAGGGGTGGGAATTTCCAGGATATATCCTGAAACCAGTCTTTGTTGTTCCTGATAATTGCAGAAAAATACTATTGATTCAACATGGGAAGCACACTTATATTAAAGCATTTGTGGGTGCAAAAATGTTTGTTTAGCCATTTTCAGGATTTGGCATTTGGAATTGTTCCCCCCTCTGATTTCATTGACTAAATGGCGAACAGTGCAGACCCTAATCAGACTGCGCGGATGCGCAGTCTGATTTGGGTCTACACTGGTCGCAAAGACTACAATACCCATTTCTCCAGTCACAGTCATTTGTGAATAATTTATGTTATTATTGACTGCAGCTGACTTGATTGCTCCTGACTTGATCGTTCCATCCAGGGTTAATTATTGGATGTGAACAATGGGTCGCACCTGGCATATTCACCCAGTGTAGATCCAGATTGGACTGCACTGTTCCTTATTTACATATTTCGCTGATTTCTGATTGAAGTCCTAGAGACCAAAGAGAACAGTGAAAGGAAAATTATGGATTGTTCATTGTGGATTTTGGGGAAGGAAAATAAGAATTATTTGTGGTCGATTTACCCTGAATTTTTAATGGTTTTGAGGAAGCAAAATAGATTTTTTGGTGACTAACATAAATTTTGAGTAGTTTTGAGGAAAGAAAGTTATGGATTTTTCTTGGTGGATTTTCCCTGAATTTTGAAGGAAGGAAAATAAGGAATATTTGTGGTGGATTTACCTCGATTTTAGAGTGGTTTTGAGGAAGGAAAATAAGGATTGTTCTCAGTGGATTTACCCTGAATTTTGAGGAATCATTTTATGAATCATGGATTGTTCGTGGTGGCGTAAACCAAAGTTCCAGAAGTCCTGGGTGAGGCGATCTCATGCCCAGTTCTCATGGGTGAAACGCCGCCAAATGTAAGCTCGACATCGGCCTATGCTTTTAATACTGTATGAGCTTGTTCTTCGTTCTCATACTCAAAATCAGGAAATTTGATTAACCCATTAAAATGGGAATACTCTTTAGGTGTATGTGAATTTTTAAATATTAACTTTTTTTTCTTTCTCAATGAAACTATTTTGTGACCACTCATTTGATGGTTGTCATAACATATACTTCAGATACGCCCTTCTTATAAATAGACTAGTCTGAAAATTATTTTGTGACAATTGGATTGGTCGCAAAATTAAGTTACCACAGTCCATTCCATTTATTTAGTGCTGAAAGGGTTAAATTGCGAAAGCCTTACAATAGCGACCCTTGTTTTCTGAACTGCCCTCTTGTGTCGCCTGCAGGCCCCTCATTCGGCCCCAGCACCAGCAGCAGTATGACAAGATGGCCCCCGTGGCCCCCGGACTACGAATCCGCGTGATCAAACTTCGGAGGATGTCGGACAGTCTTGGTTTCGCAGTCAGAGGAGGTATATAGTCTGTTCCACGTTTCACCTACTGTGACTCTATCTTGTACATTGCCACATTTGTGGTTGTGACTGGAGAAATGGGGCTTATGGTGTTTGCGATCAATGTAGATCCAGATCAAATAGCACACTTCTGTAGCCTGATAACAATCCATATTACTTGTTAGAAGCATGGCGGGTGTTTCATCGAAGACTGTGTGGATGCACAGGCTGATCTGGATCTACACTGGTTGCAAAACCCATAAGCCCAATGTCTCCAGTCACAGCCACATATGAGACAATCCATGCGATTTGGTACATAAGACATGTGATTTTTCATAAAAAAATATTCCACATTTGCCATGAACATTTTCTCGACTTTCGGCGTCTTTTACAGAAAATCTTCTTGCCTGTAGGTACAAAATAACATGATGGATTGTCTGATTTGTGAATAGGCTGAACAAGATCTATATCTTTCTTGGCTTCACAGTCAGAGGCAGTATCTATAAACTCAACTAGATCCGTGTGATATTTATGCCTTTTATAAAATGATCTGGAGCTACACTAGTCACAAATGCCCCATTTTTCCAATCATACCCACAGTTTTGTCCCATGGCTGTGTAGGAGATAACCGAGGCTATGAGTGGATGAGTTGTTGCCTAAGGGTAGAACACCTGACTTCCAATCCGGAAGTTGTGGGTTCTACAGTGCTCCAGATAAGCTGCGTATTTGCGTAAATACCCAATTAAAATTGCCAAAAACCCAATTGAAATCAGAAGTAGCGAGTATCAAAAATCAATAAAAAAATTGTGGTACCTTTATCATGCTATAGAAAACAATAAACAGACCACAAATATAGCATATTTTTCTTATTTTCCATGAAAACACATCTTGGTATTTCATTAAAATTGTCTCCAAGAAGACAATTCTAATGAAATGCCAAGACATGTTTTCATTTCGAAGCAAACTATTCAATAATTATACCCACTTTTTTTGTAAAAAAAAACGGGTATATTGTTTTCGTCACGGGTGTCCGTCCGTCCGTACGTCCGTACGTCCGTCCGTACGTCCGTCACGTTTCTTGTAACTCGAAAAACTTTTTCACCTTCATACCTACGCGCCTGATATTTTGGTATGTAGCTTCGTTATCATGTGCAGATGCGCAAAGTGAATTTGGATTTTTTGATCCGACCCTCCATCATGGATTATCTCCCCCTTTCGGACTCAGAATTTCCCATTTTTTTTCCTCGTAACTCGAAAAACTTTTTCACCTTCATACCTATACGTTACGCGCTGAGGTATTTGTCCATGTAGGCTTCGTTATCATGTGCAGATGCGCAAAGTAAGAAATGAATTTGACCCTCCACATGGATTATCTCCCCCCTTTCGGACTCACAATTTCCCATTTTTTTCCTCGTAACTCGAAAAATCTTTTTTCACCTTCATACCTACGCTGATATTTGGTATGTAGCTTCGTTATCATGTGCAGATCGCAAAGTGAATTTGGATTTTTGATCCGACCCTCCACATGGATTATCTCCCCCTTTCGGACTCATTTCCCATTTTTTCCTCAACTCAAAAACTCACCTTCATACCTACGCGCCTGATATTTGGTATGTAGCTTCGTTATCATGTGCAGATGCCGCAAAGAATTTGGATTTTTGCCTGTTGATCCACCCTCCATCATGGATTTCTCCCCCTTTTCGGACTCCACAATTTCCCATCCTCGGTCCTCAAAAACTTTTCATTCATACCTACCGCCTGATATTTGGTAGACTTCGTTATCATGTGCAGAGCGCAAAGTGAATTTTGATTTTTGATCCGACCCTCCATCATGGATTATCTCCCCCTTTCGACTCACAATTTCCCATTTTTTCCTTGTACTCGAAAAACTTTTTCACCTTCATACCTACGAGCCTCATATTTGCTATGTAGCTTCGTTATCATGTGCAGATGCGCAAAGTGAATTCGGATTTTTGATCCGACCCTCCATCATGGATTATCTCCCCCTTTCGGACTCACAATTTCCCATTTTTTCCTTGTAACTCGAAAAACTTTTTCACCTTCATACCTACGCTCCTGATATTTGGTATGTAGCTTCGTTATCATGTGCAGATGCGCAAAGTGAATTCGGATTTTGGATCCGACCCTCCATCATGGATTATCTCCCCCTTTCGGACTCACAATTTCCCATTTTTTCCTTGTAACTCGAAAAACTTTTTCACCTTCATACCTACGCGCCTGATATTTGGTATGTAGCTTCGTTATCATGTGCAGATGCGCAAAGTGAATTCGGATTTTTGATCCGACCCTCCATCATGGATTATCTCCCCCTTTCGGACTTAGAATTTCACTATTTTTCCTCGTAGGTCGAAAAACTTTTTCACCTTAATACCTACGCGTCTGATATTTGGTTCGTAGCTTCGTTTTGATGTGCTGATGCGCAAAGTGAATTCGGATTTTTTATCCGACCCTCCATCATGGATTACCTCCCCCTTTCGGACTTAACATTTGGGGAAAGTGGGTATATTGCGATGGCGCGCCATCGACTTTTTCTAGTTGCTGTTTGTTAATGTGTAAACAGTAGTGTGATTTTATTTTACCCAATTAAAATATTGAAATTCCCAATTGCTTTAGATATGATGGAGTGAAAATACTCAATTACTAATTCCTTATCTGGAGCCCTGGTTTCAACCTCGCCTTAGGCATCAACACTTACTTTCATAGTATTACCATCATACTGGTCTTTCGGATGAGACTCAAAACTGATGTTCAAATTCCTAAATGATATTATCTGGGATGCTTAACGCATTCAGTTTCACGTTTTTTCAGGCTATGAGCACGGTATTGGTGTGTTTGTATCCAACGTGGATAAGGGTTCGCAGGCTGAACAACGCGGACTCAAGGTAAATGGACTTGTGTTGATGAATATTCCACCCCCTTGAATATTACCCAACCATCCTCTCAATTGTTTTGCGAAAGTCGAGTCCATGCTCCCTTGGTTAGCGAATAACGAGTCTCGTATCGACTCGGGGCTGTATTGATGATGACTGCATCTACACTCGTCAAACGTGTCCGAAGTGCCTCATTATTAACTGGCAGCCCAGTCAATCAATTTATGAACCAATCAGTCACTTATTCAATCAACCAATAAACCAACAAGTCACTCAATCAATGTCTCATTCAATGAGTCAATCAATTATATTTTCCCATCCGCTTGCATAAAATGTTAACTGATAAATAGAATATCAGGTTAATGTCAATTGATATCAAGTTTATCAAACTCGGTAGGAGTTCGTACGCGTATCCTAGCCTGGTCTGATACGCTTGATATCAAAAGACAGTAAAATTGTATGCAGTTTTAGGACATAATATACAATATACAGAGTGTGATGGAAATGTAAAGATTTAGCCCTTTCAACACCACAGGCCTGGATAATGGTATTGGCAAACAGTGTAGATCCAGATGAGCCGGCTCGTGAAAAGCCGTCTCATCAGGATCTGCACTTTTTGCAAGTAATTTTCATATTTTTCAGAACAAAAACACCCCCTTTTCATAAATGAACTTGTCTGAAAATAATTTTGTAGCGATTGGATTGGTTGCAAAATTTAACGTATCAAAATCCATTCCAGTTACTTAGGGGTGAAAGGGTTAAGGACATAATATACAGAGTGTGATGGAAATGTAAATATTTAATCAATCAAGTAACCAATGAATCGATCAATCGCTCTATCTATCTACCCCAGAAGGGTGACGAGATCGTGCGCGTGAATGGATTCACCATTGCCGAGGCTATACACGAGGAGGTGCTCAACTTGATCAAAGGTCGCGACGAGATCGAGCTCAAGGTCACAAGTGAGTCGGGTTTCCATCATGTCCATAGTTACTAAACAAGGTTTCCATAGTTACCAAATGGTAAAGTTTCCATAGTTACTAAACAGTAGTGTTTCTGTAGCTGCAACTACCAGTATTACTTGTAGGGGAAGGGGCCAAGAGACTTTGGTGTGGTATGGACCTGGCACCAGGTCAGGTTATTCTAATTTCAGGGCTGAATATGAATTTATTTCGATGTAAATATTCCGTTCTGATTTTGGAAGTTTCCCCTCAATGCAGCAGGTTTAATGCGTGATTGAACCCGTTGGCCCAGCTTTACATGACCTTAGCTGTTGATAGGCCATTAAAAAACCAATAAACAAACAAACCAAACAGTAAGATTTCCACAGTTAACAAACAGTAAAGTTTCTGTAGTTACTAAACAGTAGGGTTACTATAGTTACACAAATAACATTTTCTTAGTTACTGTCCTCAAGGTAAAAATGAGTCTGTTTCCATAGTTACTGTGATCAAACTAACCAGTGAGCAGAGTTTCTATAGTTACAACATGCTCAAAATGACAAACTGTAGTTGGGTTTCCATGGTTACAATACTCGACAAAAATATTGGGGTTTCCATGGTTACTGCAGTGATTCAGTTACAATGGTATAGGTTTCCGTAGTTACCGCTCTCACTGTCATTGACTATTTTTCAGACATTGGTATGCTGCCCATCAAAGAGTAAGTAATCTTACATTGTATTTAACCCTTTCAACACTACAGACCTCTATAGTGGTGTTTGCAAACAGTGTAGATCCAGATGAGCCGGCTCATGACGAGCCGTCTCATCAGGATCTGCACTTTTTACAAGTAATTTTCATATTGTTTAGAAACAAACACCCCGTTTTCATAAATGGACTAATCTGAAAGTCATTTTGTTATGATTGGATTGGTCGGAAAATTTACATATAAAAATCAATTCTAGTTATTTAGGGGTGAAATGGTTAATATGACAGACCTTTCAATAGTTACAATCAGCTCAGTCCCTTATCAGGGCTTATGCTGTTACGCTATTTCGTCAGTTAAATAGCCGTATTTATCCTAATCTGTGAAGGTGCATTAAAACGATTTGCAATTGTTGTAATGTCCTTTGTCAGCAGGTGAGGGATTGTCCGTGGCCTAGGGGATATGACATTGGACTTCAATACCGGAGGTTGCGACTTCAGTTCTCATCCTCGGTGTGAAAAATACTTTCATAGCATTTCCATCCCACTGGTCTGTCGGATGACACTTTAACCCTTCCTACGCTGTTGACGGAAATTGCCGTCTGCTGTTTTTCATTTTTGCTTTAATTCTTAACAAAAAAACTGGTTTTGACAGCACATGAGAATTGTCTGGGGACGTTTCTCATGTGCTGTCAAAACCAGGTTTTTGTCGAGAAATATTGAAAATAAAACATTTTCAGCAGACGACAACATTTAATTCAGCGTAGTAAGGGTTAACTGTGGTCCTGTCTCTATATGACCTTAGCTGTTGCTAGGACGTTAACCTTTTGTCAGCAGGCAGTCTATATTTGGGGTGGATGTGGACAAACTTGACCCTTGAATATCTGGCTACTATAGGTCCAATCAATATGAATGTTACCGTGGTAAAATTCTTCATGGAATAAATGGCATAAATGATCCCATTGTAATTTTAGTACAGAATTATAGAGGATAGTAGGTTAGTGCCGTGAATGGGAAAAAAATATCTGGCAAGGCTTAGGAAACGGGATGGGCGAGGCTTGCAGAGCACATCCCGTTTCCATGCCGCGCCAGATATTTTTCCCATTCACGGCACTAACCTACTATTCTATTTATCCCGTCAACACCTACAAATGGCTTTAAAATGCAAAAAAAAAATAACCCCAGCCACCGCACATATTCATACGCAGTGATTAGGTCGTATTGACAGGATATCAAAAATGTTTCACGGCACCGTGTTTCACGGCACATACGCACTGTATTGACGGGATAATATAGTATCTCCTCCTCCACCATCCATTTTACATTTATATTGCCGTCTGTTTATGATTTATTGCATGGAATTAGTCAATTGTGAGGTTTCGTTGTTACCCTTTTCTTTATGGGAATTAACTCTTTGCATGCTGGGAAATGTGTGGGCTATAAATAGTTCAAACATAGCAGATGACAATTCATTATATTCTCTTTTATTTCTCCTTATAAATGTCATGAATATGTCTTGGAATTTCATCAGAATTGTGTCCGGAGGACACAATTCTAATGAAATTTCAAGACATATTTACAGAGAGAAATAAAACATATACTCCTAATTCGTTTGGCGGATATTTTCACCGCTAGCATGCAAAGAGTTAAATAAGTGTATAACTGTCTCAATATTCCACCAGTTTTAAAAATTACGAGTGCACGCTATACAGATATAATAATTTAGTAATATTTATTTGACTGATAGTGACACGCGGTGGTATCAGGCTATTTTCATATATTTATATTATATATTTTCAAATGAGGCATGATATTTTTTAAGTAATGATACTAATTAAATGTGTCGCCTAAAAAAAATAATATTTTCGACAGATTATAAAGTATGATCATTGCACATCAAAAATAAATACCGAGAATAAATAGTAATGTCCATTAGTATTTTAATGAAACATGGTTATCGCCCCTGATATCAGTGTGGAAATTTACGTCTGATATAAAATTTATAATAATGACAATTAATACGTTGGGTAATGGTGAATGAATGTTTAGTTTGCCAGAAAATGTCTCAGATGATGTCTCTGATATAAAGAACATTTTGTACCTACTGAGTGGGCATGTACCTTTAACGATGAATCCATCCTCACATGGATTCATATCTCAAGGAGAATCTTACTACGATTCTCACTGAGGCCACCAGACGTAAAACTCCAATTAATCAACCAATCATCTACCAATAATCAACCAATCAGTTGTATACCAATCATCAACCAATATCTACCAATACTCAACCAATCAATGATATACCAATCAATCAACCAATCAATCATGGAGGTGCCACTGTAATCTATTTTTAGAAGTCCCGGAGACCCGGTGACCTGGCAATATGTGGATAAACCTGCCACAAAGACACAGGTATGTGACCACGCTTGTATACCCATCTCACCCGTACAATTGTGAAATCTGACAGTTACTGGAGAAATCGGGCTTATGGGGTTTGTGACCAGTGTAGGTCCTGATCAATTAGCACAGCCCTGTATCCTGATAGCGATCTATATTGCTTGTTAGACGCATGACGGGTGTTTCATTGATGAAATGGCGAACAGTGCAGTTCCTGATTAGACTTTGCAAATGCACAGGCTGATCTGGCTCCACACTGCTCGCAAAACCCATAAGCCCCATTTCGCTAGTCAATGCCACAAATAAGTCTGTCTGTTCGTTTCTATCGATCCGTCTGTCTGTCTGTCCGACATATGAATTAACGTTTTCGGCTACCTACTATGTTACCATAAAGCGGATTGGCTGTTCACTGTTAACCTATTACATGCGGAATACCCATATGGGTATAAACATTTCTAAAAAAAACTGTTTTCTTATATCTCATCAAAAGTATATGTTGTGACCACTCATTTGAACCGTCTCGATGAGACGGTTCAAATGATGGCCACACCATGTACTTTTAGAGAGCTCCGAGAAAACTAATCCGATTTTTCTATCGGCAAAATGGGGGAATCCCCAGCATGAAATGGGTTAAGAATGTATTTCCACTGAGATGAGACTCGAAACCAAGGCCTTGTCTCCATATATGACCTTAGCTGTTGCTGGGACATTAAACACTTTCAGTTTCACTAGTACTGTGTTGTCTCAGCCACTTTAGTGCATAGTGAGAACAACCGTCATAATTCAGGCGACGGCGATGAACGCATCATTTTTTGGTGTACATCCAAATTTGATGTGGTTGTCAGGGGGCCGTTTCACTAAACTTCTTACGACTAAAATGTTCGTAAGTGCAAATTTACAATCGTCTGCAAATTTCAATTGATGGATTTACATTTATTGAGCATAGGCTGCATATGCTCAATAAATGTAAATCCAATAATTGTTTACAAGAAAACATTGTAAATGTGAAATTTACAGACTGTCATAATTTTGCACTTACGGATATTTTAGTGGTACGATGTTTAGTGAAACGGCCCCCTGATCTTTTACCAGACTTCAAATGCTGTACCAAATCAGTGTATTATACCACCCATCAATTCCACTGTATTATCTTCCTATACACTTGCAGTACCATAGCTATTTTCACTGTTTTACATATTGCGCAATGTCCCCATTCCAAAACATACTGTCACCGGTCCATAACGTAATGTCTCGTACACATTTATTTTTCCAAGGGCTAATTATATTCACTATCACCCTTCCTGGGGGCAGTTTTACTAAACTTAGTACGACTAAAATGTTTGTCAGTGCAAATTTATGATAGTCTGTAAATTTCACATTAGCAATGTTTTCTTGTAAACAATTGATGGATTTACATTTATTGAGCATAGGCTGCATATGCAGCATATGCTCTGACAATCAATTGAAATTTCCAGACGATCCTAACTTTGCACTTTTTAGTCGTACAAAGTTTAGTGAAACGGGCCCCTGGGGTGCAACATTTACATTGTACAGTGGAACCTCTCTAAACCGGACACCAAGAAAACACGTGATCTTATTCTTGGTAATTTTTCGGGTGATAATGTCTGTTCGTGATCGCATAGCACACAACTATGACTCAGAATGACCAAATGCCTGATTTACAGGGAAACCTCTCTAAGCCGGACACCCTGGGGACCTCCCAGGGTGTCATGTTTAGACAGGTTCCACTGTATTGCCTAAATGAATGTCGGCAGTTCCTGTGAATGACGTTGAGATTTGATAAATGTTGTTTCAGGCGAAGTCCCACGATCGTAACAGCAGTGAACCAGATGGCGATGAAGTGAAGATATTCATCAACAAGCACGGGGCTCCGTCTCTAGGCTGCAGGTAATACTGGACCGGGCTTGTGCAGTTGCCAGTGGGTGGAAGGTGGGAAAATCGGTAATTTAACGATCGGGGTTCATCCTTACCGGAATTCCGACTGGAGACCTGGGGCCCGTTTCACTAAACTTCGTACGACTAAAATGTTCGTAAGTGCAGATTTAGAATAGTCTGTAAATTTCAATTGATGGCTTTACATTTATTGAGCATAGGCTGCATATGCAGCCTATGCTAAATAAATGTGAATCCAATAATTGTGTACAAGAAATCATTGTTAATGTGAAATTTACAGACTATCATAAGTTTGCACTTACGAAAATTTTAGCCGTAGGAAGTTTAGTGAAACGGGCCCCTGGTTTGGCCCTCACATATGTCTTTGGCATTTTGTATGTGACAGTTGAATCTGGTTATACCCTTACCGGAGTCTCGATATATCCCTGGTTTGGCCCTCAGGTACATTTTATTTTTGGTTTTCTTGTTACTTGAGAGTTTAATCCGATTATACCTATTATAAAAGTAGTAGGATTATTAATCTATTATTTTTAGGGAGTGGGACTAAGTGACTTTGGTGTGATGGGGACCGGGCACAAGGCCAGGTTATTCTAATTTCAGGGCTGAATATATTTTTTTTAAATATTCAGTTCTGATTTTGGGACCCCCCCCCCACCCCCCCCCCCCCCACCCCCAATCACAACACGTTAAATATGGGATTCACCCCCATTAATCCGGCCTAAAATGACTGTCGCTGATGACAGGCCGTTAAATACCATTAAATGAAATGAAATGCAATGTACATGCTCAAATCTCGTGCTCAACATCAGGAAATATGCTTGGTCGAGGCTGAGCTGTGATGTACAGTACACACCAGAGCTCAAGATAAGCTGCGTATTTGCTTAAATACCGAATTAAAATTGCCAAAACCACAATTGAAATCGGAAGTAGCGAGTATCAAAAAGCAATAACAAATTTGTGGTACATTTATCATGCTACAGAAAACAATAAACAGACCACAAATATAGCATATTTTTCTTATTTTCCATGAAAGCACATCTTGGTATTTCATTAGAATTGTCTCCAAGGAGACAATTCTAATGAAATGCCAAGACATGTTTTCATTTCGAAGCAAACTATTCAATAATTGCTGTCTGTTGATGTGTAAACAATAGTGTGATTTTATTTTACGCAATTAAAATATTGAAATACTCAATTGCTTCAGATATGATTGAGTGAAAATACTCAATTACTAATTCCTTATCTGGAGCCCTGGTTCCCACTAGGATGGACATCCGGCCTGTCACCAATGGATGTCACTGTAGTTCTATGTGATAAAACTACGGCAAATTTTTCTTCAGTCTTTTATGTGCGCTGATTTTTTGTGTAAATTCTGATTAGCATAACAAGTACATTGTACAAGTACAGTATAGTGTTCCAGCATCAAACCAGGGCGGAATTATATTTCGCCCAATCGTTTATAGTTGTTTCGCCCTCGGTCTCAAGGTAAGGAATTAGTAATTGAGTATTGTCACTCCATCACTTCTGAAGCAATTGGGTATTTCAAAATTTTAATTGGGTAAAATAAAATCACACTACTGTTTACACATCCACAGACAGCAATTGTTGAATAGTTTGCTTCGAAATGAAACGTGTCTTGGTATTCTCCTTGGAGACAATTCTAATGAAAGACCAAGATGTGTTTTCATGGAAAATAAGAAAAATATGCTATATTTGTGGTCTGTTTATTGTTTTCTGCACCATGATAAAAGTACCATAAATTATTTATTGCTTTTTGATACTCGCTACTTCTGATTTCAATTGGGTTTTTGGCAATTTTAATTGGGTATTTAAGCAAATACGCAGCTTATCTGGAGCCCTGTGGGAGGCATATAGTGTTTGGACTTCTCAAAAGAGTGGGAACCGTGAAGTACAGTATAGTGTTCCAGCATCAAACCAGGGCAGAATTATATTTCTCCCAATCGTTTATTGTTGTTTCGCCCTCGGTCTCCGTACAGTTGGGAGGCATATAGTGTTTGGACTGTGTCTCTTGGGGACTACGGTCGGGCAATTCTCAACAATAGTTTCTACTTTCAGCATTTTCACAGGACCAAAGACATTCCCGGGGATATTCATTGAGACGGTGCGACCGGGAAGTCTCGCCGAGGATTATAGACTCGAAGTGGGTGACCAGATCATGCAGGTGAACAACAAAAGCTTCCTGGACATCAAACATAAAGAGGTACGTACGGGCAAACCATGTGTTATCAGTAGCCTATTTCACCAATATTGCAAAGTATACTTATCTAGCAAAGTATACTTTGAGGGAGAAATATTCAATTTAAGGATAAATTTATTAATTTTTATTATACTGAAATTATTACATTAACGAAATGGCTGTGATAATTAGTGGTAAAACGATATACCGGTATACCGGTATATTGCGTATCGCGATATTTACACCATATTCTCGGTCGCCATCTTGTGTTAAAATGTGTAAAATTATTCAAAATCATTCAAAACATAATTTTTAATATGACAGAAGTAAATATTTTGAATAAACACGCCACAATTAGATGACTAATACATGTAGTGAGTAATCTCGGACGTCCAACACATCTGGAAGTTTTCAGCAAATTCCGTGTGTAAAGTTCAGTCTGCGAAATTAGCCGGTTGCCCGATGCCAGAGACGTGTAGAAATCGCGACGGACGTGTAAATTTTCCAATCTCACAGGCCCGGCAGGCACCTGTTTTAAAAACGCATAAACGTAATAAAACTGGACAGTAGAAATGTTTTTCTAAATTCTTTAAAATTACGAATGTTTACACCGGAATTGAAGTCGTCTAGAAAAGGATAGGTGTAAATTCACGACTGTTTAAAGACTGTTCTTTATCTCCTGTTTGTTTTTATTATTATTTGTTCATACATGGTATAATATCGCAATACGTATTGCAATATGGGTTTGTTGTATCGCAACATATCGCAATACGGGTTTGACCGTATCGTTGCACCTCTAGCGATAATGTAATAAAGTCAGTATAATAATTCTGCATATGTTTAATCATCAAATCTATGCAGTGGTTAGTTCTATATGAAATAATGCATTTTGGGAAAAACAAATGATTATTCCCTCAAAGTATACTTTGCTAGATATACTTTGCAATTTTTATGAAATCGGCTACAGGCGAGGCTAGGAAATGCTTAAGAATTCCGAGGCTTGTCTGACGAACTATGCTGTTGTACCGAATCCTGACTGTATGTACAGAATACCAAGTTTATCAGGCGAGGATAAGAAACACGTAGGTATTCCAAGGCTTGTCGAGGAATCCCTACCGGTTACGAGCCGTGTTACGAGACGTCTTTGTCAACAAAAGTTTCACGGGCATCAAACCTCCGTACATAGAAAATACAGGAGGTTGTGGGTTCAATCCAAGATATGAAAAATTACTTTATTGTGATACGCACCCCCACCGCCACTGGTATTCTGGACGAGACTTGAAGCCGAGATCAGGGATGGGTTGTGGCCTAGGGGCAAAGAGGGAGAAATTTTCAATTTAAGGATAAATTTATTTACAGCTGATTCTCTTTATCTCGATATACCTGCTTATCTCGATATGCGTCCGAGGTTCCGGCCGAATTCCCTATATAGATCATGTATTTTACTCCTGATAACTCGATATCCGAAATGTCAGGTAAGTTTTCACAGTCTATAGAATTCAAAAACACCGCCTCTAAAATGTTTTAAGCCTTGCACAAACGTGTTAAATTAATTCACTTAAACAATAATTAACCAATTAATCGATGTGATATCGGATCACTTTAACATGAAGATGAAATAAACGGCGTGGCAATCAAGTCAATTGAACCGACGAGTTCAGGTCCGTCATGGTTTGGGGACGAAATGTGGGTCTTGCATTTTGCGATTGAATCGTCGGAAAAGACGGCGAGCGTTGACATTTAGATGTAACGCTTATTCATTGATGTGTATTGGGTATGATTTGCAAAACAAATGTTGTGTACCGGAAATTGTGTCGTGCATATGCGATATATTTAGTAACAACGCATGCGCATTTCGTTATTAGAAAATGCGCGATTTATGAAAACCCGGAAGTAAAGTAAAGTTGGTATTTTTTAAGCGATTATGTTCGGATTTTTTCGAGAATGGTCGCAAAATTTGGCGATTTTTTATCTCGAAGTTCGGATATATCGATATATTTTGCTCAACTTCGAGACAACGAGAATTACCTGTATTTTTATTATACTGAATTTATAACATTATCACAGCCACTTCGGAAAGTGGCTGTGATAATGTAATAAATTCAGTATAATAATTCTGCATACTTTTAATCATCAAATATATGCAATCGGTAGTTTATACGGGAAAAATAAATGCTTACTAGAAAAGTGTACTTTGCAATGTTGGTGAAATAGGCTACGGACTTCCAATCCGGAGGTTGTGGGTTTACACCTCGCCTAGGCATCAAAAAATACTTTCATAGTATTTCCATCCCATTGGTCTTTCGGATGAGACTTGAAACCGAGGTGCCGTCCCTAAATGACCTTAGCCGCTGCTGGGACATTAAACCCATTCACAGGTGGGTGGCAAGTGGGAGCATGCGATGGGTAATTTAACGATCGGGGTTCATCCTTACCGGCTGGAGACCTGGTTCGGCCCTCACATACATCTTTGGCATTTTGTATGTGACAGTTGAATCTGGTTATACCCATTATGTGAGTATTACGATTATTCGTAATTCAATTTTAGGGGAAGGGGCCAAGTGACTGGTGTGGTATGGACCTGGCACCAGGTCGGGTTATTCTAATTTCAGGGCTGAAAATATTTGTTCTCGATGTAAATAATCTGTTGTGATTTTGGGATTGTCCCCTCAATCCAGCAGGTTAAAGCGGGATCGAACCCGTTTGCCCATCCTTACATGACCTTAGCTGTTGATAGGCCGTTAAACACCAATAAACAAACAAACTAACAAACCCATTCACTTTCACTTTAAATCAAGGTGCCACCTATATATGACTTTAGCTGTTGCCGGGATGTTAAAATTTAACACCCTTTCACTTTCACTTTCACTTGTATAAAATTGCAGGCCATTGTGGAGCTGATGGGCACAAAGGAGCTGAACATGGTGATAAAGAAGGGCGTGGTATGTAGAATAATAGTTGGAGCATAACATGATAATGTTTATTATCAGTTCGTACACCCACACATAAATGCGCACTTTAAGCACTACACTGCTTTCGCGATGTTTGCCGAATGGTAAGGGGGGCATATAGTATTCTTGTATGTGACAGTTGAATCTGATGGTCCTCTATCATGCTGTAACAAATCCACGATCCTCAGGTCCCCGTTCAGCATTAGGTTAAGTTTGCATACTTAGTGCATTCAAAACCTTAACGCTCGGGTAAATGTCTTATAATTCCAGCACAAAAATATTTACACAATTCCCTAACATTTGATTGGCCCGTAGCAAGTCTCTGTCCAAAATTTATATCCCAGTAAACTCCCACGCCAAACTACTTTCTACAGGTGCGCTGTCAGTGCTGTCCATGTAAACAAATGGCTGCCGTCTGTCAAAATAAACACATTTTCTTGATGACTTTATTTCAAATGCTGGAATTATAAGGAATGAATGGCCTTTTTGTGCAATTTATCGGGGATATAAACTTGGAAAAGTCGCGTGAATACAAGTCTATACCCCGATAAATTCCACAAAAAGGCCATTCATTCCTATAATAGTTTCTATTTCTTTCACGTAACCGCTTTATGTTTCTCACATGCATTCCTCTGATGGTCCTTTACCACAATTCACGATCATTGGACCCACTAAACCCAAGGTCAAAGTCAGTTACTTCGTGCATTCAAAACCGTAACGCTCGGGTAAATGTCTTATAGTTTCTATTTCTTTCACGTAACAGCTTTATGTTTCTCACATGCATTCCTTTGCTGTCGTCCGTACGTCCCGTACATACGTCCCGTCCCGCTCTGACAGGTAAATTTCGTATAATTTCTGTTTCACGTAACTGCTTTATATTTCACACATGCATTCCGCAGATGGTCCTCTAACATGCTATGTGGGTGGCAGATGGGAGCATGCAATGTGTAATTTAACAATCGGTGTTCATCCTTACCGAAATCCCGACCAGAGACCTGTCTTGGCCCTCACGTACGTCGTTGGTGTTCTTGTATTTGTCAGTTGAATCTGATGTTCCTCTATCACACTGTAACAAATCCATGATCCTCGGGTCCCCGTTTAGCATTAGGTTAAGTTTGCATACTTAGTTCATTCAAAACCTACTGCTAGGGTAAATGTCTTACAGTTTCTATTTCTTTCACGTAACAGCTTTATGTTTCTCACATGCGTTCCTCTGATGGTCCTTTACCACAATCCATGATCATTGGATCCAGAGCTCCAGTTAAGATGCGTACTTTAACTAAAAATTCGAGGTATTTTTCTTAGTTCTTCACCAAAAATGGCAAGTTGGAAGTTCTTTAGAATCGTCTCAATGAGACGATTCTAAAGCACTCCCAACTTGCCATTTTTGGTGAAGAAATAACAAAATTCCCCCCAAAGTTGATCAAATTACGCACCTTAACTGGAGCTCTGATTGGACCCACTAAACCAAAGGTCAAAGTCACTTACTTAGTACATTCAAAACCTTAAAGCTCGGCTGCCACAGGGGGCATTCGTGTGCCGATAGGCCACATTTCTAGTTTCTGTAAATGTTCGGATCTGATTTTGGGATTTACCTCCCACAACAGGTAACATATGGGATTCGACCTTGTTAACCTGGCCTAAAATTACCTTACCTGTTGACACCATTAAGTCAAATCAAATCCCCAGGGTTTGCCATTGCTGAATGTGGGCACGAAGAAGCGGCGCGCCCCCGACCCACCTGGGACGGTAAAGGCAACGTCCATGCATGAAGACAACGACAGGTATGCTTCCACAGACAAGCAGACTAGCGAGTCTGAGCACGATGCTTTACACAGCCACAAACAAACTGACATAGCTGATCCCTGTACCTTATATAGTCTCACGGCAGGTGATCTTACTGGTGCATCTAACACTGTTGATTTTGCTGGTACAATCAACACAGCCAATTTTGCTGAAAGAACCAACACAGCTAATTTTGCTGGTAACACTAACACTACTGATGTTATTGGAACAACCAACACTATTGGTTTTGCTGGTAACACTAACACTGTTGACGTTCTTGGAACAAGCAACTCTATTGGTTTTGCTGGTAAAACTAACACTGTTGACGTTCTTGGAACAAGCAACTCTATTGGTTTTGTTGGTAAAACTAACACTGTTGACGTTCTTGGAACAAGCAACTCTATTGGTTTTGCTCGTAAAACTAACACTGTTGATGTTATTGGAACAAGCAACACTGTTCAATTTATGGATAGAACCTTTGATACTGTTGTTACATCTGGTGGTGTTGATGATAGTGATGATGATGATGATGATGATGATGATGATGATGATGATGATGATCAGGATGCTGTGGTCACATTTCCGGACTTAAAAGCAGGAGATTTACTCCCTTCTAAGTCGGAAAGATACGTGAAGTTTATTGATCAAGTTGATCTTAGTGATAATGATATATCCGCTGTTGTTAGTCGTCCTTCAGTTACAAGGGAAGGAAAAGCCGTCTCCTTTCAAGGTGTTGCTGGAAATGCCTGTGAAAATGAGTCGGAAGCAAGCACAAATGACATGAATTTTGATCTGAATATTTAATATTATTTTGATTAACCTTTCAATCCTACACACCATAAAGCCTCCTTTTGCAAACTCTGTAGATCCAGATGAGCCGGCTCATTGTGAGCCGTCTCATCAGGATCTAGAGTGTTTGTCATTATTTTTCAGAATTTAAAAGAAAACTTATGCCTTGTATGATTAATAAACCAATCTATTTAAGATTGAAATGGTTAATTCCGAGATGAAATATTAGACAAAGATCTCAGAGCTCCAGATAAGCTTTGTGCCGAAAGCGTACTATACCCCTTGATTCCAAACCATTGCATATTTTACTTTTTCATATGGATTATTGACTAAATAGGGAACAAATTATTTTATGAAACATTCACTTATTTGAGCTGCAAAATGAATGTTTGCTTTTTGCAGCACAACTAAGTGAATTTTCAACTTTATGACCGTATTTTCACTACTCAATTTGAAAATCAATTCGCATTTTCACATTGCTTTTGTACTCCCATTTTTGATAATCAATGCGTATTCAGCTAAAATAATTGCGTAAAATATGCCAATACGCACCTTATCTGGAGCTCTGAAGATCTGATGAATAGGAACTGTAATTGAATATTGTGTATATTGTAATTGTGTAGCTACAGTTGTTGAGTGTTATGATACTTACTTTACTATTTATTGCTATATAAAAGTCATTTAATTATATAATTTCTGTGATTTTGTTTGCTAATCATGATGATTTTTTCTGTGAATTTTGTATGATAATCCTGATCATATTTAACCCTTACTACGCTGAATTAACTGTTGTTGTCTGCTGGAAATGTTTTATTTTCAATATTTCTCAACAAAAACCTGGTTTTGACAGCACATGAGAATCGTCTCCAGTGGAAAATGAAAAACATCAGACGGTAATTTCCATCAACAGCGTAGGAAGGGTTAAATATACAATTACTTGTATTAACATGCTTCCAATCTGTTGTTTTAGTGGCGAGATAATATGGTAAGATATGTGAATATTGTTATCCGACTTGGAAAATAGATTGGTATTTTAAATGTTTTGAAGAATTATTTTCAGGAACAAAAACGAAAAATTCAGATTTAAATTGCTTTAAATGGTTCACTTGTTATAGCACAGTGCAGAGTAGTATATTATAATTGTACGTCTTAAATTTAGTTTGTCACATATCATGCAAAAATGTTTCTGCGGTAAAGGTTTAACCACACTAAATCATCAGATATTCATGCACGGTGTAGTCAAAAGTAGTACATTAAAAAAAATAAGCCAAATTTGTTTATGCCATAGACACTCTTTGCTTGCAGAAACCAGTCAATTGATGCACTAATCTACTTCACAGGCATGTTAATGTACCATTTACACCAGTCTCAAGTATATGCTGTGGGATTACTTTGTAAGTCGGATCATGTTTGTCATGTGAGGCGCTGACTTTGCGCCACCACCAGGGTGGTCACAGGAGATTGAATTTATCTTTCTTAACAATAATTAAACCTATATTTTAGTGAATATCCAGAGCAGAATGGCTGCCGGTTATGGGAAATTAGGTCCCACAACATCCATACGAAAAATGAAAGTAGCAGAGAATAGCAAAATATGTGGTCATTGGTTAGACAGATAATTCCTTTGTTGACTGGTGAGATAAAATGTGTTATTGTGCAGTACAATCTCAGGTGTGTGACCCGGGCTAAGGTGCTGTGTTTATTTAAGCCTTACAGCCCTAAGTAACTGGATTGGACTGTGATGTGTTAATTTTCCGACCAATCCAATCATCACAAAATGATTTTCAGACTAGTCCATTTATAAAAGGGGGGTGTGTTTTTTTCTCTCTGAAAAATACGGAAATTACTTGCAAACAGCGCAGATCCTTATGAGACGGCTCATTATGAGCCGTCTCATTAGGATCTACACTGTTTGCAAACACCACAATAGAAGTCGGTAGCGTTGAAAGGGTTCAGCTAACAATTTATTTACCAATCTATTTTCCAAGGATATTCAGTGTGGGAAATCGCTTGATCAAAACGTGGCAGCGATTGCAAATTTGCGCCAAGGTCCGTCAACAATACGGGGTTGAATCGTTGTATGTAATATTGTGTTTGATATAAACGTATGCCAAATATCTGACGTTTTATTTTACGGATGATATTTTATCTGATACAGCCTATGGGATGTGCAAATTAATGCGGAACACTCTGATATATTCACTTTTACAGAGTTGGTGTACAAACAGTTTTGACAAGGTACCGTTCTATGTTAAAGATCAGTAAAATGCACCTGCCGGGTATTTGCGGAAACTACACATCTCTCTGTAAAGCTAAATATACCTGCGTGATTAACCCAGTAAACAGCTGCACGCGAAAATTGTCGTCTGCTGATGTGTTACATTTTGCCTTCTTTCTCGGACAATAAAAACATGGCTTGACAGCACTTTAGAATAATTTCCATTGGAAATTATTCTAAAGTTCTGTCAAACCATGTTTGTGATAAGAAAAATGGAAAATAGAAATAAACAGCAGACGACAGAATTAATTTGGCAGTGTAAGGGTTAATGCGAGCATTCCACTTGCAGTACAAGATAAAGTATAACGTATATGTGGCTGTGACTAGAAAAATGGGGCTTATGGAATTTGTGACCAGTGAAGCTCCTAATCAAATAGCACGCACCTGTGGCCTGATATCGATCAATATTGCTTGTGAGAAGCAAATTGTTGATGGAATGGCGAACAGTGCTGATCCTGGATGCACAGTCTGATCTGGAGCTACACTGGTCGCAAAACCCATAAGCCCCATATCTCCAGTCACATTCAAATTTAATGAAACAGTTTACCTCATTTAATTTTGAAAATCTTGACATATTTTGAAATTACCGCCATGTTTTGGTCGTGCGATTCCCAGCATTGATACTTACTGCTTCCGTAACTTAACAGCATGCATATCTGTGCACCTTGTCCTGTTTTCCTTTTTATGTACCCCGGGGGAAAAAAACCTGAGGTGCATATGGTCACCACCCTGTCCGTCTGTCTGTTCGTAGGAGATTTGCATTAACACTTAGCATGTGGGAAACAAACATTTCTCAGTAAAATCATGGTTTGACAGCACTTTAGATTTTAAAGTTCTATCAAATTATGTTTTGATGAAGAAAAAAACAAAGAAAAGAAAAATGCACAGCTGACGATGAAATTTAACTCTGCATGCTAGCGGCGAAAATATCCGCCAAACAAATTAGGACTATACATGTATGTTTTATTTCTCTCTGTAAATATGTCTTGGAATTTCATTAGAATTGAGTCCTCAGAATCATGGTTTGACAGCACTTTAGATTTTAAAGTTCTATCAAATTATGTTTTGATGAAGAAAAAAACAAAGAAAAGAAAAATGCACAGCTGACGATGAAATTTAACTCTGCATGCTAGCGGCGAAAATATCCGCCAAACAAATTAGGACTATACATGTATGTTTTATTTCTCTCTGTAAATATGTCTTGGAATTTCATTAGAATTGAGTCCTGAGGACTCAATTCTAATGAAATTCCAAGACATATTCATGATATTTACAAGGAGAAATAAAAGAAAATATGATGAATTTTTGTCCGCTAGTTTTGAACTATTTATAGCCCACAAGTTTCCCAGCATGCAAAGAGTTAATTCAGCATTGTAACGGTTAAAGTGTTCGGCTACCTACTACCATAAGTCAGATTGGCTTGAAACTGCATATGCTTATTTGTCATCATCCATATTTTCATAGTGTTGCGACCCCTGTGGGAAAGGTTAAATGACATAGAAATTTGCGTTAACGTTTTCTGCTGCCCACTATCTTTATTACCATAGGTCGGATTGGCTTGAAACTTTACATGCTTATTTTTCATCATCCATATTTTCATTTTATAGCCAACCAATGCGACACCTGTGCTCAAGGTGAAGGTCAAATTACCTATAAATTTGCTTTAACGTTTTCGGATGCCTACTATCTTCGTTAATATATGTCAGATTGGCTTGAAACATTATTATTTGTCATCATCCATATTTTAATTCTATTGCCCACCTGTGAGGCCCCTGTGATCAAGGTCAAGGTAATATAAGGTTTGATCATGTCCAGCCGTGTGCAAACGTTTGCTGTGGCCCGAGGGAACTGATTGAACCCCAAGGCCGCAGGCCGCGGGTTCAAACAGTTCCCGAGGGCCACAGCAAACGTTTGCACTCGGCTGGACATGATCAAACGTTATTGTTACATTTCCAACAAAAAACTGATGTAATTTGAGCATTATATTCAATATTTTCAGTACTTTTATAAATCGCCCCATTCGCGTAGATAATTTTCGGTATTCATATTCCGGGGCCGCGTCATGAACATCATGAACGTCATGAAGTAGTGACGTCTTGAAGGCACTTCCGCGTAGTGACGTCATGAAGGCACTTGGTCTACGCGCGGCCCCGGAATGAGCATTGCCTAAAGCCATATGCAAACAGCACGCGCTATATGTTTGCACATATGTGCAAACAACGGAAACCACGTAACAATACAAATTTCTATCCGTTATAACTCTACGACCCTTAGTCGGATTGGCTTGAAACTTCATCATACTCTTTATTGGTCATCATTCATATTTTCATTCTATAGCTCACCCATGAGGCCATTGTGCTGAAGGTCAATGTGAACTGACTTAGGAATTGGATTTACAGTGTTTAAGGGGCTCATCCAGCAGTGTTACTGATTTCTTGTTTCGTCACATGATTCCATGCATTAACCCTTACACCACTATCTTATTTGTTTTGTCGTCTGCTGTTTATTTTCTATCTTTCATTTGTATCATCAAAAACATGCTGTGACAGCACTTTAAAATAATGTACAACATGCTTTGACAGCACTTTAGAATCATTTCCATTGGAAATTATTCTGAAGTGCTGTCAAACCATGTTTTTATTGAGAAATAAGGCAAGATATAAAAGCAACAGCAGATAGCAATTGTTGTGTGTAGCGGTCTAAGGGTTAATATTTACTGCTTCTGTAATCTAACACTTAGACTGCTGCACACTAAAATTGTCGTCTGCTGTTGCTTTATATTTTGCCTTCTTTCTCAATAAAAACATGGTGTGACAGCTCTTTAGAATCATTTCCATTGGAAATGATTCTAAAGTTCTGTCAAATCATGTTTTTAATGAGAAAAACGAAAAACAGAAAATAAACAGCAGACGACTTTGAATGCGGGAAATGAATAATGCTTTCTGCTGTTTGTTGTTGTTTTTTAAATAAATAATTTCTCAATAAAAGCATGTTTTGCCAGCACATTAGAATAATCTCACATATCTTGTGGGTGGCAGGTGGGAGCACGCGATGGGTAATTTAACGATTATTTTCGACAGATTATAAAGTATGATCATTGCACATCAGAAATTAGAACTGGTGGAAGAGTGACACAATTATACACTTATTTAATTCCTATAAAGAACATGTTGTGCCTACTGAGTGGGCATGTACCTTTAAGAAATAACTTTTTATATATACTTATTTTTTTTTTAAAACATGTCTATTAAGAAAAGTGAAAATTAAAAAAATCACAGCAGATGGCAACATTCCATTGAGCATTGTAAGAATCAGAAAATACATTTATCCCGTCAACACAGTGCGTATGTGCCGTGAAACACGGTGCCGTGAAACATTTTTGATATCCTGTCAATACAACCTAATTACTGCGTATGAATACGTGCCGTGGCTGGGTTTTTTTGTATTGCAAATACTAGAATAGTAGGTTAGTGCCGTGAATAGGAAAAAATATCTGGCGCGGCACTGAAATGGGATGTGCTCGGCAGAGCCTCGCCCATCCCGTTTCCTAAGCCTTGCCAGATATTTTTTCCCATTCACGGTACTAACCTACTATTCTCTATGTACTGGATGTACATCTATTTCCCCTCATTTCTCACTATAGCATGCGTCACTATGTAACACTTTAGAGGCACCGTGTCTCGGACATGCACAGAAAGTCATGAACCAATGATGAATTTATTTAAATTAATTCAAATAGTGCCATATATTTATACCTCTGCACAAATGCCATACCTCCATGCTGCCCTTAATATGGCCTTTTGACATTCACAACTGTGCTTATGAATACTTATCACTTTTGGTGATTTAAGTTTGCCACAGTTTCTCTAATCTGCCGCCGGAGGCATTCGCGTGTCGACAGCCACATTTTCTTGTTATAGTACATTATGTAGTCCGTCCACAAAGCGAAAAACAACAAATTATCTGAGACATCATTGGAGACACGGTGCCTTTAACGCTTATCCCTATAACCCCTTTCACTCACTTAATAGAGGTATCAACTAGAAAAGCCTCTTTATTTCGTAATCAATTTTACTCTGATATTAAATATCTACAAGGTACGACTTTCACCATCGTTTCAACCAATAGAAATGGTACTAGTGTACCTAGGGCTATGCTCGCTAATTCAGTAATTGTAACACGCGCGAAGGCCGGGACCAGCAGGGTCCCTGCCTTTGCGCGCGTTGCAATTACTGAATTAGCGAGCCGGGACCAAGGTGACTAATCCACTTCCGTTGGTTGAAAAAATGGCGAATGTCGTACCTTGTAGATATTTAATAATAACTAAGTGCCTGTGCTTTCACTCGGTATTCTGTATCATCGACTTGCAATCCCCGCCCTTCACAACCTGATGCACAGAGGAGCTATGACTGGAGAAATGGGGCTTATGGCATTTGCTACCAGTGTAGACCCAGACCAGTCTTGATCAGGTCATGCACTGTTCACAATATCGTCAGTGAAATATCTGTCTGTAGAGTCGGGCTGTTGACAAACAGTATACAGGGTGGCCACGGAAAATGGAGAAAACAGGGAAAACTGCAAAAATAAATTCCCTGGGATTTGCTAAAATAACCCAAATAAGGGAACGAACAGTGAATTTTGCATTTCTTTTGCCATTGATAAAAATTTGAACGCGTGAAATGTGGGACATATCAATTGTCATCGTTCTGATGTTGTTTATATTTGTGTTGTTGTTTTTTTTCTCAATAAAAACATGGTTTGAAATTGGAAATGATTCTATATTTGATGATCAAAAGTATGCAGAATTATTATACTGAATTTATTACATTATCACAGCCAAAATGTAATAAAAATTCATAAATTTATCCTTAAATTGAAAATTTCTCCCTCAAAGTATATTTTGCTAGATAAGTATACTTTGCAATGTTGGTGATCAGTAGCCTATTTCATCAACATTGCAAAGTATACTTTACTAGCAAAGTATACTTTGAGGGAGTAATCATTTATTTTTCCAGAAATGCATTATTTCACATAGAACTAACAAATGCATATATTTCATGATTAAAAGTATGCAGAATTATTATACTGAATTTATTACATTATCACAGCCATTAAATGGCTGTGATAATGTAATAAATTCAGTATAATAAAAATTAATAAATTTAAAAAAAAATGAAAATTTCGCCCTCAAAGTATACTTTGCTACTAAAGTATACTTTGCAATGTTGATGAAATCGGCTACAGGCTACAGGAGTGTGCTAGCATATCAGAATATATTGGCCATGCTGTCACAATTTCTCCAGTCACCAGTCACCAGTTTGTCTACATAGTGAGGATTTGAGAGAACACACATGAGGATTTGTATAAACAATACAAATAAAATGAGTTGTGTTGAAATTGTGAAGATTTGCATTAAAATTGTATGGATTTGAGTCAAAATAGTGATAATTTCAGTGAAAACTGAAGACTTGCATCAAAATACTGATTATTTATGTAAAAATAGTGAGGATTTGAGTCAAAATAGTGAGGATTCGAGTCAAAATAGCGAATAGTCAGGATTTCAGTCAGGCAGACACTTTTTCTGCACTTTATTTCAATAATAGTCACTAACATTTTCTACCAGCTTTCCTTCCGGCCCCGTGCAGGCACCGGGGCGGGATCAACTGATCCTGAGAATAGTGTTGCAGTAGCCATTGCTTGTCGTAAAAGGCGACTAAACTGGCTTAACGATTGGGTTCATACTTTCCGGAACCCACTATACCGGATTTGGCCCTCATGTACATTTTTGGCTTTCTTGTATGTGAGAGTTGAGTCGGGCTATGCCCCATATATAAAAGTAAGATTAGCGCTAATCCTATTACTTTTAGGGGATGGGATAAATGATGCTGGTGTGGCGAGGGCCTGGCACCAGATCAGGTTGTTCTAATTTCAGGACTGAATATATATTTTGATTGTAAATATTGAGTTCTGAAGTTGGGATTTACCCCCCTTGGACAGGTGGATATGGGACTCGACCCCGTTGACCCGTCTGCGTGTAGACTCCCTGAGGCTTGTACCTCTATGTCAGAAAAGCGGACGTTAAACTCTATTCACTCACTCACTCACTACCAGCTTTCCTGATAAAATGCTTTATCCCGCTTTAGATATGAGACACGCCATGTGATTTTGTACCTTGAGACACGCCATGTGATTTTGTACCTTCAGACATCTGCGTAATTTCATGAAATGCGTTTACAAAATTTCCAATATTTTCCATAAAAGTTGAATTATTCCGCATGTACTCTGATAAATTTTGTCAACTTTTGACTTTACATGTATTTATGAAAATATTGTAAATTTTGTAAACGTATTCGATGAAATTACGCAGATGTCCGAAGGTACAAAATCACATGACGTGTCTCATATATTCTTAACCTCTTACCATCATGTGTATATTATTATGTTACTACACATATTTATTTATCAATATCATATATGTCTGTATTGTGTTTACACATATATAATGTAGTTCTGATGTATTCTTTGACACAAATAAACCTCTAACCATTGTGCTGTATGTTCACTGTTGCTGCATGATCTTTCTGTATTTTCTACCCACTGCTTTAATTCTTTGCATGCTGGGAAAACTTGTGGGCTATAAATAGTTTAAAAATAACCAGTCATTATATTTTCTGTTGTTTCTCCCTTTAAATATCATGACTAATTCTTGGAATTTTGTTACGATTACGCACTTCTAATGAAATTCCAAGATATATTACGCACTTCTAATGAAATTCCAAGATATATTACGCACTTCTAATGAAATTCCAAGATATATTAAGGCCATACAAAAGTACTTTGGTTCTCATGGACAAATAAAAACATGTAAATTCACGCCAGACGAAAATCTGGTGATTTGTCACGTCAATCTAAAGAGGTTATAGTAACTGTATTAACCCTTAGACCGCTACTCGCAACTGTTGTCGTCTGCTGTTGGTTTTATATCTTGCCTTATTTCTCTACAAAAACATGGTTTGACAGCACTTCAGAATCATTTCCAATGGAAATGATTCTGAAGTGCTGTCAAAGCATGTTGTAAATTATTCTAAAGTGATGTCAAAGCATGTTTTTGATGATAAAAATGGAAAATAGAAAATAAACAGCAGACGACAACAAAATAAGATAGCGGTCTAAGGGTTAATCATGGAAACGTTGATTAACATCACATGATCGATCATCAACTAAGTATTCTACAGTGCTGTAAAAACATGTTTTTATATAAATAAACAGCAGACGACAAAAAAATTACGATAGCCGTCTAAGGGTTAACCACATAATTATGTGAAACACATGTTTTTCATTTTCCGTAGCCTACGTGTCTAAGAACCAAAGTACTTTTAGAGTGTCACAAGGGTAGATACCAAAATATAGGATTGAATTGACTATTCTCATCTGCTGTTTATGCCCATGTAAATACCTGGGGGCCGTTTCACTAAACTTTGTAAGAGTAAAATGTTTGTAAGTGCAAAATTATTATCGTCTGTAAATTTCACATTAACACTGTTTTCTTGTAAACAATTATTGGATTTACATTTATTGAGCATAGGCTGCTTATGCAGCCTATGCTCAATAAATGTAAATCCATCAATTGAAAATTACAGACGATCCTAAATTTGCACTTACGAACATATTAGTCATACAAAGTTTAGTGAAACGGGGCTCCTGTACGTAGTAGGTCGAGGGTTATATAATCTTTACCTTTCCATATGGTGATCTGTCTATCCATACGTGTGGCATTAACACTTAAGATGTCTGAATTGGCCACAAAAAAAAGAATCCAAAATACCTAGCATGTATGTAAAATGCTGAACTACTTTCCATAACTGAGGCGCAGCTAAAATAATTCTTAAGAAAACGGAAAATAAACACATTTTCTTGATGAATTTATTTCAAATGCTGGAATTATAAGGAATGAATGGCCTTTTTGTGGAATTTATCGGGGATATAAACTTGGAAAAGTCACGGGAATACTGGTATTCCCGCGACTTTTCCAAGTTTATATCCCCGATAAATTCCACAAAAGGCCATTCACTCCTATAATAAGGCTTTTATTTTTGGTTCCAGGATTTTGGTGCCAGAAAATGTTGTTCGGATAACTTTATACTTGTACTTTATGACACATCATTTCTTGTGGTACAACAACAACAACACTAATATCATGAGTGCTTTATTTTAACACTACATGTATGTCGACAGAAATATGGCAGTACAAACAAAAATATTATTTTGTTCAGCCCGTAACATATAACAAACCTATTGTTTCGGCATAAAAAGTAATTTACTTTGCTCATTGTGTTCAAGTACATTTATAATTCACCATACTTTCTAAGCCAATCATCACTGACGCCCACCACGCTCCACTTATTTCACATATTGCAAGATTTAACCCCAATAAGTTACATATTACCAGATTAAATAACTACCTGTTCGACAGTAAATGGAAAATCAGTTCTAGGATACGAGACTACATTATAAACCTGGCTAATTTTAAGTATGTTATTGTTCACATATTAGATTTTTAAGGAACTTTAGCTCTACCTTTAACAATAAGAATAACTGATACTTAATTTACCTTCCTGTTCAATAAATAATTTATTTAACATGTTACCTTCACTGCGTTCAGCGAGATTCTCGAGGATGATGGTATTTCGCGGGACGACAAACGAGATTGGGAGATGTTACACCAAGACTTCCAGCAAATCAAAGGTTGGATTGGGGTCGTCTCTGGAGAAACGGGGCTTATGAGATTTGTGACCAGTGTAGCATCTGTGGCCTATTTCACCAACATTGCAAAGTATAATTTTCTAGCAAAGTATACTTTGAGGGAGAAATTTTCAAGTTTAGGATAAATTTATTATTTTTTATTATACTGAATTTTTTACATTATCACAGCCATCTTGGCTGTGATAATGTAATAAATTCAGTATAATAATTCTGCATTCTTTTAATCATCAAATATATGCAGTCGTGAGTTCTATATGAAATAATGCATTTCAGGAGAAATAAATGATTACTCCCTCAAAGCATACATTGCTAGAAAAGTGTACTTTGCAATGTTGGTGAAATTGGCTACTGATCAAAGCACACACTCCTGTACTGTAGTCAGATAACTATCTATATTGCTTGTTAGAAGCATGACGGGTGTTTCATTGAAAGAATGGCGAACCGAACAGTGCAGATCCTGATCTGGATCTACACTGGTCGCAAAACCCATAAGCCCCGTTTCTCCAGTCACAGCCACAATTGTATTTATTAACTCGAGGGAGTAATGAGGGAGTAATCATTTATTTTTCCCGAAATGCATTATTTCATATAGAACTAACGACTGCACATATTTGATGATTAAATGTATGCAGAATTATAATACTGAATTTATTACATTATCACAGCCAAAATGGCTGTGATAATGTAATAAATTCAGTATAATAAAAATTAATAAATTTATCCTTAAATTTAAAATTTCTCCCTCAAAGTATACTTTGCTAGAAAAGTATACTTTGCAATGTTGGTGAAATAGGCTACTGATGTGCGGCCGCATTGTGGCAGTGAAATGGGCCTCCTAGTATTAGCCACTAGTCTATATGCTGAACAGCCTGCACATTTGCAGGCGTCGACAAATTCTTAATTTTCCACTCGCCCAAATTGGATTTCAACTGTTCATATCTGTATATTTTTATCTTTATGCCGGACTGTATCTTCAAATTACCACTCATCGAGATTGAAAATTCAATCACCATTATGAGCGAACGAGTGGATTTGTCATGGCTTGATTTGTCTGTAAGTCGGTCCTATGAGCATGTTGACTGTAAACTTGCTTACTGGAGTCTGATAGGGTATACAGAGAAGGCTCGTGTATTTTCATCTCTAATTTATAAGGATTGGTATATGGCTTTATTGGTGGGACTAATACATAGCTGGGACTGGAGAAATGGGACTTTTGGGTTTTGCGACCGGTGTAGATCCAGATCAGCCTGTGCAATATAAAACGTTATCAGGTTACAGGAGTCTGTTATTTGATCAGGAGATACACTGGTCCCATTTCTCCAGTCACAAGGGATGGGCCGTTGTCTAGGGGATATGTCAATGGAATTTCATACTGGAGGTCGTGAATTCAATCCTAACCATGAACAAATACTTCCATAGTACAGTGTTTCAGGGCTCCAGATAAGCTGCGTATTTGCTTAAATACCCAATTAAAATTGCCAGAAACCCAATTTAAATCAGAAGTAGCGAGTATCAAAAAGCAATTACAATTTTGTGGTACATTTATCATGCTGCAGAAAACAATAAACATGCCACAAATATAGCATATTTTTCTTATTTTCCATGAAAACACGTCTTGGTATTTCATCAGAGTAGACAATTCTAATGAAATGCCAAGACATGTTTTCATTTAGAAGCAAACTGTTCAATAATTGCTGTCTGTTGATGTGTAAACAGTAGTGTGATTTTATTTTACTCAATTGAAATTTTTAAATACCCAATTGTTTCGGAAATGATGGAGTGACAATTCTCAATTACTAATTCCTTATCTGGAGCTCTGGTACAGTGTTTCCATCCCACTGGTCTGTCGATCAGACTTTAAACTGTATTCACATCTCTATATGACCCTAGCTGTTGCTGGGACATTAAACACATTCACTTTTCACTTACCTGTTGCTGGGACATTAAACCCATTCACTTTCACTATTTGTCTCGGCCGCATATGAAACCACAATCAATTTTTTTGTGTGCAAACTTTCAGAAGAAGAGATGCGGAAGATCACGTTTAAGGAGAAAGAAGAGACACAGCGAAGAGAGGAGGAGAGACAGCGTGCTGGTAAATTTAACCCTTTCACCCCTAAATCACTGAAATGGACTGATATGCTATTTAAGTGGGTGTTTTGTTCCTAAAAATATGAAAATTACTTGCAAAAAAGTGTAGATCCTGCTGAGACGGCTCGTTACGAGCAGGCTCATCTGGATCTACACTGTTTGCAAACATCACAAAGGAGGTCTGTAGCGTTGAAAGAGTTTACACTTTCAACCCTAAATAATTGAAATGGACGGATTCCAACCAATCAGATCGTCACAAAATGATTTTCAGACTAGTCCATTTATAAAAAGTGGGTGTTTTGTCACGAGCCGGCTCATCTGGATCTACACTGTTTGCAAACACTGCTAAAGAGGTTTGTATGTTGAAAAGGTTAAATGAATTTATTGCACTAAACAGGCTTTCGCAATATAATAACAACTGGTATTAAAATCATATTACACTCGTGTAATAACGATGGAAATGTGACCGCTACTGAAAATGTGTGGTAATAAGCACATATTCTATGAATGAGGCTGTGCTTATGCTATAATAAGAATTTGACATTCATGCCTATTTACTGCTGACTTTCGAAGTATGCCGAGGGATGTAAACATTCCTCATTTCTGTCCGTATATCTGTTCCTCTGTCCTTTCATAACACATAAACTCATAACTTCTTTCCGAAGAAGAGATGCGGAAGATCACGTTAAAGGAGAAAGAAAAGACACAGCGAAAAGAGGAGGAGAGACAGCGTGCTGGTAAATTTAACTCCTTCACCCCTAAATCACTGAAATGTACTGTGATATGCTAATTTTCTAATAATTTTATAAAAAGTGGGTGTTTTGTTCCTAAAAATATGAAAATTACTTGCAAAATAGTGTAGATCCTGATGAGACGGCTCGTTATGAGCCGGCTCATCTGGATCTACACTGTTTGCAAACATCACAAAAGAGGTCTGTAGCGTTGAAAGAGTTTACACTTTCAACCCTGAATAATTGAAATGGACTGATTTGTTAATTTTCCAACCGATCAGATCGTCACAAAATGATTTTCAGACTAGTCCATTTATAAAAAGTGGGTGTTTTGTCACGAGCCGGCTCATCTGGATCTACACAGTTTGCAAAAACTGCTAAAGTGGTTTGTATGTTGAAAGGGTTACCGTAAATGAATTTATTGCACTAAACAGGCTTTCGCAATGTATATATCGCAGGGACATACTTTTTCTCCTTTCTGTCCGTCCCTCTGTCCTTTCATAACACAGAAACTCAACATTTCGAAATTTGCGGCGTCCAGGGGTATCTGTCAGCCCATAAGGATCATTCCTGGTGGATATATCCCTGTCTATCTAGTTAGACTCCAGTATGCCACAGGGGCATGTCCATGTTTTACAAACCTAATGTCTAGTTAAAGCCATCAATGGATTTGTAAGAACAAGATATGCCAATTTAATAAATATCATATTAAAGCAGCAGAAATACATATCGTACTGCGCCAACACAAAGGCTATGCCTCGTTTCTAATGAAATCAGTAATCTTGTTTAACCCTTAGACCGCTATCTTAATTTTTCTGCTGTTTATTTTCTATTTTCCATTTTTATCATCAAAAACATGCTTTAACAGCACTTTAGAATGATTTACAACATGCTGGAAATGATTCTGAAGTGCTGTCAAAACATGTTTTTAATGAGAAATAAGGCAAGATATAAAAGCAACAGCAGACAACAATTGTTGTGAGGATGGTCTGAGGGTTAATAAATATCATTAAATCGTCACTCGTAACTCGTGACCATTTTTGACCACATACCAGCTATGAGTCTCTGCAAGCTGGTATCTCCAATATACATAATCCATTCATGGCTGTGACTGGAGAAATTGGGTTGAAAGCTTTTGGTACCAGTGTACATTCAGATCAGCCTTTATTATACCCCCACAACGAGTTATGGGGGGGGAGCTATACTGGTGTCAGGTTGTCCGTCCGTGCGTCCATCACTAAACTTAACATCAGAGAAATATGTTATAACTTCTATTTCCTTCATCTAAAATGCTTAATATTTCACACATACATTCCTGTAAGGCTCTACTACCATGCTGTGCCAAATCCACGACCGTCCAATCCCCGCTGATCCGAAGGTCAAGGTCAAATACTTAGTCTCTTTACAAAACTTAACATCAGAGAAATATTGTTATAACTTATATTTCCTTCATTGAAAATTCTTAATATTTCACTCGTGCATTCCTCTAAGGTTGTACTATCATGCTGTGACAAATCCACGACCGTCCAGCCCCTACTGATCCCAAGGTCAAGGTCACATACTTAGTCTCTTTACAAAACTTAACATCAGAGAAATCGGTTTCCTTGCTCGGATCTGCTTCACATTTCACATGCATTGCTCCAATGGACCTCTACCACCCTGTGACAAATTCACGTTCGTGCCGCCCCTGCTAAGACCAGAGTCAAGGTCACAAGCCCACACACTTGGAAATGTTTTAACATATTTAGGGGTACCTGGGCCCACGCGGGGGTATTCCGTAAGCCTCGCTTACTGACCAATCTAGTTTGATCTGGATCTACACTGGTCACAAAGCCCATAAACCCCATTTCTCCAGTCACAGCCACATTTCAGGTTACAATGATAACCTGCTTGTTAGAAGTATGGCGGGTGTTTCATTGATGGAACGGTGAACAGTGTAGATCCTGATCAGACTGTGCGGATGCACAGGCTGATCTGGATCTGCACTGGTCACCCATTTCTCCAGTCACGGCCACATTTAATATGACATCTCCAGCAGAAGAGGAGAGACGTAAGATGGAGGAAGAGAGAAGACAGAAGGAGAGACAAGTCAAGGAGCAATCGAGGAAGACTGCACAGGAGGCCGAGATAAAACTCCAGGAGGTTTGTACACGCGCAGGCACATGTAACGCACTTGAAAAAATACAATTATATTCCCTTAGGCTTAGAAACACAGGAGTTGCTCTTACTTGTGGACGGCGCCATACCGTCGGCACATTGGCGTACGTACGTGCGTCCGGGTTAAAGATTTTGGTTCAAATATTTCGGTATACATGTATTATCAAAGCCTTGGCAGGCATGACATGCAGGCCGTGTCCATCTAGTTTGCTTCCTAGTTACTTGAGAGTTGCATCCGGTTATACCCATTATAAAAATAGTAAGATTAGTAATATTCATATTACACTTTTCGGGATTGGGGCTAAGTGTGGTGAGGACCTGGCACCAGGTCAGGTTATTCTAATTTCAGGGCTGAATACATAATTGTTCACAACGAATTGAAAACTAACGTTTCAGTGGTCGAACGGCACCACATGATGTTGCTTAATGATGTCCGTGTAATGACGCAACATAAACAAGTACGCATCCATTTCAACTAAAATTATTTTATATTTGACCATCAGCTAACATAAAACATAGTATAACCAACTGAGATAACTGAAGCAATAGTCTTCCATAATTAGCATATTCAATATGGCCGCCATGCAAAAGTATCTTGGTATGTGGTAAAAGTGTCGCAAACGTCATATTAAGGGCCCGCCCTTACGATAGCCAAAGGTTCATACGTCTTGATGATCATTTGTCTAAATGCGGCACCTCAGGAATCTATCTACAGTCTGTGCCACAGTTTGCTGCCGACAAACTTTTGGCTATTAAACACATTAAATCTAAAAAATATTTAACGGTCGCCCTCCCCAATTTTTTTTAATTTATGAAATTCCATCAAATATTGATTTTATTGTGAAATTCCTACCACGACAAATCCATTCTTTTAGAATTCATATTTTAATGATGAAGCTTACTGTGATTCATTCATACATGATACCGAAACAATGCCGATATTTATCCTGTTGCCAATAGGCAAGAGGGAATATAGCGTTGGCCCATGTACGTGTGTATTTACGTGCGTACGTGCATAACACCTTTCATTTTTAGCTCACCTGAGCAAAGCTCGTGAGCTATTGTTACTGCAATGTGTCCGTCTGTCGTCCGTGAACATTTTGTAACATTTTCTCCTCGGTAACCATTTGGCCTATAGTCACCAAACTTAATGGTCATGGTCCTTAGGTAGGGGGATTACAAAATTGTTAAAATGACGTCATTACGTAAGCCAAAATGGCTGCCGTCTAAAAATAGCACAAATTCTTTAAAAAAATCTTCTGAAGAACCGCCAACCGGATTTCGACAAAACTTGGTAGGAATGATCGATGTACAATGCTCTTTCAAAGTTGTTAAAATGGTGACCCCAGGGTCAAAAATGGGCGTGGCCCATGGGGTCAAATTGGGGTCAAATTTTATTTTTGACCGAATATGGTCATGTCTGTATCAAATCAAAGGTATCAAAGAGGCGATCATTCTGGTACATTTTTTGTCGAAATTGGATGGTCATGTCATCCAAGATGGCCGCCGAAAGGTCAAAAGGTCGTTCTTTTATTAGAGATTTCAAAATTCTTGATCATACGAACCGCTTGGCCCATGGTGGCCAAACTTCACAGTTATGGTCCATGGGTGAAGCCTTTTCAGATTTGTTAAAACGGAGGTCGTCGCTAATCCAAGATGGCCGCCATCTAAAAATAGCACAAATTCTTAAAAAATCTTCTTATCATGAACCGCCAGCCGGATTTCGACGAAACTTGGTAGGAATGATCGATGTGGAATGCTCTTTCAAAGGTGTTAAAGTGGTGACCCCGGGGTCAAAAATGGGCGTGGCCCGTAGGATCAAATTGGGGTCAAATTTGTGTTCATGGAGTCAGGTGAGCGAATTAGGGCCATCGTGGCCCTCTTGTTTCAATAACTTGTGAACCAGTCCACCGATTATGATAATATTTGACCTCAATGCGTGTGTAGGGATGCTGCTTTGTTTTGCGTATGACTCGTGTCCGACCGACCAAGGTCAAGGTCACTGAGGACTTATGTTCACTTTGTAAGGCACATTTTTTTTCATTATTATCAAGGCTGCCAGCGAGGGGATTAGCTTCGTAATAACGATGCCCTTGTCAAGTATATTATTTACTGAAGCCTTGATAATACAGGAAATCCTGTCAAAAAAGTTGAAACAAAAATTGAAAGAGAAGGATTTCTATCGTCGTGTGAGGTTCCACCAGCGCCAGACAGAGAGAGAAAAGCAGAGTTATTTTCTCAAGAGACAACTAGAACTTGAGGAATTACGGGAATTAAAATCACGGGTACCTGTGCGTGTTGTTTTCCCGCTTTCAGTGTTGGTTTTATTCACAAAGTGTCTTGTTACCAGTGTAGATCCAGATCAGCCTGTGCATCCGCACAGTCTAATCAGGATCTGCACTGTTCTCCATTCCATCAATGAAACACATGTCTTGCTTCTAACAAGCAATGTAGATTGTTATCAGGCTAAATTAGTGTGTTATTTTTTATCAGGAGCTACACTGGTCACAAATCCCATAAAGCCCATTTGTCCAGTCACAGCCACAATTATATGGAACTACTGACTTTATTTTGTCAATCTTTATAACTTCACATATGTGGCTGTGACTGGAGAAATGGGGCTTATGGGATTTGTGGCCAGTCTAGCTTCTGATCAAAGAACACACACCTGTAGCCTGATTACAGTCTATATACCTTGTTTGAAGCATGATGGGTGTTCCATTGACTGAACAGCGAACAGTGTAGATCCTGATCAGACTGTACGGATGCACAGGCTGATCTGGATCTACGCTGGTCGCAAAACCAAGAATCCCCATTTTTCCAGGCACAGCCAGATTTGTAGGGCAGAATTCATGCTCTCATCTTGGCCATTTAAATCTGTGACATTGGGTAGGCATGAACCCATGCTCAACTCATTTGCTGGGGACGTTAAATCACATTTTCATTTGCTAGATGTTAAACCTTTCTACCGTTTCATGTCATTTGCTGGGATGATCAACCCTTTCACCATTCACCATTTCATTTCATTAGCTAGTTTCACCAACACGTTTTCATGTAATTTGCTGAGACGTTAAACCCTTTCACCGTTTCATGTAATATGCTGTGACATTAAACCCATTCACCGTTTCTTGTAATTTGCTGGGATGTTAAACCCTTAAACCGTTTCATTTCATTAGCTGGAACATTAAACCCTATCACGTTTTCATGTAATTTGCTGTGACGTTAAACCCTTTCACCGTTTCATGTAATATGCTGTGATGTTAAACCCTTTCACCGTTTCATGTAATATGCTGTGACGTTAAACCCTTTCACCGTTTCACGTAATTTGCTGGGATGTTAATCCCTTAAACTGTTTTATTTCATTAGCTGGAACATTCAACCCTATCATGTTTTTATGTAATTTGCTGGGACATTAAACCCTTCCAACTATTCATGTCATTTGCTTTCATGTTAAACCCTTTCACTGTTTCATGTCATTAGCTGGGAAATTAAACCTTTTCACCATGATAAACGCTTTCACCGTATTTTGTAACCCTAAAATTAATTGGGGTACATATAGTCACCACGCCAGCTGTCTGTTAGTCGGTCCGTCTGTCAGAGATTTGCGCTAACGGTATTGGCTACCTACTATCTCTGTCTGATTGGTTTGAAACTTCATATACTTATTTGTCATCAGCCATATTTTCATTCTGATTTTTACATGTTTTATCCAAAATGTACATGCATGCCACATGCAGGTCACATGAAAATTGCCCAATGTATGAGACACGCCATGTGATTTTGTGAATATGTGTGATATCTCATGAAAAACGATATCTTCCGTATATGACGTTCGAAAGTTGACGAAATTGTTGTTACCGTCATTTATGGATTGTGTTACAGTTTCTGTAAATATAATATGAAACATCGCACTTGTTCTTTGGTATAAAATCACATGGCGTGTCTCATATATAGTAAATACAATAATACCAGTAACCATGGTTACATGTACGATATTACAGGTACAAATATCAGTAGTAAAAGGTAAGGTCTTTATCTGCCTATTAAGCTCTAAATCTGTGTGCAATTGCATTGATGTTGCTCTAACATATAACATTTTGCAATTCTTAGGATGTGTATTAACTCTTTGCATGCTGGGAAACTTGTGGGCTATAAATAGTTAAAAACTGGCAGACAAAAAATCATCTTATTTTCTTTTATTTCTCCTTGTAAATATCATGAATTTGTCTTGGAATTTCATTAGAATTGAGTCCTCAGGACTCAATTCTAATGAAATTCCAAGACATTTACAGAGAGAAATAAAACTTATACACTCCTATAAATTTGTTTGGCGGTTAGTTAACCCTTTCACCCCAAAGTAATTGGAATGGATTTTGATACGTTAATTTTGCAACCAATCCAATCATCACAAAATGATTGTCAGACTAGCTCTTTTATGAAAAGAGGGTGTTTTTGTTCTCAAAAATTACTTGCAAAAAGTGCAGATCCTGATGAGATGAGATGAAATGGCTCGTTACGAGCCGTCTCATCTGGATCTACACTGTTTGCCAATACCACTATACAGGCCTGTGGTGTTGATAGGTTTAGGAACAATTTGATGATTGCTGGGGCTTTTATCAAATAGAAAACAAAACAAATTGAATCTGATTATACCGTTATAAGAGTACGGTAATCAGATTAGTAATAATACTATTACTTTTAGAGAGTGGGACTAGTGTACTGAGGACCTGGCACCAGATCAGATTATTCTATTTTCAGAGCTGAATATATATATCCATATAAAATGACCTTAGCTGTTGACAGGCTGTTAAACACGATTAAATAATTAAATGTCTGACTCGATTTTTGTCCGGCCTTAGATGACCTTAGCTGTTGATAGGCTGTTAAATACAAATACCAGTAGATTTTTACAGAAATTGCTTTTACATTTTTAAATACATCACATTCACATACATTCCCCCCATTTGTACATGTACTTGAACATTTACATGTACTTGTACAGGCAATATATGGGACTTAGTACTAAACCCATTGACCCGGCCTTAAATGACCTGAGCTGTTGATAGGCCGTTAAACCCCAACAAACAAACAAACTAACATACATCCACATATATGTATGTACATGCACCATCAAATAGCTTGGAAGAAGCAATATGTTGGCTGCGGCTATCAAATAGCTTGGAAGAAGCAATTTGTTGGCTGCGGCTATCAAATATTGCTTGGAAGAAGCAATATGTTGGCTGCGGCTATCAAATAGCTTGGAAGAAGCAATATGTTGGCTGCGGCTATCAAATAGCTTGGAAGAAGCAATATGTTGGCTGCGGCTATCAAATAGCTTGGAAGAAGCAATATGTTGGCTGCGGCTATCAAATACCTGGGTTCTAATAATAATAAGTTACTAATAAGCTACTTGTAATAACAATTGTTTATGGCTTTGGTATTCAACTATTTGACAATACTAACAGGTGTAAGGGTACTAATTTATGTATACTAAAACTTAACAGTTACAGGGCTCCAGATAAGAAATTAGTAATTGAGTATTGTCACTCCATCATTTCTGAAGTAATTGGGTATTTCAAACTTTTAATTGGGTAAAATAAAATCACGCTACTGTTTACACATCAACAGACAGCAATTGTTGAATAGTTTGCTTCAAAATAAAAACATGTCTTGGCATTTCATTAGAATGGTCTCCTTGGAGACAATTCTCATGAAATACCAAGATGCGTTTTCATGGAAAATAAAAAAAATATGCTGTAATTGTGTACTGTTTTTTTTTTCTGCAGCACGAAAGGTACCACAAAATTTGTATTGCTTTTTGACACTCGCTACTTCTGATTTCGATTGGGCTGAATTGGGTTATTGCCCATTATAAAAGTAGTAAGATTATTACTGATCCTACTGCTTTTGGACGGGCCAAGTGATTCTGGTGTGGCGAGGACCTGGCATCAGATCAGGATTATTCTTATTTCAGGGCTGAATATATAGTTTTGTTATTGTAAATATTCAGTTCTGATTTTGGGATCCCCCCCCCCCCCATTTGTACATGTACTTGAAAATGTACTTGTACAGGCAATATATGGGATTTAGTACTAAACCCATTGACCCAGCCTTAAACAAACAAACAATTGTGTTTTTGGCAATTTTAATTGGGTATTTACACAAATACGCAGCTTATCTGGAGCTCTGCAGTTATTCACATACATGTACTAGTACACAGCATTTTGTCGGATCATTTGATTTTGCATACTCACTGTCAAAGACTTAATCTCACCCCTAAATAACTGAAAGGGACTCTTATATGATAATTTAGGACCAATCAAATTGTCACAAAATGATTTTCAGACTAATCCATTTATAAAAATTGGGTGCCATTTTTCTGGGGAAAAAAAGAGGTAAATTACTTGCAGAAAGTGTAGATTTCTATGCAAACTGGTTCTGCATGCGTTTCCACTACTAGTATTTTGCCTTAACTCTTTGCATGCTGGGAAATTTGTGGGCTATAAATAGTTCAAAAATAGCAGATAACAATTCATTATATTTTCTTTTATTTCTCCTTATGAATGTCATGAATATGTCTTGGAATTTCATTAGAATTGTGTCCGGAGGACACAATTCTAATGAAATTTCAAGACATATTTACAGAGAGAAATAAAGCATATACTCCTAATTTGTTTGGTGGATATTTTCGACGCTAGCGTGCAACATGTGGCAAGTGCACGAGATATATAAAAGACCATATTTTAATGCATTATTTTTTTGTAATAACAAATAATGCAGTATATCAGAACATTTTCACTCCCTCGTATGTGACTGTAATACGCTGACTGGTAGTTTGACCGGTGTTTCACTGAATGACAAAAAGTGCAGTCTTTCATCAGGCTGCACGTATGCACAGTCTGATTTTGGTCTACACACATTTTTATGTTCCATCTCTCGAGTTACAGCCGCAGCTAATGGAAACTATAATAACTCGTTTTCATGAAATATCGCATAATGTTCTTCGGTACAAAATCACATGGCGTGTCATATTTGTCATGTTGTACGATATTTGCAGTCGTCTGTGTTGACCGGTCGACTCGCTCCAACAAGCCATTCCATGAAGCCAACTCTGTTTGGAGCTGCTGATAGAACCTCGACGGTCAGTTGGTCAAGGGCATTGTTTGATTGATTGAGTATTGATTGATTTATCATTGATTGATTGATTGATTTATCATTGATTGATTGATTGATTTATCATTGATTTATTTATCATTTATTGATTTATGATTGGTTGATTGATTGATTTATCATTGATTGATTGATTGATTGATTTATCATTTGGTTGATTGATTGATTGATTTATCATTGATTGATTGGGATTTTTTGATTTAATTTCATTTGTTTGATTGATTGATTGATTTATCATTGATTGATTGATTTATCATTGGTTGATTGATTGATTGATTTATCATTGATTGATTGATTGATTGATTGATTTATCATTGAAACACATGTATGCTGCCAATATCTTAACCCTTAGACCGCTTCACACAACAATTGTCGTCTGCTGTTGCTTTTATATCTTGCCTTATTTCTCAATAAAAACATGTTTTGACAGCACTTCAGAATCATTTCCAATGGAAATGATTCTGAAGTGCTGTCAAAGCATGTTGTAAAGTGCTGTCAAAGCATTTTTTTATGATAAAAATGGAAAATAGAAAATAAACAGCAGACGACGAAAGATTAAGATAGCGGTGTAAGGGTTAATGGCAAATCCATCTTACAGGGATTCACACCTGTGTACATGTATCTTAATGTTGAATTCATACTTACAAGCATTCATGGTTACCATTTTGCATATACATGGTTCCCATTTAGGTGCGTAATTTGACCAACTATTTGAGGTATTTTTCTTAGTTCTTCACCAAAAATGGCAAGTTGGGAGTTCTTTAGAATTGTCTCCATGATTCTAAAGCACTCCCAACTTGCCATTTTTGGTGAAGAAATAACAAAATCCCCCCCACCCCCACAAAGTTGATCAAATTACGCACCTTAACTGGAGCTCTGATATACATGCAAGCATCATTACATAGGAACACATCCACTGAAACATTTCCAACATCCGGTGTAAATTTTAGTCTAAAATTAAAGTTTGCACATACAAACTTCTTACCGATAGTTTTACGAAGATTAGTGAAACGGGCTCGCATTGTGTATTGAAATGTGGATGTGACTGGAGAAATGGGTTTCGCGACCAGTGTAGATCCTGATCAGCCTGTGCATCCGCACAGTCTGATCAGGATCTGCACTGTTCGCCAGCCATCAATGAATCGCCAGTCCATCAATGAAACATCTGTCGTGATTCTAACAAGCAATACAAATCGTTATCAGGCAACAGGAGTGCACTATTTGATCAAGAGCTACACTGGTCACAAATCCCATAAGCCCTATTTCTCCATTCACAGCCACAAATGTGTACAGCCATGGATGCAATCATTCAATGTTTCAGGATAAACATGTACGCTTATTAGATTGATGGAACTGTATTTTAATCTTTCAGACGGCCCCCGTTGTCAAGGAAGTAGTCATAAGGAAGGTAAGGTCATAGAAACCCATCCATGAACTATTAAAGGTACATGCCCAGTCAGTAGGCACAAATTGTTCTTTATATCAGAGACATCATCTGCAACATTTTCTGGCAAAATAAATATTCATTAACCATTGCCCCACATATTGATTGGCATTATACATTTTATATCAGACGAAAATTTCCACACTGATATCAGGGGCGATAACTGTGTTTCCTTAAAATGTTAACGGACTTTACTATTTATTCTCTGTATTTATTTTTAGCTCGACTATTCGAAGAATAAGTAGAGCTTACGTTGTCACCCCGGCGTCGGCGTCGGCATCGGCGTCACCGGCCTTGGTTAAGGTTTTTAGTCAAGCTTGTATATGGAATACTACTGGCCCTACACCCACCATACTTGGACAACTTCATCTCCTAGTGATGTACATCAATAACCCCTGATCTATATTTGACCTTGACCTACATTTCCTCTTGAATTACTTGGTTAATTCCCCTTGGTTAAGGTTTTTAGTCAACCTTGGTTAAGGTTTTTAGTCAAGTTTGTATATGCAATACTATTGGCCCTACACCCACCATACTTGGACAACTTCATCTCCTAGTGATGCACATCAATAACCCCTGATCTATATTTGACCTTCACCTACATTTCCTCTTGAATTACTTACTTAATTCCCCTTGGTTAAGGTTTTTAGTCAACCTTGGTTAAGGTTTTTTTTCAAGCTTGTACATTGAATACTATTGTGCATCCAGACACCATACTTCGACAACCTTTTCTCATAGGTATGTACATCAATAACCCCTGATACATCGACAACCCCTGATCTATATTTGACCTTGACCTACATTTCCTCTTGAATTACTTAATTCCCCTTGGTTAACGTTTTTAGTCAAGCTTGTAGATGGAATACTCCTGGCCCTACACCAACCATACTTGGACAACTTCATCTCCTAGTGATGCACATCAATAACCCCTGATCTATATTTGACCTTCACCTACATTTCCTCTTGAATTACTTACTTAATTTCCCTTGGTTAAGGTTTTTACTCGACCTTGGTTAAGCTTTTTACTCAAGCTTGTACATGGAATACTATTGTGCATACAGACACCATACTTGGACAACCTTTTCTCATAGTGATGTACATCAATACCACCTGATCTATATTTGACCTTGACCTACATTTCCTCTTAAATTACTTACTTAATTCTCTTTGGTTAAGGTTTTTAGTCAAGCTTGTAGATGTAATACTCATGGCCCTACACCAACCATACTTGGACAACTTCATCTCCTAGTGATGTACATCAACAACCCCTGACCTATAATTGACCTTCACCTACATTTAACCTTAAATTACTTACTTAATTCCCCTTGGTTAAACGTTTTTACTCAACCTTGGTTAAGGTTTTTAGTCAAGCTTGTAGATGGAATACTATTGTGCATACAGACACCATACTTGGATAACTTTTTCTCATAGGGATGTACATCAATAACCCCTGACATTTATTTTACCTTCACCTACATTTAACCTTGAATTACTTGGTTAATGTTTATAGTCAAGCTTGTATATGGAATACTTCTGGGCCTACATCAACCATACTTGGACAACTTCATCTCCTAGTGATGTACATCAATAATCCCTGACCTATATTGGACCTTGACCTACTTTTATCCTTGGATTACTTAGTTATCTCCCCTTGGTTACGGTTTTTACTCAAGCTTGTATATGGAATACTCCTGGACCTACAGCAACCATACTTGGAAAACCACGCACCTACGTCCAAGGTCAAGGTCACTGTTGAAGGTCAAAGGTCAAACCTATTGAAATTCCCTTCCGCTCTATATCTTCTACACCGATGCATGGATTATCAAATGGCTTGGCACAAATGTTTCTCATGATGAGAAGGTGTGTCGCGATCAATAACCACGCACCTACGTCCAAGGTCAAGGTCACAGTTGAAGGTCAAAAGTCAAACCTATTGAAATTCCCTTCCGCTCTATATCTTCTACACTGATGCATGGATTATCAAATTGCTAACCGCGCACCTACGTCCAAGGTCACAGTTGAAGGTCAAAGGTCAAACCTATTGAAATTGAAATTCCCTTCCGCTCTATATCTTCTACACCGATGCATGGATTATCAAATGGCTTGGCACAAATGTTTCTCATGATGAGAAGGTGTGTCGCAATCAATAACCACGCACCTACGTCCAAGGTCAAGGTCACTGAAGGTCAAAGGTCAAACCTATTGAAATTCCCTTCCGCTCTATATCTTCTACACCGATGCATGGATTATCAAATGCCTTGGCACAAATGTTTCTCAGGATGAGAAGGTGTGTCACGATCAATAACCACGCACCTACGTCCAAGGTCAAGGTCATAGTTGAAGGTCAAAGGTCAAACCTATTGAAATTCCCTTCCGCTCTATATCTTCTACACCGATGCATGGATTATCACACTATGCCCAGGGTCAAGGTCACAGACTTGATGCGTTTGAAACCTTAACGCTCGGCTAAATGGCTTATAATCAAAAATGCCTCGTTTTCTTTGGCTGCCAGTGGGGGTATTCGTGTGCCGACAGGCCACATTTCTAGTTTCCCTTGGTTAATGTTTTTAGTTAACCTTGGTTAAGGTTTTTATGCAGGCCGCAGCCACCTTCTTTGTCAAGCTATGTGTACATCGACAACCCTCGTAGTCGAGCTATGCTGTTCTCCTACAGCTCTTGTTTGATGTGCAATGATCATACTTTATAATCTGTCGAAAATATTATTTTTTTCAGGTGACGCATTTAATTATTATAAATAATTCAATAATATCACGCCTCATTTGCATATGAAAATAGCCCGATACCACCGCGCGTCACTATCAGTAAAATAAATATTACTAAATGAATATATCTGTATAACGGGCACTTGTAATTTTTAGAACTGGTGGAATAGTGACACAATTATCCTTGCGTGTCCGATAATCGTGAACCTAAGCATATATAACGCATTAATAGCTATATCATAAACACAACATCAACTTCAAACATACTTACCATTTGTTTTATCATCCAATGTGTCTAAGATGCGCATAAAATATTGCTGAAATAACACTGCATAACAAAGAGAAATACTGCATGCATATTTGCGAGGAGGCCGCCATTGAATGTACTCAATTTCGTAATACACATTTCCCAGCATGCAATTCGTTTGTGTTTACACAGGAATTCATGGAAATAGGCCAAGATGAATTTAATATTGGTTTATAGTCCCACTTTTGATAATACAGTGACCTTTTATTTTTTAAATTATTATTATTTGCTATTAATTAATCATTTTTAATGAGAAGTATTAAAAACATAAATTAACAAAAATTGCTTCATTATTCATAGACACACATTTTATGCGACATAATATAAACATGGTATGTAAACAAATGTGTGCATGCAGAATACTATAATACCAAGGAATCATGTAGTGATTTGATAATACAACATGTATTCACATTGTCATAGGGAAAATACACACACTATGTCAAACATAATTGATACTGTTGGCAACAAAAATCATGGATATTTTGTGTAGAAATTGAAGGGAAAAAAAATTGGCAATAAAAATACAAGGAGGACGAAAACCCAATAAAAAAAACATAATGGCCTTAATCAAACCGGAAGTTGCTAGACTCGGTGTAGGGGTCAATGAACTTTTCCTGAAAAGTTTACAGGACGATCATACGAAGTACTAATACAAGAATTTTGACTTTTGTTGCCATGGATATATGGGAATAGTGAATATTATCAATTTTAAGTAACTTGTAGAACAATGTGTGTTACTTTACTTGTTTCACACGCATTTTTTCTGGACTGAGCAGTTTTTGACAGCAGAAGATCAGATGTCAATATTTACATCCGGGTTTTCATGCACACGTCAAAACACGCGAGTAAGGACCGAGGTATCCGAAAACATGAAGATGGAGACTTCACGAACTTAGGACACGACACGATATACACTTATTTAATTCCTATAAAGTACATTTTGTGCCTACTGAGTGGGCATGTACCTTTAACCCTTAGACGGCTATCTTAATGTTTTGTCCTCCGCTGTTTATTTTCTATTTTCCATTTTTATCATCAAAAACATGCTTTGACAGCACTTCAGAATCATTTCCATTGGAAATGATTCTGAAGTGCTGTTAAAACATGTTTTTATTGTGAAATAAGGTAAGATAAAAGCAACAGCAGACGACAATTGTTGTGAGTAGCGGTCTAAGGGTTAACAATAATAAGTGAACATGTAAGTTCGGCGCCTCTCGGTAAGACTGGATCAAAATTCAGGGAAATTTTCTACCAAGGGGCACCATTGGGCAGTTGGTTGGGAGTATGTGTGGTACATTTAACGATGGGTTTCAGCCTTACCGGAATCCCGATATCCCTGGTTTGACCCTCAGGTACATTTTTGGCTTTCTGGTACACGAGATCTGGCTATACCCATTATAAAAGTAATAAGATTAGTACTAATCCTATTACCTTTGGGGAGTGGGGCTTAGTGACTCTGGTGTGGTGAGGACCTGGCACCAGGTCAGGTTATTTGAATTGCATGGCTCAATATAATTATATTCTTTTCTGTAAATATTTAATTCTTATTTTCAGGTTTACCCCTATCACAACAGGTAACATATGGGATTCGATCCTAAAATGACCTTAGCTGTTGATAGGTCGTTAAATGCCAATAAGTCAAATCAAATTGAAGTATGTACATTTTTCTTGATGCATAATTGGAAACGCCCATTTAACGTGTTTCGTTTATATCCCAATACACACATAAGCCCATATGTTGTCATGCGACGCTAGAATCTGGAACAAGAAAGTAGATTGGTTAAAGTTTGTTTGACTTCATTTATCTCCACAACTCGATATTTGACTATATTGCGGTAATGTCGGCTGTTACATGAATTCTGACAAAATGATGTAAACATATGAATCTTAATTTTAACGCCATTTTCGTTGTGTATGGAAACATTTAATGAATAAAACTATGGACGGTTGCGTTTACTGTGGTATGGAAAACATTTGGTCTGTTTAAAGTGTGTGGGGTCCAAACTTTAAACAGACCCAATGTTTTTCATATTACTGTCAACACACTGTCCATGGTTTTATTACCTATATTTACATTGCATTTTCGGATAGTTTCAAAAATATAAATAACCAAATACGGCATTAAAATTAAGAATCATATTTGTTTACGTTATTTTTTTCGCAATTCATAGAATAGCGATGTTGCCAGTCAATAGTGTGACGTTTTTGACATTCACAATGTCATGTATATTAATGACGTCAAGCAAACTTTAACGAATCAACAAAGTCCTGTGACGTCATGTGGGGCTAATATAGTAATGTATGGGATATAAACTCAATACGTTTAGAATGGGTGTTTCCATTTTATGAATTTAAGAACAGTATAAATATTACAGAATGAAGACGTCCCCCTGGACATGGAGCTAGAGGGAGGAATTGGTTCGCCTCTCGGGGGGAAAATTGTTGTCGCCGATGTCTTCTACGGCGGAATGGTCGATAAGAGTGGTAAATATACCTTAATAATCATAAATAGTCTCCACTGAGGACTGAGGAAAACACTTTAGAGTGAACAAACACTTGAGCTAAAGCAGAGTTATTATATAGGAAAACATGTTCTTGGGACAAAGAATTTGACATTTGAGTTATCAGTAGTTTGACTTAAGAGAGTTTGAAGTAACGAGTGTAGACTATATTTGGACACTATTTGTTTTGGGAAATTTCGCAAAACAAATTGTATCCAAATATATGGTATAGCAATAAACCTGCACAGCTATACTTACCGTCAACATTGGGACACACTTTGTTCTGGGATACCTGATATTTATATGTGTTTCCTAAAATAAAGTGTGTCCGAATATGTATAGTTAGTACAGTAAATAGAATACCAAGTTGGTATCATTAGATATCAGGTTTATCAGGCGCGGTTAATGAGACGTGTAGGAATTCCGATGCTCGCCAACAAATTCCTACAGTTTCCGAGCCGAGCCTGATAAACCCGATATGTGGCTGTGATTGGAGAAATGGGGCTTATGGGTTTTGCTACAAGTGTAGATCTAGATCAGCCTGTGTATCTGCAGTCTGATCAGGATCTATATGTTTAATATTCAATCAATGGAACACCCATCATGCTTCTAACCAGCAATATAGGAGTGTGTTATTTGATCAGGAGCTACACTGGCCACACATCCCATAAGCCACATTTCTCCAGTCACAGACAAATATTAACAGAGACTACCTTGGTATTCTGTTTATCAGGTAGTGTTTTATGCTATTAAAGTATTGTACATGTATAATGTTTTTGTTGAAAGAAACACCAACTTGTTTACGTTGTGTCATCACGTTCGACCAATGGACTGTTAGCGAAAGTAGAGTTTGATCCAGATATGAGACACACCATGTGATTTTGTACCTTAGAACATGTGTGATTTTTCATGAAATATATTTATAGAAATTGTCATTTTTTCCCATTTGCTATGTAAATTTCGTCAACTTTATACGTAATTTCAGAAAATATCGTAAATTTTGTAAATATTTTTTATGAGGTATCGCAGGTGTTCTTGGGTACAAAATCACATGGCGTGTCTCAAATGTACATCTTGTCAGTTAACCCTTTGAACCCGAAAGCCCGCTATAGCGGTTTATGCAAACAATACAGATCCAGATGAGCCGGCTCGTAACGAGCCGTCTCATCAGGATCTGCACTGTTTGAAAGTAATTTTCATACTTTTGAGAACAAAAAATACCCCATTTTAATAAATGGATTAGTCTGAAAATCATCCTATGACAATTCGATTGGTTGCCAAATTAACATATATAAAATCCATTCCAGTTACTCAGGGGTGAAAGGGTTAAAGGCCCAACAATCGGTGCCCTGGTACCGAATTTAGTAGGAGGGGCATACCCAATTACTGATAGCGTCCCCAGCCTGTCAGTTATACACTGGCTTTATAAATAGAACACATAAACAGCAGCACATGTTTGCCGTCTGCTCCCAATGTAGAACAGTGAGGGGCAGCTGGATAGCCAGTGTAGGGGTTGCCGTACTGACCAGTATCTAGATATATGTTATGTAGGTTTGTTATCAAATGTGTGGTCCCATAAAACACACAAATGATACAGTGTATACCAGTCCCTCTAATAGTATCTGTATGTATAGTATTTTGCTGCTTACTATTTCAAAGCAAAGAGTATTTTGATGCTATTATATAAATTATTAAAAATAGAAATAAGTAAAATTGAATGAAACACCTTTCCATGTGTCACACAATAACAAAATGGGGCTTATTGAGTGTTTGATCAGTTTAACTCACAATCAGATAGCACATGACTATAGCATGATGCAGTTTACATCATTAATTAGAGCCACCATGAATGACCACCAAACTTAACAGTGTAGATCCTGATGAGGCTGCGAGGATGCACCAGCTGATCCGGGGATATGCATGTCGTAACGTGTCCAGTGTCTGTTACTTAATTAGAGTGTGTCATGTATATATAGTGAAACCTATATTGTGCTTCTGGACCTGAACAAGGTTCCTATCTCCGATGTATTTTGTAAGTACATGTAGTAACCAATATATAATAATATGTGTTTGTAATAAGTCGGTATTTGATAAAAATGTGTAACTGTGTCATGTCATTCCACAGATAACCCCGTCCCAGTTATTAGACTGCATTGCTGCAGATATAATATGCTGACAGCTAATTAGAGACCAGTGTTGAAATAGCCATACTGGTATGTGTTAGGATACAGGAAATATGGCTGCTAGCAAACTTGAATTCATGTAGTCATGTAAATTCCATATCAGACTGCACATACATGCTGTTTTGTGACTGTGCATACTAACCCGAGAGTATATGCTGTTTATAATTAGTATATACTGCATTTTCACAGCCACTGTATCAAATTCTAGGCGGAATATTTCTCTTGCTGGTCTATTAAACCATGGTTTTGTTTCATTCACCGTGTTATGTGCATACCAACCACACATTTAATTTGATATTACTGTCCAAAATCAAAGTTGTGGGCTGGCACACTGTCTGATGTTGACCATACAGACAGTTATAGCTGTTATAGTGTTATCACTAAACACGTGGGGTTGTTTACAATGTCGGGTCATGAACTCAGCTCTATGCATGAATTACATATGTAACAGCTACGCTCCGCCCGGCAAGTTTGAATCAGTTGTCAGTTGAGTACATTGTATTACTTCAAAAGCACATTTACATTTGTTTTCTTAAATCCAAATTTTTCTAAACCTTTCAAAGTTGTATTATGTATGTCTGTGTGAAATAGTGTACTTATTTGTTCAGTGGTATTTCTAAAATATCTGAAAATGTGTCCCTGAAGTGAAGCATGCATAAAATTATCAAAAAGCCTGCCCAGCGCCATCTGGTGGCTTTTATATCCCAGTTGGGCCTTTAATGATATGATCATTTGTCATCAATCGGCATGCTTTCAGTCCAGGCATAGCAAGGTACTTGATGCATATTGAGTCAGATATTCCACAGTAAGTCAGGTTCATTCCAGTATTTTCATTTGTCATTGTGAATCACGCACAATATTTACAATTAAGTTCAATTTCATTGGTTGAACTTTAAGATGAGTCGTGGACATCAAGAAAACATTTTTGATGAATTTATTCGTCATTTATCTCTGATGATAATGTATGTTCGTGATCGCATAGCACACAGCTATGACTCCTCATAATGATCAAATGCCTAATTTACAGTGAAACCTCTCTAAGTCGGACACCCTGGGGACCTCCCAGGGTGTCCGACTTAGAGAGGTTTCACTGTATTTCCATCCCACTGGTATTTCACATAACCGTTTTAACACTACAGACCTCTATAGCGGTGTTTGCAAACAGTGTAGAACCAGTGTACACTACAGACCTCTATAGCGGTGTTTGCAAACAGTGTAGAACCAGTGTACACTACAGACCTCTATAGCGGTGTTTGCAAACAGTGTAGAACCAGTGTATATGACCTACCTGTTCTTTGGCTCTTTTGTTTCCTGGGAGTTGAATTAGGGGATAACCATGCTTTGTTTTTCGATTTGGAGCGGTATGTGGGAGGTTTTATGGTCTGTGAATCAGTTTTACGGCGACGCGTCAGCGGAGCCGTAAAACTGATTCACAGACCATAAAACCTCACACATACCGCTCCAAATCGAAAAACAAAGCATGGTTATCCCCATTCTAATGCACCTAGTGTGCTACCCGCTTTCTATAAACGTCGTAGCATATCACGAACAGTAATCTTTTTCATTACGTCAGCAGGTTGTTGTCGTCATATCGATAACCACCTCACACCATGAATTTGAAGAAATTAACTCCGCCGAAGAATATTCCCATTTCAAATAGAGATTAACGGGACTCGAAGACATGTATACATTTATTCAACTGTAATGTTTATATTAACTATTGTATTGCTTTTGTATGTTTAGTTGCAACAGTTATTTGCTTTTATTCATTTAAAGAAATGCCAACAATTCTGCATTGGGTTCGTGTGATTTTACAAAGGAAATGTCAGCAACAACTTGTGTCAACAGGCCTAGAATTTCCCTGGATTTACGCCTAATTCAGGTGAATACCCATCTGCAATACAGTTTATTATGTATAGTCATGTATGTGCACATTGGAATTCGTAAAGTTATAGGCTGGTACCGGCATATTGAGTTTGCATTTGAGCGCTTTATTAAATTTTTCTGCATTTTGGGCGGGTGGGTGGGGTATATTTTTAGGAATTTGTTGAAGGGCCACCACACTGAAGCCACGTTTGTCAGCCGTTGGTAGATTCTCTTTTCCGCTTTCGGTTGTACATGTCAATATGGCCGAATGGATAACCGAAAATGTACCGAAATTAATTTGGAAATATTTGCATTCCCCGCCGCGCTGGCCATTGTTTACAAAAGCGCGTAGGGTTACATAAATATGTCAAGTTGTAAAACACAGGCTGGTAAAACGGAGATTTTATATGCTGTGATTTTTCATATTTTATAGGCTCTGATTTCAATTGACCAATCAGATGCGTGCTTTCTAGTTTCGGTGCATTAGAATTGGGTTATTGCCCATTATAAAAGTAGTAAGATTATTACTGATCCTACTGCTTTTGGGAGGGGGCCAAGTGATTCTGGTGTGGCGAGGACCTGGCATCAGATCAGGATTAGTCTGATTTCAGGACTGAATATATAGTTTTTGTCGAGCCCGCTTGCGGAAAGCGAGACATAGTGATCACAATGACGTCCGGGTGTCCGTCCGTCCGTCCGTCCGTCCGTCCGTTACGTCCATCCGAAATCTGCGTTAAAGTTTTTAAATACCTTATATCTCTGCAGTCCTAAGTCACATTGACTTGAAACTTCATATGCTTATTAGTCATCATCCATATATTCATTCTGTGTCCCTCTCATGCAGCTCCTGTGCCCCTATGTCAAGGTCAAATGACTTAGAAGTTTGCGTTAAAGTTTCAGTTAAAATTTGCTCTAAAGTTTTCACATACATGTACCTACTATCTCTGTAACTGTAAGTCAGATTTGCTTGAAACTTTGTATGTTTATTGGGCATCAAACTTCAAATAAATACACTCTGAGACCATCAAATGCCTCGGCAGGCTCGACATGCGGTCCGCGGCCATCTGGTTTTATTGTAAATATTCAGTTCTGATTTTGGGATTTTCCCCCCATTCGTACATGTACTTGTACAGGTAATATATGGAATTTAGTACTAAACCCATTGACCCGGCCTTAAATGACCTTAGCTGTTGATAGGCCGTTAAACCCCAACAAACAAACGATGACCTACCTGTTGAACAGACAACAACAGAAATCACTCAATCAATCACCTTTCAGGGGAGATAATGCAGGGAGATGAGGTGCTCAAAATAGACGGAAAAAGTTTGGTCAACATCACACTCGAGAAAGCACAGAAAATTCTGGCCGACGCTGAAAAATCACAAAGCGTGAGTGCAAAAATGATTGTAACCTTACCATGATATATGATATGTATGGGTCACGCCACAACAAAAAAGGTTAGTGGAAAGTGAGACATACAGTGGGGTCAGCGTGTAAGTGCACACACGAACGAACACGACAGGTTGGTTCCAACCTGTCGTGTTCGTTCATGTGTGCACTTACACGCTGACCCCACTGTAGCGGTCACAATTACAGTGTAGGCATCATCGAAGTAGACGACGACCATTGCATCCAAATGCTGCATATCTCTTGATCTGCTGGTTGGATCATTACTAAGCTGCTTCAATAGCTTCCTCGCATTGATGCTACCTACCGGGTTTTGTGACCTTGACCTTCGTGGGTGAAACACTCGCTGGCGATAACCTTGTTAAATCAGATTTCTTTTAACTCTTTGCATGCTAGCGGCGAAAATATCCGCCAAACGAATTACGAGTGTATGTTTTATTTCTCTCTGTAAACATGTCTTGAAATTTCATTAGAATTGTGTCCTCCGGACACAATTCTAATGAAATTCCAAGACATATTCATGACATTTATAAATAAAATAAAATGAATTGTCATCTGCTATTTTTGAACTATTTATAACCCACAAATTTCCCAGCATGCAAAGAGTTAATAAATGCCATATTTCTTGTTAGGTCGACATGATAGCACATAGAAAACAGTAGTCAGATTACCTGCAGATTCAATCAATCAATCAGTTGATTGATCACCCAACCAATATCAATTAGATAATCAAGTAAGTAACATCTTTATTTGTGGCTGTGACTGGAGAAATGGGGCTTACTTTAAACAATATTTTATTCATCCAATACAAGTGATAAATGATACATGATAACTAATGGGATTTGACCGAAAGCAGAACTTATCGTGTTATCTCCCATAAAATGGTATTATTGACCAGTGTAGCTGCTTATCAAATAGCACACTCCTGTAGCTTGATAACTAGCTATATTGATTGTTAGAAGCATGACGGATGTGCGAATGCACAGGCTGATCTGTATCTACACTGGTCACAAAACCCATAAGCCCCATTTCTCCAGTCACAGCCACATTTATAGAAGAAGCTCAGTTGGCCTAGCCAATCTTCCCCAAGTTCGTCTGTCTATCTACCTGACCAATCGAATGTCTGTTCTTGTCACCAGGTGCTGATTCGGTTTACCGTGGTCGAGTCGGAGTTACGCAACGAAGCCGATGAAATGTAAGTTCTGTAATAACCCTAAATATTCGGACCCCATTTGTTTTGGGAAACCCCAATAAAATAGGGGTGTCCCAAAACAAATTGTATCCAAATATATTGTTGCTCTGAAAAACCAGTACCACCATACTAGCCCTAAACATTGGGGCACTTTTTATATGTGTTTCCTAGAATATATTTTGTCAAAATATTGATGGTTATTATGGTGCATGTGCACTAAACTGCCACAATAAACTGAACCTGACTCTCGGATTAACCCTTTCATACTCCTCTGTGTTAACTATCAGATGACATCATTAGTTTGACTTGATGATAGAGGTCTACAGTGGTGAAACGGTTAGCTACTGAAACAAAGATCAGTAGAAAAACGTGAAACAAAAAAATGCATTATTTATTTCAATTCTACCGATAATTATTGAAGAAGTACAGTCAAACCTGTGAACAACAGCCAGCCATGGGAAGTGACAAATCTGGCCTTTGTTCACAGGTGGTCTTTATTCGCAGGGTCATTTATATAGTAATTGTGCCATTGAGATAACACAATTGTGGCCTTTACAGCCAGGAGATTGCTATTCGGAGGTGGTCTTTAGCACAGGTTCGACTGTATATGTATTTCCTGCAGGATCTGCTGAGAATCTAATGTGCTAATAATTTGATTTCTATGTGTTTATGGTATTCTATAGTTGTGTAAAAGGGAATGTTTCCATAACGAAATGTGTTTTGATATTGTTTACATGCCACTCTTATTTTATATTGAGCGAGACCTTGACATATGGCCTTTCATATGTGGCCATGCAGGTATTCCACTGGGGAAAAAAAAAATTGCCACTTCAAAAAAAAAAAAAAAAAAATTTTTTTTGGAAATTGTTTTTGAAAATTGTAATTTTTTATCGCCAATTGTTTATTTTTATCGCCAATTGCGAAAGTAAGTGGCGATCGCCAGCGGAATCCCTGGCCGTGACTGGAGAGATGAGGATTACAGAATTTGTTGTCGGTCTAGCTCCTGGCCTGCTAGTGCACGTTGTAAACCAAGTATGGATCTACCGTACACTGTTTGTTGGAAGCATGACCGGTGTTTCACCGACTGAATGGCAAACAGTGAGGACCGAGGTCGGACTGAGCAGGCTTCTCTATGTTCTACATTGGTCACAAAATGTCATTAGTCCCATGTCTCCAGTCACACAAACATATTGGCTCTAATTGTTAAAATTTAATTTTTCTGGTGCCATTTAGAAGTATCGAAGGTAAGGCATGGTTTCACAACCGTCCTATGTCCATACCCCATCACATTTATATCAGACTAGCCATTGTGATTTTCTACCCAAGAAGATGTGCGATATCGCGTGAACAGTATTTACAAAAGTTACGATATTTCCTGTAAATGACGTTGATAGTTGATGAAATGTTCAGAGCAAATGCGGAATAGAATTCCGCATTTGCTCTGAGCATTTCGTCAACTTTCGACGTCATTTGCAGAAAATATCACATTTTTCGTAAGTATATTTTCATGAAAAATTGCACATCTTCTTGGGTACAGGATCACATGGCTCGTCTCATATAAAGCATGATCACTTTAATGTCCTATAAAGCAATAGTCATGCATGTTTACTTTCTCAATTTTCATCTATTAAAAGCACAATACAATGCATGCCCACTTATATAATATTTGATATAGCAACATGTACATGATTGTATGCTCATTCATTTAAAGCAACGTACGAATTCACTTGTATAATTCATATAAACCTGAATGCATGTTCATTCATAATAAAGGGATGGATGCCTGGGCGCCGTTTCACTATAAAACTTTGTACAGCTAAAATGTTTGTAAGTGCAAAATTATGATTGTCTGTAAATTACACACTAACATTGTTTTCTTGTGAAGAATTATTGGATTTACATTTATTGAGCATAGGCTGCATTTGCAGCCTATGCTCAATAAATGTAAATCCATCAATTGAAATTTCCAGACGATCCTAAATTTGCACTTACGAACATTTTAGTCGTACAAAGTTTAGTTTAGTGTACCCTGACTTCCAATCCAATCAAATCTTAGGCTGTCATCAACAAATACTTTCATAGTATTTCCATCTCACAGTAGCCTATTTCATCAACATTGCAAAGTATACTTATCTAGCAAAGTATACTTTGAGGGAGAAATTTTCAATTTTAGGATAAATTTATTAATTTTTATTATACTGAATTTATTACATTATCACAGCCATTTTGGCTGTGATAATGTAATAAATTCAGTATAATAATTCTGCATTACTTTTAATCATCACATATATGCAGTCGTTAGTTCTATATGACGGGAAAAATAATTGATTACTCCCTCAAAGTATACTTTGCTAGATAAGTATACTTTGCAATGTTGATGAAATCGGCTACAGATACTGGTCTTTCGGATGAAACTTGAAACCGAGGTGCTGTCCCTAAATAACCTTAGCTGTTGCTGGGACGTTAAACCCATTATGATTCACTTTCACTCATAATAATAGTAAAACAAGGTAACACGCGGGTTTACTCATGTTTCTGAATTAAGTGATTTATAGCCAGCGGATTTTATTTGTTTTTGTTCTTTAATATTGTGAGAGTTATTAAAAAACGCTAACATTAGTTTGGTTCAGGGCTTGTCATCATGAAACTTTACAAGTCGTTCTGATGTTAGAAATTGGAGAAAGTTTGTTTGAACAACGCAACCGATCTTGGCAAATCAAATCTTATATTTATAAGCAGTGTAGTTACTGATGCTGATGAAACGACAATGCAGTTATTAATGATATGGCTCGTTAATCATTTTAATCATCTGTATGTTCTAAGGTTATATAATTAATAGCCATTAACTGTAAAGATTTGCTTATGCACCTGCAAAAACATGATTTTTTTTTAAATAATAGTAGTATTAGTAATAATAGTATAGAAATAATAATAGTTTTCTGCATCCTTGCCAAGTTCACCGAAAAAATCATAATTGATCAATGATAGAAAATCCTTAGTCGATGATTGATCATGTGATATTAATCAACAATTCCATGATTAATTGATTAATTAGAACATCAGTACCACACACATAGATGTACATACAATCACGGTGGTAAATTAAAAGACTCGGACTCATTGATAGAATGTTAAGGAATGATGCTAGGAAATGGTGTGCTCTGAGTAAATGGATGTAAACAAAGCATCCCATTGGTTGAGAGGCGGGGCCTCTGCTGTCGGCTGAGCAATAGCAGCTATAGTCCATTTCAGAGTGCTAAGGATACACAAAGTCAGGTTATTCTAATTTCAGGACTGAATATATTTTTTTTCGATGTAAATATTCTGTTCTGATTTTGTGATTTTCTCCCCAATGCAGCGGGTTGAATACGGGATCGGCCTAAATTAACCCTTAGCTGTTTGAAGATAGGCCTTTAAACACTGACAAACAAAGAAACAAAACCAAGTCCTAATTCACTACCGATTGTCACGTACCCTTCTCCGTCTGTTTCAGGACCTACTTCTGATATAGACTATGTAATGTTCGCGCAACAAAGTGACGACACCGACGTTGATGATCCACCACCAGTGACGCTGATCCAGTGATCCCACCATATACACCTGCCTTATATGAGACAGACACGCCATGTGATTTTGTACACAAGAAAACGTGTGATATCATGAAAAATATTCACAAAATTGACAATATTTTGCGTAAATGACGAAATGTACATAGCAAATGCTGCAGGATTAAAATATCACAGTTTCTGTAAATATATTCATGAAAAATCGCACATGTTCTTGGGTACAACATCACATCGATGGTCTAGTAACATAAGGCCGTAACTGCTATGCTTTAGCATAGCAGTTACGACCTTTTTTTTTTTGCTTATATTTAACGGCGGCACTGGCTCTAGGACCTTGCATGCCGTCTCCCAAGAATGGGAGAAAGAACGGAGGTAGAGATTTTTGAGAGAAGCCGGTAATTCATATTTACAGAGCAACTACGAATTATCGGTACCCATTTACAGCTGGGTGAACTGGAGCAGTGTGGATAAAGTGTCTTGCTCAAGGACACAACGCACGCCGCTAGTCAGGCTCGAACCCACGACCCTTGGATCAGTAGTCCGACACACTAACCATTACGCCACGGCGCTCCACTAGTTACGACCTTATGTAACTAGACCATCGACATGGCGTGTCTCAAGTGGCTGTGGCTAGAGAAATGAGGCTTGTGGGCTTTGTGACCAGTATAGCTCCTGATCAAATGGCACACTCCAGTAGCCTGATCAGGATCTATATTGCTTGTTAGAAGCATGACAGGTGTTTCATTGATGGAATATGGAACAGTGCAGATCCTGATCAGACTGTGCGGATGCACAGGCTGATCTGGATCTACACTGGTCGCAAAACCTATTTACCCAGTAACAGCCACATGAATACCGGTGGGTTACCGAACTTGAAAAATCAGGGGTAACTTCCCTTAGAATTACTTCCGGGGAGCTATAAGCGTTAGAATTGGCGGTTTTTGTACGGCGTGACGTCAAACTGACAACCGCCAATTCTAACGCTGATGATGCCCCCGGAAGTAGTTCTAAGGGAAGTAACTAATAATTGTCCATGATTGGTAACCTATTTATAAGACTTGTCGTGCAGACACTAACAACGGAGGAAAATATACACGATTCCTGCAAATAGATCATAACGAGCCGTCTCATCAAGATCTGCACCATTTGTAGACATTTTATTATTTTTGTCTCGCCCGCGAAAGCGGACAGCGAGACTAAGTTTTGCTTTTCCGGAGTCGGCGGCGGCGGCGGCATCGTCGTCATTCAATGTTAAGTTTTCGTGTTCCGGTCATTACTTCAACACCTTATCAGCTACAATCATCAAACTTTATACATAATGATATGTACATGAATATAGGACTATTCTCGGGGCCCCAGGGTCAAGGTCAAGGCGGAACAAGGCGAGACATTTGATTCCGCGGAATTCTTGTTTTCCTTTATGACCCCCTTTTCTGCATAATGGAAATACTTAGGGGTGAAAGGGTTAAACAGCCTGGAATATTTTCATGATAATTCACACAACATTCACACATTAATGCGGAATACACCTTCACGGGTATGAACATTTTAAAATATTTTATTTTTATTATTTCTCAATGAAAATATATGTTATGACCACTCATTTGAACCGTCTCGATGAGACGGTTCAAATGAGTGGTAACAACATATTTCTGAGAAGAAATACAGAAAATAGGGAATTTGTTTTCATACTACTATAATTGTATCCCGTCACTAATGGGTTGAGACGGTTCAAATGGTGGTCACAGCATATATTTCTGAGCTCATATTTAGGATTTCCACACACAAAATGTCGTGTCCTCAGCATGAAATGGGTTAAGGAGTGTCGATTGCAAGAAAGACGACTGGATTTTGTACTTTTGGAGTTAATTCACTTTGATGGAATGTTTACCTTGTTGGTTTAGGTCCATGTTCAGAGCACCATATACCACTTGGAATATTTTCATGATACTTCACACATGTACAGATACTTTCTCTGTTCATTTTGGTTATACAGCATTCTACGATACAAGCTACCGGTTGGGGCATCCGTGTCCCAATTTTTTGTTATTTATAAATTTCACTTTCTACACATATCTGAGGCAGAGTGCTGTTAAGAACGGGTAATTTTGTGAATAACTGCAAATACAGTGTAGACCGTGATGAGATGGCTCGTTGTGCGACGGCACGTCAAGATGTACACCTCCGCCTGCGATAATCTTGCCAATATCTAAATTTATGTATCCCGCTTGGGTAAATTTCTGTTCATTATTCGTCCAGTATTCCCGCGACTTTTCCAAGTTTATATCCCCGATAAATTCGACAAAAAGGCCATTCATTCCTTATAATTTCAGCATTTGAAATAAATTCATCAAAGAAAATGTGTTTATTTTCCGTTTTCTTAAGAATTATTTTAACTGCGCCTTACAGTTACGGAAAGTAGTTTGGCGTGGAAGTTTACTGGGATATAAATTTTGGACAGAGACAGAGACTTGATACGGGCCAATCACATGTTAGGAAATCGTGTAAATATTTTTGTGCTGGAATTATATTTCAGTAATTTCACACATGCATTCCTCTGATGGTCCTCTATCATGCTGCGACAAATCCATGATCCTCGCGTCACCGTTAAGCCCAAGGTTTAGGTCACATACTTCAAAAACCTTAACGCTCGGGTAATTTTTTTTATCATTTCTGTTTCGTTTCACACACGCTTTCCTCTGATGGTCCTCTATCATGTGACAAATACACCATACTCCGGCCTATACAAGTTTGTATTTTCAAATGTGCCCTGGTTTTCTTTGGGTGACAGTGGGGGCATTCGTATGCTGACGGGCCACATTTCTAGTTTTGCAACAACTTCCTAATCCCTTGACCCTTGACCAATGTTGTTAACATGAGATTAGCCATGTGATTTTGTACCCAAGATGTGCGATTTTTCATGAAAAATGTTTACACAATTTATGTTTTCTGTAAATGACGTCGAAAGTTAACAACAGGTTCACAGCAAATGCAGAATAGAAATCTGCATTTGCTATGAACATTTCATCAACTTTCAACATCATTTACCGAAAATTTCTGTAAATATTTTTCATGAAAAATGTTCTCCAGTGCTCCGCCCATACTGGTGCATTCCATCTGTACCTCAATCAATCAATCAATCAATTAATCAATCAATCAATCAATTGCCAATATTTAATCAGAGTGCAATAACAAAATACTTGTAAATTAAATAAAAAAATCTGTATTATGAGTGTTCTGTGTACTTAATTCATGAATGTTGGTTGTCATTTTCACCTTGATCTTTATAGGAAAGCTAGAAAATGAAGGGGTCAGTGGAAGAAGGGGCTAAGTCCCAGGGATTCCGCTGGGGAAAATAAAAAAATCGCCACTTCAAAAAAAAACAAAAAAAAACAAAATGCAAAAAGAAATAATAGGATAAAAATAAACAATTGGCAATAAAAAATTACAATTTTCACTCGCCAATTGTTTATTTTTATCGCCAATTGCGAAAGTGGCGATCGCCAGCGGAATCTCTGAAGTCCCCTTCTTCCACTCATTTTCGACAGCTCCCTTCTTCGACTGACCCTGTCGGATGTGTTCATAGAGAACACATCTGAAGGGGTCAGTTGAAGAAGGGGACTAAAAAATCGGGGTTGGAAATACAATATACAACATTCTAAAGTTTCCCATTCACTGGTTTAATTTATTTACAATACAACAAATACACCTTTACCTGCAAACAGACTGATCAGGATCTACACCCTCCCTAACCTGCAGTGTGAAGAATCACGCATCCAAAAATGGCCGCAATTTCAAAATATGCCGAGATTGCTAATCTAACAATGTAAATCAATTGTATTTGGTATGCTATATTTTACCCGAAATAGCCTCTGGAATGTGTACATGTACTTTCATGACAAACATGCTGGTTTGTGTAGTTTCACTAAAAGTTGTGTAGTTTCTGTAAAAACCCAGGAAATGTGTCATGAATCGACGTTAAATTGTCGGAATATTAAAGTTACAACGGCCGCAGTGTCGTGTACACAAGTACCGTAGATTGAGTGAATGTCGGGTTGAACACTGAAGTGGAGGCTTTATCTGGGACACTATGGCGTATAAAATAATTGGGTTTACGGCCAGATGGCATGAATATTCAATATGGGAAGACTGGTATTGAACAACACAAAAGGGCTGTAGGCTTACAAAAGGGATCGTTTGCTATCAGCGTAGCCCCAGATCAGACTGCGCAAATATGTGCAGTCTGATCAGGGCCTACGCTGTTCATAATTCAGTTGATAAAGTAGGCCAACTGCCATTTGTAAAAAATTTAGATCTTAATCGTACCGAGTGAAGGTGTAAGAGGACCAAGATCTACAATCGTCGAAAGGCACCTTTTCTCAGCCGGGGGCCCAAATATAGAATCGATGGCGGTAAACTCCACATTACGGTGTAGAATACCAGGCCGAAAGTCGAGCCTACAAAACATTGGGTTTGTAATGTAGCGACTGAAGCCATTGTCGGATGGGACAACGATGTTTGGGCCCTGGATGGGTGAACAAGTTTGGGTGGATTTTGTTTCCGACTAATCTCCATAGATCCATGCCATCTCGTACGTTCTCGCTGCTCGATGGTAAGCGGCATTGCTCACTAGATGATTAATGGATAATTATAGTGTAGACCATGATCAGACTGCAGATGTACATCCTTGTCTGCGTGTACATAGTTTGCAAAGGCAGTTATGAGGCCATGGTCAGTCGTACGGATGGGTACTGCGATGGACCGGTCAAACTCGCCCACGAAGGCATCAGACACCCTTGCTTGGGGTGCGGCCATGATGTCATGTACCTAGTCGTCATATCCTCCAACAATAACTACCTAGCTAGGAAAGTATTACTGCAAAGAAGAACAATATATTACTTGTGGGTGTATGGCCTTGGGACGGTCAGTGATCAATATGATCCAATAGGACGTTAGAAGCAAACTCTGTCCAACAAACATCTTGGACAACACAGCATTACCCCAGTTATATGCTTAGCTAAAGCCAAAATATATCACTGAAGCAAATGGATTTTTTTTTTTTGTGTAATTAACCTTTTCAACACCAAGTAACTTAATAGGATGTTCCATGCCAATGTTTCACGCTATTTCATTAATTTTGTTCATTCAAATTATCCCATTCTTCTAAAAGGGTAATCTGTACGACGTTTAAAATTATTAACAAACAGTGGAGATCCTGATGAGACGGCTCGTTACGAGCCGGCTCATCTGGATCTGCACTGTTTGCAAACATTGTCTCTATAGAGGTCTGTGGTGTTGAAAGGGTTAAGAGTATGATTCGTCAAATATGATGAACGTTTTCTGTCGTACTGACCTAGTGAACAGTGTGTGTTCTGTTCACATTGATGCATACACTGATCGAAAGCTACTCCTGTTGCCAACACAATTTCGATTCAGCTTATATTTAAGGGTGGCTCGAACACCTTCCATACCCGGATATTGCCAACACAATAAACCTCATTTTATAACAACAGATCACTATAATTGTACAGTGCAGGAAATAAGACTAAATAATGATCTGACCATCAAGAAATTGCAACACAATGTTTATTTCGGCTAAGTATAAGATTACATTTTTTGTTAAATTATTTTTTTAGCCAAAACTTCAAGATTCTCTGATAGTTTTTGATAAGGAATCAAATCAAACAAGTCCCATTAAAATCCGACGATGTGACCAACATTTCCTTAAAAAAAAATCGAAGGTGTACCCCTTGGTGTTTTTTTCCAAAATTTCGGTCACCAAATCCGATTTTGATGGGACTTGTTTTAGTTGATTCCTTATCAAAAGTTATAAAAGATGTCTGCTTTATTTTTGACATATATGGTCTAGTTCAAAATGTATTAACAAAAATGTTACCTACCCACCAAAATGATCTGACCAGCAACAAATTGCAACATAATGAAATTTGTACATTTTTTTATTTTCAAACTTTTCGGTACCATGCTTGATTTTGATGGGACTCTTTTTATTTGATTCGTTGTCAAAACTTGTAAAAGGATACCAATTTATTATTGACGTCTGTTCAATACTTATTCACAAAAAGGTTTGGGTGATTCATGCATTGAATGGCATACACCCGCACCCTATATCCCAGACTTAGCAATTGTGAATTATGATTACTTCCGATTTTAAAGAACAGCCTACGTGGACAGAAATGGGGCTGTGACTGAAGAAAAGTAACATACGGCATTTGTGACCAGTGTAGACCCAGATTAGCCTGCTCAGTCTTCTCAGGGTCTGTATTGTACGCCACAAGTCGGTAAAACCCTCATCATGCTCCTAACAAACCTTATAGATCCTTGCCAGACTGCTAGTGTGTGCTAGCAGATCAGAAGCTTTACAGAGTAAAAGTGTCCCAGCACCAGCAAAGGTCACTTGAGACACGCCATGTGATTTTGTTCCTTAGAAATCTAAGATATTTTCCGTAAATGACGTCAAAAGTTGATAAAATTTTCATAGAAAATGCTGAATCATATTCCGCATTTGCTATGAAATTTTCATCATCTGTTGACGTCATTTACAGCAATTATGAGATTCTTTAAATCTATTTCATGAAATGTTCTTACGTACAAAATCACATGGTGTGTCTCAATTAGAGATGGGGCCTCAGTTTCATGTCTCATACTATGAAATGTGTATTTACATCCTTACAGCTGGGATTGAACCCACAACCATCGATGTGGAAGTCCAATTCTCCGTCCACTAGACTGTAAACTTAAGAGGGCCATTGTGGCCCTATATCGCTCACCTGGTTGTATATATATATATATATGCAAGTAAATCTGAGAGAGCTTTATACATTCATTATTCCTACGAGGTGTGGGTTGCAACAGTCTGGTGATTATAATGGTAACACATTGTTTAAAGATTTAGTCCAACTTTATATGTGGGCCATCTTGGATTAAGTGACGATCTCCAATTTGAAAAATCTATAAATGTTTCACCGAAAGACAATAAATATGAAGTTTGGCCAGCATTGGTCAAGTAGTTCACGAGAATACGTTTGAAATCTCTAATAAGAGGATGACCATTTGACCATTCGGTGGCCATCTTGGATGACTTAATCAACTGCAAAATGATCCAGAGTGATCGTCTCCTCGATACCTTCGATTTGATATATGACATGACCATATTCGGTCGAATGTGAAATTTGACCCCTAGTTGACTCCCCGGGCCACGTCCATTTTTGAACCCTGGGTGACATTTTTACAAATCTGAAAGAGCATTGACTGTCAATCATTCCTGTCAAGTTCTGTTGCACTCTGGTGGTTCGTGAGAAGAAGATTTTTTAAAGAATTTAACCTACTTTTCCACGGCCATTTTGGATTAGGCAACAACCTCCAACTTTACAAATCTGACATGGCTCCACCCATAGATCATCACTGTGAAGTTTGACCAACATTGGCGAAGCAGTTCAGGAGAATATGTTTGAACTCTCTAATTAACGGATGACCTTTTGACATTTTGGCGGTCCCCTTGGATCCGATTTCAACAAAAAATACTCCAGAGTGATTGTCTTGTCGATACCTTCGATTTGATATATGCCATGAACATATTCATTTAAATGTGAAATTTGACCCCTAACTTTCAAATCTGACATGCCTCCACCCATAGATCAGCCCTGTGAAGTTTGACCAACATTGGCCCAGCGGTTCATGAGAAAAGATGTTTAGAGATCTCTAATAAAAGGATGACCTTTCGGCGGCCATTTTCGATGACGTAAGCATCCTATTTCAACAAAAAATACTCTTTGAGTGATTGTCTTGTCGATACCTTCGATTTGATATATGGCATAACCATATTTGGTCAAATGTGAAATTTGACCCCTACTTGGCCCCACCCAGTTTTGACCCCGGGGCCACGATTTTAACAAATCTGAAACAGCATTGACTATCAATCATTCTTGCCATGTTTCATTGAAATTGGCCCGGCGGTTCATGAGAAGAAGAGTTTTAATAGTTTTAATAATTTGACCTACTTTTCCACGGCGGCCGTCTTGGATTATGCGACGACCTCCAATTTTATAAATCTGACGTACCCTAACAATAGATCATCCAACATTGGCCCAGCGGTTCGTGAGAAGACGTTTGAAAGTGTGGACAGACGACGGACGGACGATGGACGAAAAATAAGTAACTATACATATCTAAAATAAACATTGTGTAGCAATTTGCTGATGGTTAGGTCATTATTTAAGTCTTATTTCCTGCACTGTTACAGAGACCCAGGCCTCGACAAATCCACTCGTCCGCTCTTATTTACGAGTAACTTTTCAGCCTGGGCGAGTGAAAATTGAAAGCCGCTCGTCCAGTCGGGCGAGTGGAAATTTGAAGATCACCACTGAGAAAATGCAAATGCGAAGTTTTGCGAAGCGAAATACTAAATTCCAATAAAATATTCAACTGATTACCGAGCGTGGTAAAGGGAGACTACCTACTACACTCGCCTTTCTGCGTTGCCAAGATACACATATACAATGTAGACTGTGTCCGACTTATTCCCATTCATGGCTGCAACTACTGAATTTAATACGTGCATTCTACAACCAGTCACCGTGACTTAGCATCCTGTTTAACTGTCGTCTGCTCGTGTGTTTACAAACAAAACAAGATGTCAGACATACGCCGGTTTTTGCAGGGCGGCGGAGATATTGATAGATCCAATGAACAACTCGAAAAGGCGAAATTAATCACGGTTATCTGGCGAATTATATCTAAAACTTGGCAATCTTATTATTCCTGCAATACACAACGCTACGCTAAGCCGTTTACAATAAGATGCAAACTGCAGTGTACCCCTCCCACCACTGCACCATTGTTTCACGCTGTGTAGCAACAGTTACACAAATTACATAAATTACATAATTTATTTGTTGAAGCCGCGCACCGAAAGCTGGAAATATAGATCTACACGGGCACATTGACTGTGGAAATATTATTATCACAAAATATTATCACAAACTGTACATACAAAAATGTATGTTTTGTTATTTGACCAAAAGTTTGGACGAGTAGAAGTCCAGTCTGGACGAGTAGATTTTTAGGTTCTCTCGTCCAGTGGGACGAGTCAGAAAATAAAAATTTGTCGAGGCCTGGAGACCTGTTGTTATAAAATGAGGTTTATTGTGTTGGCAAGACGTGTAGCTTTCGATCAGTGTATGCATCAATGTAGGTCGATTGAGAACACTTAACTTAGCACGACGAATCATACTCGTGAAATTTATATATGCTTAAATGATATATTTCAGTTTTCTCAGATGCAGTGTATTATCTTAACATATAACTGTGATAACGCTGTGTTGTCCAAGATGTTTACTGGACCGAGTTCGCTACCAACGCCCTATTGGGTGATATTGATCACTGACCTACCAAAACCATACACCCGCATCTCTTCTATATGGTTCTATATATCTCTCATATAGTTCTTCTTTGTAGTAATACTTTCCTAGGTTAATGTTTAGTAGAATATGATGACAAAGTACATGACATCACAGCCGCACCCCAACCACGGCTGTCTGATGCCGTAGTGGGCGAGTTTGATCGTTCCATCGCAGTATCCATTGCATGACTGACCATGACCTCGTAATAGCCTTTGCAAACAATGTAGACCCAAAAAAGTGTCTACATCTGTACAGTCTGATCAAGGTATACACCGTTTGTCATTCCGTCATTCAGTCCATTAATCACCCAGCGAGCAATACAGATAGATTACCATCGAGCAGCGAGACCGTACGAGATGGCAACGATCTATGGACATCGGTTGGAAATGAAATCCACCCGAACTTGTACACCCATCCATGGCCCATACATCACTGTACCATACGTCAGTGGCTTATGTCGCTACATTACAAACCAAAGGTTTTGTAGGCTCGACTTTCGGCCTGGTATTCCACACCGTAATGTGGAGTTAACCGGCATCGATTCTATATTCAGGCCCGTGGCTGAGAAGTTACCTTGCGACATTCACAGCGATCATAGATCTTGGTCCTCTTGCACGTTCACTCGGTACGATTAGTATCTAAATTTTTACAGATGGCAGTTAGCCTACTTGATCGACTGAATTACGAACAGCGTAAGCCCTGATCAGACTGCGCAGATGCGCAGTCTGATCTGGGGCTACGCTGATCGCAAATGACGTAAGATCCCTTTTGTAATCTTACAACTCATTTCTTGTGTTATTGAGTTTCATCTAGTCTTCCCATATTGAATATTCATGCCACCTGGCCGTAAACCCGATTATTTTATACGTTATAGTCTACCAGATATAACCTCCATACTTCAGTGTTCAACCCGACATTCACTCAATCTACGGTATTTGTGTACAGGACACTGCGGCCGTTGTAACTTTAATATTCAGACAATTTCAGTCGATTGACGACACATTTCCCGGGTGTTTACAGAAACTACACAACTCTCAGTAAAACTACACAAACCAGCATGTTCACATGAAAGTACACATTCAAGAGGCTATTTCAGGTAAAGTATAGCATACCAAATAAAAAGATTTACCTCGCGTTATTGGCAAATCGTGGAAAATATTTTGAAATTGGCGACATTTGTGGTCACAAGATTCAGCACACTATTAGCACTGCATACGTGATTGACTTGAAACTTCATACGTTCTTATTTAAATCCATATTTTCATTCGCTAGTCCAACAGTTTAGCCCTCATGACCATGGTAAAGGGTAAATGTCTTTTACATATATGTTGATTTAATGCTTTCACCCCTAAATAACTGGAATATATTCATCTGTGTTCATGTTTAGACTGTTCCATTATTCACCCAAGGGATAATTTTGTAAAAAGAAATAATATCCCGTGACAATGATGGGAAATTTTGTAAAAACTACATTCCAGTTATTAAGGGGTGAAAGGGTTGAAGGCACTGTGTCTCAGATATACAAATCAATATGTGATTTCTTTGTTTTACAGACTGCAAATAACCTAAATCAGCCAAATTAATCAAATTACAAGGTGTTTGTGTTTTATCATATTAAATAGCATCACAGGCTGTGATAAACAGGGGAGATAATTTGTTAATTTCTGCTATTACTTTACCAGGAAACAAGATTTCCGACACATATCAAGTTTTATATACACGATACAAATTACAATTAAACTATGTTTTAACTAGTTGGCTTCACTTATATTTTTTCTACGCATATCTAAGACACAGTGGCTTTATTTTGGCAGAAGTGATTTCTAAAAATACAATTAGTTGGTGTCATTGACGTAGAAAATTATCATACGGGGGAAGATTGCGGATCAACATATCACTTATTACCGTAGTAACCATAAATATTCAGACACCAATCAGAGCTTCAGTTAAGGTGCGTAATTTGACAAACTTGGGGTGAAATTTTGTTATTTCTTCATCAAAAATGGCAAGTTGGGAGTCCTTTAGAATCGTCTCATTGAGACGATTCTAAAGCACTCCCAACTTGCCATTTTTGATGGAGAAATAAGAAATTTACCTCCAAATTACGTACCTTAACTGGAGCTCTGACCAATTGTTTGGAATTTTATAGGGGTTTCAAAAAACTAATTCCATCCAAATATATTTGATAAACCAGTACAACGATATTACCGGTAACACAAAACATTGGGACACTCTTTGTCGCGAGAAACTAGATATTTATAAATGTTTCCTAGATAAAATATATCCAAATATTTTGGGTTATCACGGATATTGTCTGATTCCAAGAAGCTTTCTTTACATTCCACTAAATAGAGAATACCAGGCTAGTGTCTTTTGACATGAAGTTTATCAGGCAAGGCTAGGAAACGAGTAGGAATTCTGAGGCTCGCCTACCTTTTCCGAGCCGAGCCTGATAAACTTGAAATCAAGACACTAGTCTGGTATTCTATATATCAGGTAATTTTATGGTAAAAAATGAACATGTTGCATCATTACACGGACGTCCTTCGGTAACATCATGTGACGTCATCCGACCAATGGAATGTCAGTTTCCCTTTGTTGTAACCCGGATGTTTGTATCGGGTCAATCAATGCCTGATACAACAATATGTTATCAGTCAGTACATATTTGCTCAATACAGGACAGGTCACCTAATAAGCCACAATAGCAATCGTACAAAACATACGCCAGCACACAGCCAACTTCATAGTTATTGTCCCAGGCCAGCTCGACATCGGACTGCCAGATAATGGCAATCAATCAAAGGGAGATAATCCACAATCAATCAATTTAACACTCACTGCTGTCCGATTCCTAGAGTCCTTCTTTACATTCAGCCGAGGAGCCACAATAGCAACACCAGACACCCCGGACACAGCCAACTTCATAGTTCCAGTCCCAGGAGAGCTCCACATCCAAATGCCAGAATATGGCAATCCATCAAAGGGAGATAATCCACAATCAATCCATGTATCACTCACTGAATATGTCTAGAACAAAGGGAGATAATCCAGGAGTAATCACTTATCACTCACTGTTGACGTCTAGAGTAACCTCCCTCTACAGTTAGCCGATCCACTATAGTAGTACAGGAATATCCCTGGCACACTACCAACTTCATAAATATCAAATCAGCAAATAATGGCACTGTTGTAAGGGAGATAATCCATTAATCGCTAGAGTAACCATACCAGCAGTACAGGACTTTCCCTGGCACGCTGCCAACTGAAACCATTGTCCCAGGTGACCTCAACACGGAATCGCCACAGTAAGGTAGGTAATCCATATCATGCACTGTTGTCGTCTAGAGTAACCTCCCTTTGCAGTCTGCTGATCCACACTGGAATTTCCCTGGCACGCTGCCAACTTTGTCACTATAGTCCCATGTGAACTCGAGACCGAATCACCACAGTAAGATAGATAATCCATATATCACTCACTGTTGTCGTCTAGAGTAACCTCCCTCTGCAGTCAGCTGAACCACAATAGCAGTACAGGACTTTGCCCGGCACACTACCAACTTCGTAATTATAATCCCAGGTAAGTTCGGTACCAGCACTAACATACCTGAAATATACAAAACTTGTACCTTAATTAAGGAGTAAAACCATGGGCTGTTGCACTTACTGTAGTATGAAAAACATTAGGTCTGTATAAACTGTATCGGGTCAATCAATGCCTGATACAACGAATTTATGGACAGTGTAAATATAAGATGCTAAAACACAGGTGACAGAAAACATCCCATGAAATTGTCTTCTAGTCAAATTATAAGGTCAGCAGCACAGTGAAACACATATCTTTTACATGATAGAAATGGGTAGCTTACTATACGAATGGACGTTAAGTATTTAACAAAAGACATCATTCAGTGTCACAGTGCTGTTTATCGGGATAAAAAGTACCCGACGTGTGCCTCCCAGTGGTATTTTATCTAGCACTAGTTTTGTCACCGCATCATCCCGATAACAAACTCGTCGAAATGCATGGTCAGATGGTAAATTACAGGTGAGATTAATACTACCGTCTGTCTGTTCCACATGTTGCTGCCGACAAACTTTTGGCTATTAAATTATAAATACATTATTATTGGTTTTTATTGATTTTATTGCGAAAAAAAAATTCAAATTTAACATCAGGGTTAAAGAGACATTTTGCGGACCGATTTTTAAAATCAAACTTTTGTTTTCTTATTTACATCATTTTCAAACTTTCTAGCCAGGTTTCAGAGTAAATTTCCATATTTTATTTTTACTCGTCCCCCAGCTGCTCCACCTCCTGTTTTTTCACAATAAAATAATATTCGATGGAATTTCGTAACATAATTTTTTTGGGGAGGGTGCTTACATTTAAATATTTTTTTAGATTTAATGTGTTTAATAGACAAAACATTCGTTGGCAGCAAAACATAGAACAGACAGTTAATAGGAGAGATCACTACAGCTATATGAAGCGAAGTAATAAAAGATCAACTTACTGTCCGGCGAAGAACGCGATCCACGGGAACCTGAGATCATGTGTGTCCACGAACACATTCTGCACATACGCACATGGTGAACAGCTATGCTGCAATGGAGAATGGCGATGTGTTAACCCATTCCATGCCAATTTCTTTTTCTATTTTTTTCATATACTTTTGATGAGAAATAAAAGTTCACATTCACAGGTACATGTACCGTATCTCAATTTACAAACATTTCTTTTCTTCATTTCTCAATGAAAATATATGTCGTTACCACTCATTTGAACTGTCTTCCATAATATATTGAGATTATCAAATTTTCAACATCGTAGCATACGTACATTTAGATATTGGCCTCTTTTTCCCAATTCAGATTATAAATATCTAAAGTAGAAAATGGCATTCCAAAATATTCAGATGATGAAATATCTAAAGCAGAGGATGACATACGCACATTCAGATATCGGTCTATATTTCCCAAACTATATTCTGATTATCAAATATCTACAGTAGAGAATGACATCCCAGCATACATACATTTAGATATCGGCCGATATTTCCCATCGACTTGGCGTCCATGATGTAGCACTGCTGGTCGTCACTGAAAAAATCTCGCGAGCTCGGCATTTCCATACTGTCATCTTGGTCCTCAACTGGAGAATAATGTCCGGATCATGGATTATCTCCTTGCCACATATACAGTATGTCAGGGACATGGATTATCTCCCTTGCCACATATACAATATGTCCGGGACATGGATTATCTCCCTATATACAATATGTCCGGGACATGGATTATCTCCCTAGCCACATATACAATATGTCCGGGACATGGATTATCTCCCTTGTCACATATAGAATACCAGGCTAGTGTCTTTAATCAAGTTTATCAGGCAATTCCTACCGTTTCCGAGTCATATGAACTGTATTTCCGAAATCCCGCTATATCGGTTTATGCAAAAAGTGCAGATCCAGATGAGCCGGCTCGTAACAAGCCGTCTCATCAGGATCTGCACTTTTTGAAAGTAATTTTAATATTTTTGACAACAAAAACATCCCCTTTTCATAAATGGACGAATCTGAAAATCATTTTGTGACCATTGGATTGGTCGGAACATTAGCATATCACAGTCCATTCCAGGTACTTAGGGTTGAAAGGGTTAATATGTGTGGCTGTGACGGGGGCTTATTTGATTTGCGATCAAATAACACATTCCTGTTAGAAGCATGGCGGCTGTTTCAGTGATGGAATGGCGAACAGTGTAGATCCTGATCAGACTGCGAATGCACAGGCTGATCTGGATCTACATTGGTCGCAAAATACATAAGCCCCATTTCTCCGGTCATAATTACATATGAAGAATACCAGGCTAGTGTTTATCAGACAATGCTAGGAAATGTGAAGGAAATCTGAGGCTCGTATGATAAACTTGTTATTAAAAGACACTAGCATGGTATTTTATTTATCAGGTAATGTATTCTAAACGATGGGCAAATATAATATGTTTTTTGTTGAAAAAAACCGCAGACTTGTTCATGTCATTCGATAATGAAATGTGATGCCATTCGACCAATGGAACGTCAGTGTGAGTAGTTGTGACCAGGATATGCGCATTGAAGTTGCAATCGTCCCGCTTACTTCAGTGGCTTGGCTGGTGTCGGGTTACCAAACCGAGTGGCCGTAGATCTGCCTGAATCGTAAATCATTGGAGTTGGAATTGTCCCAACTTACTCATAATTTCCTTCTGTGGCTTGGCTGGTGTTCAAGTTACTAAACCGAGCGTACGTAGAATGGCCTGAATCGTAAATCATTGAATTGGTATTGTCCCGACTTACTTCTGATTTCCTTCTGCTGGCTGGTTTAAGTTCTCCACCGTGTTCAAGTTACTAAACCGACCGTAGGTAGAATGGCCTGAATCGTAAATCATTGAATTGGAATTGTCCCGACTTACTTGTGATTTCCTTCTGTGACTTGGCTGGTGTTCAAGTTACTAAACCGACCGTAGGTAGAAGGCCCTGAATCGTAAATCATTGAATTGGAATTGTCCCAACTTACTTATGATATCCTTCTGTGGCTTGGCTGGTGTCAGGTTACCAAACCGAGCGGCGGTAGATCGGCCTGTCCGTTTCTTCTTGGTGTCTCCGTCAGCTTCCTTGCTCGCAGACCTTGTAACTGAAACAGTAAACACTCAAAATGCAGTGTTCCCCCATACCGTGTTTTTTTATATTAATTTTATCACGCAAGGCTCAGAAACATGCAGGAATTCCGAGGCTTGTCGAGGAATTCCTATGGTTTCCGAGCCGAAAATGATAAACTTACCATCAACATACTTGAGCATGCCATTCAATTTATCAGGTAATGTTTTATGAGCAAATATGACTTGTAGTAAACTTTGTTTCTTTTTGGCTTATTGGGCCGTGAACAAACTTTGTCAAATGGAAAGTTCCGGCACGCTTCATGGTATGGAAAATTTGCCATTTGACTGGGCATGTTCATCACAGCCAGATATGTAGTCAGAGCTCCAGATAAGCTGCGTATTTGCGTAAATACCCAATTAAAATTGCCAAAAACCCAATTGAAATCAGAAGTAGTGAGTATCAAACAGCAATGAAAAATTTCTGGTATCTTTATCATGCTACAGAATAAACTGACCACAAAAATAGCATATTTTCTTATTTTTTCCTTGAAAACACATCTTGGTATTTCATTAGAATTGTCTCCAAGGACTCCACGGACCATTCTAATGAAATACCAAGATGTGTTTTCATTTAGAAGCAAACTATTGAATAAGTGCAGTCTGCTGATGTGTAAACAGTAGTGTGATTATATTTTACACAATTAAAATTTTGAAATACCCAATTGCTTCAGAAATGATGGAGTGACAATACTCAATTACTAATTCCTTATCTGGAGCCCTGTGTAGTGATTTATTCACGCGTCAAATACTCACTGTTTGTTTTTTTATTGAAACACCAAAATTTAGAAATTTTATTATTTTCCATAGTATGAAATGCCATTTTTTTTCAGAAATTACCAATTTGACTAACCAACTCAAACAAAAATATGTAGATACAACACTGGATATGCAAGATTTTCAAAGATGTTCAATGCCCTCTGGCGATCACACTTGGGATGCCTGAATGACAACATTTTTTCCACAGAAATTGTGATGTACAAAAAATAAAATAAAGAAGCACAATTTTCGGTAAAATTGAGGACAAAAATTGTGAAAATTAAGCTGCTGCCATAAAAAAAAATATGGGAAAATGTAGATATTTTGGATAGAATTGTGAAAGGGGCCTTCTGTGGGCGGAAATTTTATCAGGGGGGAAAAACGCTGCAATGCATGCATACCTTTATTGGGTTTCGTGTCGATGACAATCAAGTCGGGCAGGTCGTCACTGCTCTGGTTTGATGGTGTTTTATCTCCATTGTCTTTCTTGTTTGTTTGTCTGTCAACAATATAGAATATACCCAGTGATTGGAAAATATAACATTTAACCCATGAGTGAGTGTTTTTTCACATTTGGGATAACACTAAACAAGTGGGATAAATTTTATAATTTCTAAACACTATGGGTATGTTTACACCATATTTAAAACCATTTGGATTATTTTCTTGCTCATGTCGTCGAGGACTGATTGGCGCCAGCAGACACGCACAGCAACAGGACATAATTGCGTTTGCAAACGTGAAAAAATATACACACAAGTTAAAGTGAGCAGGGGCTCACGTATACCCCCAGCCACATAAACCCCAGCCCCCAGCCACGTATACCCCCAGCCAAGCCACGTATACCCCAGCCACGTAAACCCCAGCCCCCAGCCACGTATACCCCCAGCCAAGCCACGTATACTCCCAGGCACGTATACCCCCAGCCAAGCCACGTATACCCCCAGCCACGTAAACCCCAGCCCCCAGCCACGTATACCCCCAGCCAAGCCACGTATACTCCCAGGCACGTATACCCCCAGCCAAGCCACGTATACTCCCAGGCACGTATACCCCCAGCTGCCGCATGAACCGACAAATAAACACTTTTAACGCAAATATATACAATGTAGAAAGTAATTTGACCTTGACCTTGGAAAATATGGATGATGATAAGGACGTATATGAAGTTTGAAGTCAATCAGACTTACCGTTGCAGAGATAATGGGAACTCAAAAACTATAACGCGAATCTTACAGACACAAATTTCAAAGTAATTTGACCTTGACCTTGGACATGAAGGCCGCATGAGTGTGGTATGGAACGAAAATATGGATGATGATAAGGAACTATTGAAGTTTGAGGTCAATGAGATAATGGGTACACAAAAACTTCAACGTGGACGGACGGATGGAAAAACAGACGGACAACCGGACGGACGGAATTACTAAAACTATATACCCCTCGACATACGTATGCCAGGGGTGTAACGAGTGGGACAAATGTTATATTTTCTAAACAGTATAGGTATATTGTCTTTACACCATATTTAAAACCATTAATATACTGGATTATATCATAGTGCTTAGAAAATTTCAAATTTATCCCACCCATGTGTTATTTATTTCGCGTTTGCAAACGGGGGTGAAAAGGGGGGTGATATTTTTCTAAAAAAAAAGAAAATTACTTGCAAATAGTGCAGATCCTGATGAGACGGCTCGTCACGAGCCGGCTCATCTGGATCTACACTGTTTGCAAACACCACTGTAGAAGGCTGTAGTGTTGAAAGGGTCAATAGATGTTTTAGTAACGATACATGCATGAATGACATGAGTAAAATAGTATAATTTTGAACGCTTTTTTTATCACAATTTTATGATTTGACAGTGTTTTGCTCTGTTTAACCCTTTCAATGTAAAGAAAAATAGGCAGATGACGGATCAATGGATTCCCTTTACACAACTAATTCACCAACTGATTTGTTATATACCGTCAAATAGAAGAGAACAATCTGGCCTTTGTTCACAGGTGGTCTTTGTTGGCAAGTTCATTTATGAAGTCATGTGATAATTGGGAAAACAGAAGCATGGCTGCTATAGACAAGTATTTGCTATTCAGAGGAGACCTTTAGCACAGGTTTGACTGTAGTTATTATTTATTTATTTAATGGTGCTTAAAGGCCGGGTTAGCAGGGTTGAATCGTGTATTTCATCTGCACTGATGGAGGGAAAATCCCAAAATCGGAACTGAATATTTACAAGTACAGTCGAACCTGTGAACAACGACCGGCAAAGAGAAGTGGCCAAAGTGGTCGTTGTTGACAGGTGGTCGTTGTTCCGAGGGTCGAACATTTTCCCGGTTTCACAACAAAGTCGGCCATGTATTTAGCATTCTATTGTAATCTACAGTTAAATCGCGATGGCTCGAAATGCCACGGGACCGCACATTTTGTTCCAGTGATCGCATCTTTCGAGCCATCGCATCTTTCGATTTTGTTATATTTGCCGACTACTGTACCCGTCGGATTTAGGAAATAATGAAAGCACAATAGAATGTATCCATGTTTTAGATGATTATAATATTTATTTGCAGATTAGTTATCATGCGAAATGAAATAAACTACATGTGTTTACAAAACTGTCTTTATTTCAATTATTATCAAAGTCGAAAAGGAGAAAAGGTCCAGTATTCACTATAAATAGCGGCACACATAATTAATGCAGCAGGTGGTTTTGACGTCACTCGAAACAGTGGTATTTTCAATGGGCGTTTTTCGTTGTAACTCCCGGGTAGCCTCTCGAATATCACGGGAGTGAAAAAGAAAAACGACCAATGACTTACGACAGACTCTATTAAATACTCCGAGTGGACGAAACCCAGAATATTTAATAAATCGCCGTAGGCCGTTGAGCTGTTATGGGACACAAAACAACAACAACAAATTAAGAATACAATAATTTTTATTTCACAAATAATGTACAAGCATACCAATAAATAGAGTTTCCACAAATTATGGTGAAAGTTTCTGAATAATCTAATATAGAATTCACAAAATGATCGCCATCAACAACGTTAACGATCAAATTGCACCACTTTAGGAAATTAACTGCACTTGAAAAGAAATCACATTTCACAGACAGGTAGAGTGTGGCTCGGCCTTTGATCGTAATAATTCAGACGCGGAGGTGTGAAAATTAGCCAAACGTTAACTTTATATAGCAAAATAGCGTTAAATGTGTCCGCGGGACTTGACAATAACTTCGAGCGAGGGAAAATTATCGGGACCGCGACGCCATTTCGAGCGAGCCCGACATTACGAACCATCACTGTATATGCATGCATAGAAAACGTCTTGGCTGTATACACTTCCACCTGACGATTCGCTATTGCACGATCGTGGAGTGTATCTGCTTTTCATCAATTAAAAAATGCATGAAAATGGCTAAAATAATCAATTTATTTTGTTTTGTCATCTTGTTGTTATTGTTCTGAACCCAGCATCGCTTTGGAAATTATATACAAAGGGGAGTAATTATCTTCACGATAAGTATATCCCGCGGCTTACTTTGGTGCACCATTTAATAGCTTGTCGTAATTACATGTAAGTGATTTAATTTAGCATGACCATTCGTATTTTGTTTTCTTATTCTCAATTTCACACCATCAGTTGAAATTAATAACGATCATATAGTCTTTATTAAAACGATAGCCTATGTGGAGCGGCCTGTGAAAACCACAAGTTTTTTGTAACAAAAATATTTCATTGAATGTGTCAAGTCGAGTAACCCACATGAGCTAAGTGTCCAAATCAGGAGAGAACACCAGGCTTATTTGCTTTCTGTCTAATGTATACTATCCTGGTCAAGCACGAATATTTAAGCAGCCTATGATGAATTGGCAATGTCCGCTGACGTAATTACTGATGTTTTAAATTAGAGATTTGCGAGCATTGTAAACCATGGGCAGACTACGCGAATCCAGTGCCTGGTCTGGCTGCTAATGCAATAAGCCGGGAATTGTCGGAGATCGAGACCCAATTCATATAAACACGTTTGTTGTGTCACTTTAGACTGGTTCCCGGTCGCTAGAAATAACACTAGGCTGCGCATCCGACAGGGTACCAGTCTAGTGTGGACTACGTGACTGATGTCAGCAACTGCGTGTATTGATCATTGATATGGCCTTGTGCCCCGCGGTGTGAAATTTACACTTGACACGCGAGGTGTGTTTGAAGTCTTAGACTTGTCACTGTAGACGAATCAGCATCGTGTAAACACAGTTTGCCAGCTAATGATGGAGTTTTATGACTTGTGTGGAATTGCATTATGCCTATTGGAATACACGATACGGATTATATATCGGGAATTACCGTTACTGGAGTTACGCAATATTTTTAATGGAAAATGTTTAATGTTGCCAAAATGACAGCGACCACATCGGGCAAGGTAAATGTTTTCAAAAGAATGCGAATGTAATTGATAACTAATTGGTTACGACCAGTTGCAATTCAGATGATAGCGACCAGATTTTGATGAAAGGAAAATAGCGATTGTGGTGCTATTTTTTTTTGCCGACAGAAACATAACATGGTTGCTGGTCACATACAAAAATGCTGTGTGGGAATGAAAATAGCTGGTCGCTGGTCGCAGTTCGGGGGTGGTCGTTATTCAAAGGTCTTATAAAGAACAAAATTGGACGGGGGGGTTTTAACTGGCCATTGTGGACAGGTGGTCGCTATTCCCAGGTGGTTATTAACACAGGTTCGAATGTACATACAGTCGAACTTCGATGGGTCAAACCCTGGTAAACTCGTCAGCCATGCTTGCCTCGAACTAGCCTTTAGGTCCCGGCAGAATTCCTATATAAATACGTTAAAACTACCCGGTATAGGTCGAACTTGTGAAAGTCGAACAACCCTCAATGCCTCGAATCGCTGTCACGCCCGGTCGTGTATAAATCCACTATAAACACCACAAAAACTCGAACATGTCAGACGATTGTCTCCAAGACTAGTTGATTGACTTTCACACCTATTGTTAACCGGTTGTCAAACAAATCTCAAGTGGTCATTTGAGCGTATTTAGACGTGTTGTGATGGAGCAGGTGAAGCGGAAGACTACGAAGCAAGGCGAGATAACAGACTTCTTCAATACCGGACGTGTATAACTTTCATGTATAACTTGTACTGGGTTCCATGTGATAGTAAATTATGATATGCAGTGAATGTGGTTCCGGGTCCGAAGTAGTGATGGGGCGACTGGGCATGCATCTATTGATGTATCAGTGTATGACGAGCGATGTAATTTTATACCTACAAGCATGCGCATCATTTTATGGCAAATACATATTCACTCACAAAGATTTATATTTGATTAGATAAATATTTGTCATGAAATTACGCAAATGCCAATAGGTACAAAATCAGAGATGCTTTCACATGATCGTATCGGACGGGGCAATCAAGTCGGCCAATTGTATTTCGTAATCATTTTCTGTTGTTCTCATGTTCTATTACTGTATAATGGCTATGTAAATAAAAACACACATGAGTTTGCCGCTTTCTTTATTTTATTAAAGCCTGTTTCTGTTAATAAACGACTGTGACAATCAACCGTAAATGCAAATGTAAGCGCATTTATATGAAACAACATGTCGTAATGACGACTTGTTTCACTTAGTACACTGACCAACTCGTAGATCTGAAATGGTTACAGTAGAAAATCCCGATGGGTCAAACAACGGATGGGTCGAACTAAAACTTAACCCCGCAGGCTGTTCGACCCATCGAAGTTCGACTGTATATATATATTGAAATTAGAATATCCTTATCTGGTGCCAGATCCTCACCACACCAGAGTCAACTTATTTGAAAACTGGTTGAATAACAATGACATCTACTATACCTTGTTGTATACGCCTTCTCTGCAACACCTCTCTCACCTCTACCTTGTTTACTCTCCTTGAATGACCTGTAACCATGGATACAATATGTTGTAACTATAGAAACAATATGTTGCAACTATGGAAACACTATGTTGTTACTACATGTTAAAACAATGAAACAATGGAAACATTATGTTGTTAATATGGAAACAATATGATGATACAGGAAACACTGTCTTAACCATGATGGAAACAATATGTTGTAACCGTGGAAACAATCTGTTGTAACCGTGGAAACAATCTGTTGTAACCATGGAAACAATTTGTTGTAACTATAGAAATATTATGTTGTTACTATGGAAACAGTATGTTGAAACTATATGAAAACATTATGTTGTTACTACGGAAGCAATATGATGATACTGGAAACACCGTCTTAACCATGGAAACAATCTGTTGTAACCATGGAAACAATATGTTGTAACCATGGAAATAATTTGTTGTAACTATATAAACATTATGCTGTTACTATGGAAACAATATGTTGCAACTATGAAAACATGTTGTTACTATGGCAACAATATGATGATATTGGAAACACTGTCTTAACCATGGACATAATCTGTTGTAACAATATAAGCAATGTTATAACCAGGGGGCAACAATATGTTGCAACTAAGGAAACAATATGTTGTAACCATGGAAACAATATGTAGAAACCATGGAAACAATATGTTGTAACCATGGAAACAATATGTTGTCATAATGACAACAGTAAGTTATAATAATGACAACAATGTGTTGCAACTATGGAAACAATGTATGTTAACTATGGAAACAGTACACTGTAACAATGGAAGCAACATGTTATAACCATGGAAACAATATATTGTAGCTATGGAAACAGTATGTTGTAACCATGGAAACAATTTGTTATAACTATGGAAACAACATGTAGTACTATCTAAAGACTATGTTGTAATCCTAGAGACAATATGGTGTAACCATGAAAACAATATACAAACAGCCAGCTATCTGTTATGTAAGGATAAGAATATTCATGAATATCAAGATCTATATTTCCTTTGTACTTACTCATCGGAGTCGTCACTCTCAAAATCTTCTTTGTCGTCATTCTTCTCCTCTTCGTCCAAATCAGTGATGTCACTCTCGTATCCCTCCTTCTGTCGCTCGACCACCTCGATATAATCCAGCTCGGCCAGATATTCGTCCCCATACTGCTGACCGTCCTCATTGGCTCCCTGGTCTGTGAGGAGTTGGCCCGCATATATACAGATAAAGCCGCCCTTCGGAATGTCATCTAGGCACCGTAGACCCCAGCCACTATGGACAATAGGTGACAGTTTAATATATGTGACGCACCAAGTGGAAACTTCCCTATAAGGACATATAAAGAAAATTACTAGGATGTGAAAGTGGAAGTGAAAGGGTTTAACAAGGATTTGAAATAAAAATAAAAATGAAATAGCACAAAATAATAATGACATCATAGGAAACACATAATTTTATAATTTATCTCAAGTCATTATATTCATATTGTATTTTCTGATAATTTAAAAAATGGAGTAAAGAACTATATACGGCATTAAAATTATTAAAGATACATCTTGCAATTCATGGAACAGCAAAATTCAACTGCGACGACATGCTGATTAAACTTGATATCAATAGACACTAGCCTGGTATTCTCTATACGTGACTGTGACTGGAGAATATATGGACATATATGGGTTTTGCAACCAGTGTACATCCAGATCAGCCTGTGCATCAGTCTGATCAGGATCTACATTGTTCGCCATTCCATCAATGAAACAACTGTCATGCTTCTAACAACAACCAATATGGATCATTATCAGGAATGTGCTATTTGATCGGGAGCTACACTGGTCACAAATGGCGTAAGCCCCATTTCTCCAGTCACAGCCACATAATTGTGGTAATAACCCTAAATCTTTGGGCACAATTTATTCTAGGAAACCATATAAATATCAGTAGCCTATTTCACCAACATTGCAAAGTATACTTATCTAGCAAAGTATACTTTGAGGGAGTAATCATTTATTTTTCCCGAAATGCATTATTTCATATAGAACTAACGACTGCATATATTTGATGATTAAAAGTATGCATAATTATTATACTAAATTTATTACATTATCACAGCCAAAATGGCTGTGATAATGTAATAAATTCAGTATAATAAAAATCAATAATTTTAACCTTAAATTGAATATGTCTCCCTCAAAGTATACTTTGCTAGATAAGTATACTTTGCAATGTTGGTGAAATCGGCTAACGGTTTCCCACAACAAAGAGTGTCCCAATTTTTAGACTTAGTATGGTTGTACAGGTTTATCACAATAACAATGTATTTGGATACAATTTGTTTTGGGAAACCCCTATTTTATAGGGGTTTCCCAAAACAAATGGTGTCCAAATATTCAGGGTTATTACGGTATATCAGATATTGGTGAACCAGAATCTTGTTGCTTTAACACTGTATCACTAAACTACCAATGCATGCGTAGACAGGTGATTGATTTGATTTATTGGAGTTTAATGGCCTATCAACAGCTAATGTCATTTAAAGCCGGACCAACGGGTTCGAATCCTATATTTAACCTGCTGCATTGGGGGGAAAATCCCAAAATCAGAATGTGAATCAAAGGCTTACCGTTTTTCTGTCTTAAACACCTGTAGTCTGTTCTGTAGCCCGTTCTGTACGACACGGTTTGAACACCGTTTGTCACATGAACATCGCGGGTTACACTCGTACACGCTGAAACCAGACGTTGTCACAGTGAGCGGGTATGCTTAACCCTCTCAACCCAAAATAACTTGAATGGACTGTGATATGTTAATTTTCCGACCAATGCAATCATCACAAAAAAAGGTGGTTTTTTTTGTCGCTAAAAAATATGAAAAGTACTTGCAAAAAGTACAGATCCTGATGAGATGGCTCGTTACGAGCCGGCTCATCTGGATCTACACTGTTTGAAAACACTGCTGCTAAAGAGGTCTGTAGTGTTGAATGGGTTAATTCCTTGCACATTTCAATATAAAATCAATGCTGTCACATACAAGTTTTCCATTCGTACACGCTGTGACATGGATTGTTACAGCAATATTTTATGTCATTTAATGGACAAGAGCTGTTTGAGAATTTTAAAATTTTAATCACTGGCCAAAGAAAAGTACAAGGCTAAAATAATGTACTGGGTTATAAATGCAATACGTTGAATGGGCATTTCCATTATGAATTCATGGAAGGTGTGAATATTACCAGATCACTTGCCAGCTCGACACAGAGAGATGAGACACGCTATACGATTTTGTACCCAAGATCATGAAGAATGTGCGATTTTTCATGAAATATATTTACAGAAACTGTGATATTTTCTGTAAATGATGTCGAAAGATGATGAAATTTTTGGGATGATGGAATAGAATTCTGCATTTGCTATGGAAATTTTGTCATTTACGGAAAATATTGCACAGGTACAAAATCACATGGTCTGTGATACCTGACATACCCAGATAGCAGCGGCTCGCCGAGACGTCGTTGTTTATACCCAGCGTCCCGAATACGTCTCCCGCCGTTGGTAATCGTGGATGATTCCACCGTCAGCTGGATACATTCACATTTACTCCTGTCCTGTAAACAATGGACACGATGCTTGTACACACTACTGTCTGTTTCACGAAAGCTATCCAAAGTTTACGGCTAAATAAAGCCACGAAGGCCAGGTTTTTTTCAAGCATAGACACTTGGATAACATAATTATACCCACTTTTTGTAGACTAGATGGCCGTGGCCTGCATGTCGCGCCTTGGGGCGAGGCATGGACACTAACAAAATAGATATAGTAGATGGAAAAAGTTTAATGAAAAAACTTTAACCGGACACACGGACATACGGACGTACGGACGGACGTATGCCAAAATGCCGACGATATCGCGCTTTCCGCAAGCGGGTGCGACAATGATGATAAACACCCATGTGAAGTATCAAGGTAATGGGTGAAGCAGTTGCAGAGATATAGTACACGAAAAAACTTAACAAAAAAATTCAAAGTAATTTGACCTTGACATTGGGCATAGGGGCCGCACGGTTGGGGGTTAGAATGAAAATATGGACGATGATAAACACCCATGTGAAGTTTCAAGGTAATGGGTGAAGCAGTTGCAGAGATATAGTATAACGAAAAAGTTTTAAGCAAAAAATTTAACCAGACGTACGTTAAAAAGTTAACGTTGAAAAAGTCAATTACTTAGAAATAATAGGTGAAGGTAAAAAAATGGTCACATGTTGGGTAGTTGTATGTGGTAGGCACCCCTTGGTTATGAAGCTGTGAAAGTTTGGTGGTCCTAGGTGGTACAGTACCAAAGAAATGGACTTAAACACGAAAACTTAACATTGTAAACGCGAGAACTTAACATTGAAAATGGCTAAGTCGACTGCGCGGAAAAAATGGGTCAAGTTCAAACAAAAAGTAACATGTTGAATAGTGATATGTGGTGGGCACCCCTTGATTATGAAGCTGTGAAAGTTTGGTGGTCCTAGGTGGTACAGTAACAAAGAAATGGACTCAAACACGAAAACTTAACATTGATTGTGGACGCTGCCCGCCCGCCTGCCCACCTGCCCGCCCGGCTTTCGCCAATCCAATAGCCTGGATTTTTTCTCTCAAAAAACCTGGCTAAAAAAGTAACATGTTGGATAGTGATATATGGTGGGCACCCCTTGATTATGAAGCTGTGAAAGTTTGGTGGTCCTAGGTGGTACAGTAACAAAGAAATGGACTCAAACACGAAAACTTAACATTGATTGTGGACGCCGCCCGCCCGCCCGCCCGCCCAGCCCGCCCGCCCCCCGCCCGGCTTTCGCCAATCCAATAGCCTGGATTTTTTTTAAAAAAACCTGGCTAAAAACAATATTTTTTTCGATAATATTAAATTAAAGGAAAATTTAAGAATGAGCCTTCTTTTTATTTCGTGAAATTTGGTCAAATATTGATTTTATTGCGAAAAAACAATTTCCCCATGTTAAATCCCCATAGACATCTTCACAGAGTGAAGATGTCTATGGGGATTTAACATGGGGAAATTTTTAGAATTTCAGAAATACTGGACCGATTTTCAAAATATAACTTTTGTTTTCTTAGTTAGATCATTTCCCAGCTTCGGAGTCAACACATTTTTTTGTTTTCGGACTCCTCCCACAGCTCCTCCACCTCCTCTTCCCCCATGTTTAGATTCCCCTAGACAAATCAATTTTTCTAATAAAATCAATATTTGACCAAATTTCATGAAAGCTCAGTCTTAAATTTTGATAAAATTTAATGTTATCGAAAAAAAAATCTGTTTTAGCATTGTTTATATGGCCGTAAAATTTGGGCAGGTTTGGTGAAACAGACAGTAGTGTAGCTACCCTTGAAGCTCCTGATCTAATTGCAGACTCGTGTGACATTCTATACTGCTTGTTAGAAGCATGACAAGCATTTCATTAATTGGATTGCGAACAGTGTAGATACAGATCAGACTGTGCCGATGCACAGGCTGATCTGGATCTACACTGGTCACACGACCCATAAGCCCCATTTCTGCAGTCACAGCAACATAATATGATAAATGTTGCTGTAAATATAACGACAAATAGACATTATCTATTTGTCGTTATATTCACAGCAGTAATTATCATATCAAGTATTAGACTCAGTCGTGAAATGGAAGAAATTCCTTGGCAACCTCAGAATACCTGTATTTATCGCTATAGTAACGGAAACAATTTTCATATCAAGCTCATTAAACTTGGCTCGGAAATGGTATGAATTGCTCGGCCTGCCTCGGTATTCCTACACATTTCCAAGCCTCACCTGGTAGTTTCTAACACCAAAATCAATCCCAACATAGAGAATAGTAGGTTAGTGCCGTGAATGGGAAAAATATCTGGCAAGGCTTAGGAAACGGGATGGGCGAGGCTCTGCCGAGCACATACCATTTCCGTGCCGCGCCAGATATTTTTTCCCATTCACGGCACTAACCTACTATTCTATTTATCTCGTCAACATCTACAACTAGCTTCAAAATGCAATAAAAATAACCACAGCCACCGCACATATTCATATGCAATGATTAGGTCGTATCGACAGGATATCAAAAATGTTTCACGGCACCGTGTTGCACGGCACATACGCACTATGTTGACGGGATAAAATGCACACAGCAGTTATCGTTAGACACAATTGCCTCGTAATACCTACATCTACATGTTCCCTGGCCTCACTTGGTATTCTCTTCACGAAATCCCATCAATGCACACGGTAATCGTTAGTCACAATTTTAAACTTAGCTTTGGCTTTGAAACAGTAGGAATTCCTTGGCAAGCCTCGTAATTCCTACATGTTCTCTAGCCTCACCTGGTATTCTTTACAGCAAATAAATTTGCATGGCATTTATCATTAGTCATGATTTTCAAGTTAGCTTTGGCTCGGGAATAGCAGGATTTCCTCAGCAAGCCTCGGAATTCCTACGCATTTCCTAGCCTCGCCTCGTGTTCTCTACACGAAATCCCATCAATTCACACGAGAATCGTTACTCACAATCTTCAAGTATATTAGCTATGCCTCAGAAACATTAGGAATCCCTTGGCAAGACTCATAATTCCAACATGTTCCCTAGCCTCATGGCAGTTATCGTTAGTCACAATTTTCACGTCAGCTTTGGCTCGGATACAGTAGGCAAGCCTCGTAATTCCTACATGTATCTAGCCCCACCTCGTATTCTCTACACCAACTCCCATTAACTCACGCGACAGTTATCGGTGCAGCTGCAGCAAACAAGGAACTCTGTGTCAAGGTTCATCTTGACGCCGGCCGCCGGTATTCTCTGGTTCGAGTAGTCGACATAATCAGGGTACTGGCGGTCGATGCCGTTCACACACGAGATGGCGACATTCTCCTTGCCGTAGGAAATGTCTTTGATATCACAGAATGTCTGCAATGGAAATCGAAAAATGTCCATGGTATAAAAGTATAAACTATATTTATTTTCTAACAATTACAAACAAGCGCGAGAGCACTTATACAAATGCTTTCGTTGACACAGATGAAAGCGTAAGGGCGGTCATTAATGTGGGAGGAAACCGGAGTACCCCATAAACCCACTTGTCTGATCTGGCGACCACCATACCCCATCTCACAGATCGAACCCGGGGACGCATTGGTGACAAGCTCGCTCATTATGGCTCATTATCGCCAAAATTGCTGTGATAAATTTATCCGAAAATTTAAAATTTCTCCCTCAAAGTATACTTTGCAATTTTGATGAAATCGGCTACAGGAATCGGGTGCATTATTATATGATGAGATTCTCCAAAACTTACCTTGACAGGAATGAATTCATAGTGAACGTGTAGCTCGATATCATAGCAGAAGTAGTCGATGGACAGATTGCTCGCGGACATGTACAGGAAGCGGTCACATTCATCTATACTCCGGAGTCGACGGCCACACGGCGTGCGATAACTGATGTAGCGCTTACCGGATGGCTTCGCTTTCCCCACATGCCTGCAATATAGAGAATACATGTACCGTGATAGCTTCTTTTTGTATCAAGTTTATCTGGCATGTATAATGCTCGAACATTGTACAAATTCCTTGGCGAGCTTCGGAATTCCTACATGTTTCCTAAGCTAGGAAACATGTAGGAATTCCGAGGCTCGCCAAGGAATTCTTACCATCTTAGAGCATAGTCTGATAAATGGAGAATCCAAGCTAGAGTATTTTAGTTTCAAGTGTATTTATTTATTTAATGGTGGATACCGGTCTGTCAACAGCTAAGGTCATTTTAGGCCGATTCCGCCAAGGATGTGTATGAATATGTGAAAATATGAATGATGAGAAACATGAACGTAAAGTTTCAAGCCAGTCGGTCATACAGCATAGAAGTTATAGCAGAATGGAAAACGTGACGGACAGACGGATGGATGGACGGACAAACGACTTTTGCAACCCTGTATCCCATTTTCGCTACGCGATGGGATAACAACACCAAATGATAATATTAATTTGCCGCCTTTTTTTACCAAGTGCTCACCTTTCCCAGCCACAAAACAGAGGAATCAGCAGTGGGTTATTTCCCTTGAACTTGTCCGGTGAGTCGAGCTCAAGTAAACACTTCTTTCCACATTTGTGGGGAACTAAAAATAACAACGAGAGCATCATTATCTCTATTAAGCAAATCCCGTCGCTGACAACCTTGATAATAAAATGAACTTCAGTCCTCAGTGACCTTGATTTTGGATGTTCAGACTGATTGGTTGGGTTGGATGGGCGATTGATCACCTGATTGGTTGGTTGGATGGGCGATTGATCACCTGATTGGTTGGTTGGATGGACGATTGATCACCTGATTGGCTGGTTGGATGGGTGATTGCTCACCTGATTGATTGGTTTGGATGGGTGATTGATCACCTGATTGGTTGGTTGGATGGGTGATTGATCACCTGATTGGTTGCTTGGATGGGTGGTTGATCACCTGATTGTTTGGTTGGATGGGTGATTGATCACCTGATTGGTTGGTTGGATGGGTGATTGATCACCTGATTGGTTGGTTGGATGGGTGATTGATCACCTTATTGGTTGGTTGGATGGGTGATTGGTCACCTGGTTGGTTGGTTGGTTAGATGGGTGATTCATCACCTGATTGGTTGGTTGGATGGGGGATTCATCACCTGATTGGTTGGTTGGATGGGTGATTAATCACCTGATTGCTGATTGGTTGGTTGGATGGGTGATTCATCACCTGATTGGTTGGTTGGATGGGTGATTCATCACCTAATTGCTTGGTTATTTGATCAACTGATTGGTTGAATGAGTGACTCAAATTGGTGGCAAAATCAGTCTGAACACAATATTGGAAGAAAATTGATTGGACATGCTTAAGATTCATTAACCCTTTGAACCCTAAAAGACCATAAAGCCAACATTTGCAAATACTCATAATGAGCCATCTTATCAGCACCTGCAGTATTTGTAATATTTTGAAACAATAACGCTTTTTTGAATAATGCAAAAGTCCAAAAGCATCATGGGACAGACCATGTTAATATTTAGGGTGAAAGGGATAAAGAAGCAGAAGCCGACAAAATAAGAACTTGCCTTACAATTTAATGCAAATTTCTACGGCATTTTAACTTAAACACAGAGGCAGCATGGATGGGCTATAGAATGAACTAGATTTGTCAGTAAGCGAGGCTTACGGAATACCACCCGCGTGGGCCCAGGAACCCTAAAATTGTTGCGGGGGCTATAAATATGGATGATGACAAGTATGTATATAAAGTTTCAAACCAATCCGACTTACACCAGCAGAGATAGTAGGTAGCCGGAAACAAAATGTCGGACAGACAGATGGGCAGACTAACAGACGGACTGGGTGGCGACTATATGAGTACATAAAACAGCTGGGATTTGTCCAATGAACACAGATTAATGGCTTACCGATCGATTTCCGTGGTTTATCCTTCATGGGCAGTAACTGGTCCAGTCTGGTTCCTAGTGACTCGAGATCTGTAACCATGACAATCGTGCAAGATATATGTTTCTCTAATGGTGTTTGACATGTACGGATGGATGGCTGAGGGGGGGGGGGGTATTCCCAAAATCAGAACTGAAAATTTACAAAAAAAATATTTTCAGCCCTGAAATTATAATAACCTGATCTGGTGCCAGGCTCTCACCACACCAGTCATTTAACCCCATGCGTTAAAGAAAAAGCAGCCTTGATAATAATAATAATAATAATAACAAGAGGGCCATGATGGCCCTAATTCGCTCACCTGACTCCATGAACACCAGAGGAAAATGTGACATTGAGTTCATATGTGTTTTAAAAAAATTGTGCTATTTTATGATGGCGGTCATCTTGGATAAAGCGATGACTCTCATTTTACCAAATCTGAAAATGCTTCACCCAAGGATCTTAACTTAGTATGAAGTTTGGCCAGCATCGGCCATGTGGTTCCTGCGAAAAAGATGTTCAAAATCTCGAATAAATGGACCTTTTGTCGGCCATCATGGATGACATAATCATCCGATTCCGACAAATATTGCACCAGAGCAATCGCCTCATCGATACCTTCAATTTGATATATGACATGAGCATATTCGGTCAAAAATAAAATTTGACCCCACGGGCCACGCCAATTTTTGACCTCGGGGTCACCATTTTAACAACTTTGAAAGAGCATTTCACATCGATCATTCCTACCAAGTTTCGTCGAAATCCGGCTGGCGGTTCATGAGAAGATTTTTTAAGAATTTATGCTATTTTTAGACGGCGGCCATCTTGGATTAGCGATGACCTCCATTTTAACAAATCTGAAAAAGCTTCACCCATGGACCATAACTGTGAAGTTTGGCCACCATGGTCCAAGAGGTTCGTGTGAAGAAGAATTTTGAAATCTCTAATAAAAGAACAACATTTTGACCTTTTGGCAGCCATCTTGGATGACATGACCATCCAATTTTGATAAAAAAAATGTACCAGAGCCATCACCTCTTTGATACCTTCGATTTGATATAAACATGACCATATTCGATCAAAAATAAAATTTGACCCCAATTTGACCATATATGCATTTGTTAGTTCTATATGAAATAATGCATTTCAGGAAAAATAAATGATTACTCCCTGAAAGTATACTTTGCTAGAAAAGAATACTTTGCAATGTTGGTGAAATCGGCTACAGAGCAGGATTCACGCAGGCGGTTGTGTAATACACCAATCATATGTGGCTGTGACTGGAGAAATGGGGCTATTGTGGACTTGTGACCAGTGTAGCTCCTGATGAAATAGCACAAAAATGTAGCCTGATAACGATCTATATTGCTTGTTAGAAGCATGACATGTGCTTCATTGATGGAATAGCGAACAGTGTAGATCCTGATCAGACTGTGCGGATGCACAGGCTGATCTGGATCTGCACTGGTCGCAAAACCCATTTCTCCGGTGACCGCCACATATATTTCCTTACCGATAGAGCCAGCATCTTCGGACACGGACAATCTCTCCTGTAGTACACTGGCCATGTCTTTACTCGATGACTTGCTGCTTTGTGCTGGCAGCTTCTCTGCAACTGTGATGGAATAGTTGATTGATTTTATTGATTGATTAATTTATTGGTTGATCATTGATTGGATTGGTTGATTGGTTAATTGACTGACTGATTGGTTTGTTTATTCATTGGTTAATTGACTGATTGACTGACTGACAATTGATTGGTTCGTTCGTTGGTTGATTGATCGATTGACTGGTTGATCGACTGATTGATTGATTGATTGAGACTAACATTTGTTCAATAGCGAAGTCATACGAGACACGCCATATGAATTTGTACCTAAGAAAATGTGATTTTTCATGAAAAATATTTACAGAAACTGTGATATTGTATGAAAATGACGTTGAAAGTTAACAAAATGTTCATAGCTCATGCGGAATAGAATTCCGAATGAACATTTTGTTAACATTCAACGTAATTTACAGAAAATATCACAGTTTCTGTAAATATCTTTCATGATATATTGCACATCTTCTTAGGTACAAAATCACATGTTGTGGCGTGTTTCATATACAGACTGGTGTAGAGCCAGTCTGTACCTGTGGGAAGGAATTGCAAATTCAGAACTTACTGAATCTTGATACAGTGCCAGGTGCCCATGCCAGACCTAAAATATCACTTTCCCCTTTCAGTCAAACAGAACTAGCATTATCGCAAATACAAGCTGTGGCCACCCACCTGCCCATACAAGGTGAATGCATAAAAATGCCTCGTTTGTCAACCAGGCGTATCAAAATATACCGGACGGATGGACAAAGACCAATAGGTGAAGTTCGCTTAAACCTCTGGCCCAGATGAGCTGATATAAAATGGAAATTTAATTGTGGCTGTAATTGGAGAAATTGGAGATCCAGATCATCTGCACTGTTTGTCATTCCATCAATGAAACACCATTCGTGCTTCTAATAACAAGCAATACAGATCGGTATCGTGGCACACGAATTTGCTATTTGATCAGGAGCTAGACTGGTCACAAATCACATAAGTGCCATTTCTCCCGTCACAGCCACAATGCAGTTTTCTATGGGAGAATTTACCTTTTACTGGTGGTGCTTTCTTTTCCATGGGCAGCTTCTTCTGGGGTTTCATCCACGGTGCCTCCCAGACCTGCCCGGTGTTGAGTACCGACGCCCCGGGATCTTCCGTGGCCATTCGTGGCGTTGTACTCTTCCTCGCCGTCGATTTTTTCTTGTCGGCGGGCTTGGCGGGTGATGACGATGACGATGAATTATCCGTGCTTTGATTGCGAGTGTATTCCACGACCGGCTTACGGGCGGACGCGGCAGTCAGGTTGTGACGTTTACCTTTGCCTGCTTGTCGGTTCGCTTCTGCATTTGCCTGAAGTGATGTATTATATACTAGAGCAAGTGAGCAGAGGCTCACGCATACAACCGGCTGCCGCCTGGACCGACAAATAAAAACTTTAACGCAAATCTTACGGGCAGACAAAAATGTTCATATTTAATGGTTCTTACATGTAGGTAGGAACCACAGTACGGTGAGAAGGAAATTATCCCAAATATTTAGTGAAAATGTTCATATTTAATGGTTCTTACATGTAGGTAGGAACCACAGTACGGTGAGAAGGAAATTATCCCAAATATTTAGTGAAAATGTTCATATTTAATGGTTCTTACATGTAGGTAGGAACCACAGTACGGTGAGAAGGAAATTATCCCAAATATTTAGTGAAAATGTTCATATTTAATGGTTCTTACATGTAGGTAGGAACCACAGTACGGTGAGAAGGAAATTACCCCAAATATTTAGTGAAAATGTTCATATTTAATGGTTCTTACATGTAGGTAGGAACCACGTTACGGTGAGAAGCAAATTATCCCAAATATTTCTACAAACTTTCTTATCATATGAAGCTTATAGTCCGACTCACGAAAGCTGCCCAAATTTTACGGCTATATAGACAATTCAAAAACAATATTATTTTCGATAATAAATAATCCAATAACAAGTTTGGCAAAACCACTAGATCTTGTAATTTTCTTACCTGCGCTCGCTGCGGTACCCACACTCTAGTATGTGTTTTTCATAACAAGACATTATGCCTTTGTATATATCTACCCCTGATCAATACAAGCTCGAAGGTCATCGTAACAATAAGCCTATGGCAAACAAGGTGGATTCCGATAGATGGTGGCTCACACCGGAAACTCTGGGTCCAACTTGTTAGCAAGTGCGGCAAGGCACCTGTCGTGCCGTGAATGCTGCGACGCTTGGTTTCCTTTTATTGCAGTTGAAGCGACGTGTACATTTCGGCTGGAATGGCGCCATCAGGACCACTCGCTTTCCCCGCTGTGGGACGCCGACTATCGGCCAGTGTGTCAGTGTTTGGACAATGGGGCCTGTGTTGCGAGTGACGACAACTGTGCCCCATATACCGGCTTGGGAACATTGGCGAGGCCTCTACGGTCAACATCATTTAACAATATTGGGGCGTTGCTGATAGGGAGCATGATTAAACACTTCAGTTCAGTGAATTTTCTTTTATCCAGTGATTATTTACATTATGATTTGGCGCTTGTTGCAGTAATGGTTATTCAGTGTTGTTATTGCCATTGATCAGAACTTCACATGCCAGGTGGTGAACAATTAGGCTAGGCAGTCATTATTTCCATTACTCCGTCGCAACGGGAAAGTCGCGAAAAATTCAGAAAGCCAACGGGCGGGCGTGTGGGTCACATATGGAACATTAATGCTGTGTAAAGACGTGCATAGCTTATGTATTTGGTTACGTGTTTGTTTATACTGCGAAGTTTTTTCTAATAATCATTATTCAAGGAAAAGTAGTAGTTAAATTGAGCCGACTCGTTTGTAGTATAATATGGCGGCTCAAGTTCCTTGAATGGTGATTACTACGGGCTGACTACATTGTACAGTATGTTGTTGTTGTCTAATGATTTGGCGCTTGTTGTGTGGTCTTTATTCGCGCCAACACATGTAGTCACTAAGTTCGTATAAGTATAACACTAGCACGTGCGTACTCTGGAGCGAGGGGCTCGATCTGCACCTGGTTGAGTGTACAATGTGATGGACTGTCCTATTGTGTACTTAACCTGGTGCCGATTGGACACCTGCACGCCCGTCCTTTGGCTTGATGAATTTTCATGGTTACAGTTTTCATTTTATTCCCGTGACGATCTTTCTTGTAATGGGCTTGTTGATACACTTATCAACTGTATCTCTATAGGAAAGATCTTGCGGCCATTTATATTCCACTTCCCAAATACAATTGTGGTAGGAAATACCAATAAATAGTCATATGTTAAGTGGTCTTTATTTTTTCATGCCAATTCAGGTCGGTCCTGAAATAATATTAAATTAAAGGAAAATTTAAGAATGAGCCTTCTTTTTATTTCGTGAAATTCGGTCAAATATTGATTTTATTACGAAAAATTGATTTGTTTATGGGAATTTAACATGGGGGAAAAAGTGGTAAGGAAGTGTGGGAGGAGTCAAAAAACAAAAAAATTTGGAAATCGACTCCGAAACCGGACTACGGTAGATAGCTTGGATATGATCTAACTAAGAAAACAAGTTAAATTTTAAAAATCGGTCCAGTATTTCTAAAATTCAAAAAGATTTCCCCATGTTAAATCCCCATAGACATCTATGGGGATTTAACATGGGGAAATTGTTTTTTCGCAATAAAATCAATATTTGACCAAATTTCACGAAATAAAAAGAAGGCTCATCCTTAATTTTTCCTTTAATTTAATATTATCAAAAGAAATCTTGTTTTTGAATTGTTTATATAGCCGTAAAATTTGGGCAGCTTTCGTGAAACAGACAGTAGTGAAATGGACCCCAGATGTTTAAGAATTGACTCCTAAGCTCAATAGGTATCACTGCATTTGCTCCTCGGGTTGACAATTGTATTTGATAATAATGCTGAAATAGATTATTTGTAAGCTATTGTTTTTATCCTTTGAAATTGTGGAAAGTTGGTTGATGAAATTAGACGTGAAATGATGTCCGACTCCTAAATGTGACCGAATGACTCCCAAACATACAGACAGGAGTCTATTTCATTTATTGGTGTTTAACCCTTTCACCCCTGAGTAACTGGAATGGATTTTGATATGTTAATTTTGCAACCAATCCAATTGTCCATTTATGAAAAGGGGGTGTCTTTGCTCTCAAAAATATGAAAATTACTTGCAAACAGTGCAGATCCAGATGAGACGGCTCGTCACAAGCCGGCTCATCTGGATCTACACTATTTGCCATTACCACTATACAGGCCTGTCATGTTGAAGGGTTAACAACCTATCAACAGCTAAGATAATTTAAGGTCGAGCCAACGGGTTGGACTATCCTGTATTTAACCAGTCCATTATGAGGTAAATTCCCAATTTATATATCAGAACTCAATAGTTACGGAAAACTATATATTCAGCATTGAAATTAGAATATCCTGACCTGGTGACAGGTCCATTCCACACCAGTCACTTAGCTCCAACTCCAAAACTAATATGATCAACACTAAATTTTTTTAATTGGGTATAACATCATTTAGCTCTCAAGTATCAGAAGGCCGAAAATGTACATGAGGGCCAAACCATGTAAGTCTGCATTCCGGTAAGAATGAACCCCGATCGTTAAATTATCCTTCGCGTGCTCCGGACCAACTTGTGTCCGCCTCTATTATAAGATCAACCACGTACCAGTGCCGTGAACAGAGGTTCGAGCCTCGTCGAGCCACGATATATCCACTCCGTCCGTCGGTCGGCCGGGAAGTACATCTGTACTAGACTCGCGTCCACTCCCTCGACACGCGCTGTCCACCTGATTAATAACAACAAATATTCATAAATCATAATAAATTCATAATGGAAACGCCCATTCAATGTATTGCATTCGAGACAAGCCATGCGATTTTGTACCTATGGACATGTGCGATTCTTCATGAAATATATTTACACAAACTGTGACATTTTCTGTAAATTACTTCGAAAGATGACGAAATTTTCATTGAATATTTCATCAACTTTCGACGTAATTCAAGCAAAATATTGTAAATAATTTTCATGAAATATCGCACGTGTTTTAAGGTACAAAATCCACGACATGTCTCATTTAAAACCCATTGCTTGTATGAGCCGCACGTGACATTTTATTTACCATTTACATGAATTTGTATTGCTTAGAAGACAATTACGTCTAAATTACCCTCTACATACCATGTACATTATTTTGTATTGTTTTAATACCTTTATTGTATCTAAATTACGTTCAACATACCATTTACCATAATAACCCTAAATATTCAGACACCATTTATTCCGGAGAAACACACATAAGTATATGGCTTCCCACAACTAATGTCCCAATAATAGGTTTAGTATGGCTGTACTGGCTTATCACAATAACAATGTATTTGGATACAATTTGTTTTGGGAAACCCCTATTAAATAGGGGTTTCCCAAAACAAATTGTGTCCAAATATTTAGGGTTATTACGGAACAATATTTTACATTGCTTTGAAGACATGTCATGTAAATTACGTTCTACATACCATTTTCCTTTCCATTCCGTCTTCACAGTCTGGCCCGGGTGGAGCCGTACCATCGGTCTCTGGGTAACACAATATACAGAGGATATACATACATGAGTGACGACTTAAAGGGGCATATCCGGACTTGTACTATAAAAAATAAAAACATGTTTTCATCATGGCCCTGTGTAAAGTGGTTTAATTGAAGATATATGACGATACTATAGGACTGCTGGGTTCTTTGAATTTTCATCGATATCAACACATAAGTATCAGATTTTCTGACAACAAGGTAGGAAATCTGATATTTATGTACCTATATGGATGAAAATAAAATCAACCCAAAACTGGAATATGAAGTTAATTAATTTGGCCATGGCATGTGGGCAGCATGGGTGGGCTATGGAATGAAAATATAGATGGTGATAAACAGTATATAACGTTTGAAGTCCATAGGACTTAGGATTGCAGAGGTAGGTACCGAAAATTTAAACGAAAAAAAGGTTAGCGGAACGGGCATATACAAAACAGCTTGGTGACACAAAGTTGACAGGAAAAGCTAGATTTTTACCAAGCAACGAGGCAGACATAATGCCAGTATGATAATGTGACATACCTCGGGATATTGTGCCAAGTAGTCCTTGACAAAGTCCTGCGAGTCGTCGTGAATATCGTCCCATACATGCTTATCTACAATCGCAGATAGGTTGATTTAATGTCATACAAAAGTTTGAGATCAATCCGAGTTACTGTTACAGAGATAATGGATACATGAAAACTTAACACAAATGGGACGGACGGACAAGCTTATTTTGGGTTTATGGGCCATTGTACTGTAATAGATCAAAGGAATAGCATTAAACTACAATAGGCTTATGGGCTATATGGAATAAGTCTATTGTATTCTATTATACTGAATTTATTACATTATCACAGCCAAAATTGTAAAGTATACTTATCTCGCTAAGGACACTTTGAGGGAGAAATTTTCATTTTAAGGATAAATTTATTAATTTTTATTATACAGTGGAACCCCTCCAAACCGGACACCCTCTATACCGGAATTCGCGCTATACCGAACATACGACCACGTCCCGAATATTCTGCTATATAAACACATTAGTTTCTACCCCTCTATTCCGGAACCCCTCTACTCCGTAATCCGGACGCCATTTCAAGTCCCAAAACCATATTTCAGCGTTAAAATAACCCCGGAAAACCGGAAACAGGGTCACCTGTCAGGATGTCATCCAAGAAATACACCGCGCCCAATTTCAATGTTGTTGTTTCAAGCGGGTGTCAAAATCCAACCGTGCTTACAATAGACTGGTTCCCGGTAGTATTGTTCAGCTCTGGTTCCCAAAATGAGGAGCCACGAGAATGAGACGATTCTAACGGACTCCCAACTTGACATTTGTGTGGAAGAAATAACAAAATTGATCAAATTACACACATTAACTTGAGCTCTGTACAAGCGCTATCCATGCGTGTAATGCGCTAAGCGGCGTGTTTTTTTAACGTCATAAGCGGCATTACAAAGTTAAGAATCTATTCAATACATGCGACCTAAATACGAGACATGTTTGCTGTTTTACAAACTCATTACAATAGCATGGTTCCTAATTTAACTATACGCGTACGTAACAATTACGGAAATAAAATAATCGGCACATTATTTGTGAACCCACCGACCGATTAATTGAGATAATCTGATAATTACTTAACGAGGTTGTAAACTCGTGACTGTAGCCTGTGGGCTATTGTAGCAGCTCGTGGTAACTACACAGCACACGCGAAATGTGTCATATGCTCTTTGCGACCAGTGTAGACCGTAGACTCAGATTACATTACGAATCTACACTATTTGCTATACCCCTTGCGAATCTGCACTATTTGCAATGTCAATAAGAAAACTAGAAATGTGGCCTGTCGGCACACGAATGCCCCCGCTGGCAGCCAAAGAAAACGAGGCATATTTCATTATAAGTCATTTACCCGAGCGTTAAGGTTTCGAACGCACCAAGTCGGTGACCTTGACCCTGGGCTTAGCGGGGGTGGGACGAATGTGGATTTGTCACAGGGCGGTAGAGGAGTATTGGAGCAATGCGTGTGTGAAATGTGAAGCAGATCTGAGCAAGGAAACAGAAATTATAAGCCATTTACCCGAGCGTTAAGGTTTCAAACGCACCAAGTCTGTGACCTTGACCCTGTGCTTAGTGGGGGCAGGACAAATGTGGATTTGTCACAGGGCGGTAGAGGACCATTGGAGCAATGCTTGTGTGTGAAATGTGAAGCAGAATCCGAGCAAGGACAGAAATTACAAGCCATTTACCCGAGCGTTAAGGTTTCGAACGCACCAAGTCTGTGACCTTGACCCTGGGCTTAGCGGTGGATTTGCACGAATGTTAGGAATTTGTCTCAAAGAGCAGTAGAGCCATTGGAGCAATTGCATATGTGAACCTGTGAAGCAGACTCTAGCCAAGGAAACAGAAAATATTTAGCTATTTATCCGAGCGTTAGGATTCGAACCCGCACAAGTGTCTGTGACCTTGACCCTGGGCTTAGCGGGGGCGGGACGAATGTGGATTTGTCACAGGGCGGTAGAGGACCATTGGAGCAATGCATGTGCAGAAATTTGACGCAGCCATCAGAGCAAGGACAACAGAAATTATAAGCCATTTACATGTTAAGGTCGAACGCACTAAGTCTGTGACCTCTGACTGGGCTTAGCGTTGGGGGTTTCGGGAACGACCGATGTGGATTTGTACACAGGGCGGTAGAGGACCATTGGAGCAATGTGTGTGTGAAATGTGAAGCAGATCCGAGCAAGGAAACAGAAATATAAGCATTCTTACAGCGTGACAGGTTCAAAAGCACAAGTCTGTGACCTTGACCCTGGGCTTAGCAGCCACAAGGAAACGAATGTGGATTTGTCACAGGGCGGTAGAGGACGATTTGGAGCATGCGTGAAGTGAAATGTGTAGCAGATCCAAGCAAGGAAACAGAAATTATAAGCCATTTTACCCAGCGTTAAGGTTTCGAACGCACCAAGTCTGTGACCTTGACCATGGGCTTAGCGGGGGCGGGAGTCGAATGTGGATTTGTCACAGGGCTAGGCTAGAGGACCATTGGAGCAATGCGTGTGTGAAATGTGAAGCAGATCCGAGCAAGGAAACAGAAATTACAAGCCATTTACCCAGCATTAAGGTTTCTAACGCACCAAGTCTGTGACCTTGACCCTGGGCTTAGCAGGGGCAGGACGAATGTGGATTTGTCAGAGGGCGGTAGAGGACGATTGGAGCAATGCGTGTGTGTGTGAGTGAAGCAGATCCGAGCAAGGCAAACAGAAATTATAAGCCATTTACCCAGCGTTAAGTTTGGAATGCACCGAGAATAAAAGTGTGACCTTGACCCTGGGCTTAGCGGGGGCAGGACGAATGTGGATTTGTCACAGGGTGGTAGAGGACCATTGGAGCAATGCGTGTGTGAAATGTGAAGCAGATCCGAGCAAGGAAACAGAAATTACAAGCATTTACCCAGCGATTAAGGTTTTGGAACGCACCAAGTCTGTGACATTGACCCTGGGCTTAGCGGGGGCGGGGACGAATGTAGATTTGTCACAGGGCGGTAGAGGACCATTGGAGCAATGTGTGTGTGAAATGTGAAGCAGATCCGAGCAAGGAAACAGAAATTATAAGCCATTTACCCAGCGTTAAGGTTTCGGGACGTACGTACGTACGTACGTACGTACGTACGTACGTACGTACGTACGTACGTACGTACGTACATACGCACGTACGTACGCACGCCGGTAACACTATATGCCCCCTCACCATTCGGTGGCGGGGGCATAATAAGCCATTTACCCAGCGTTAAGGTTTCGAAAGCACCAAGTCTGTGACCTTGACCCTGGGCTTAGCGGGGGGGGGGTGGGTGGGACGAATGTGGATTTGTCACAGGGCGGTAGAGGACCATTGGAGCAATGCCTGTGTGAAATGTGAAGCAGATCCGAGCAAGGAAACAGAAATTACAAGACATTTACCCAGCGTTAAGGTTTCGAACGCACCAAGTCTGTGACCTTGACTCTGGGCTTAGTGGGAGCGGGACGAATGTGGATTTGTCACAGGGCGGCAGAGAACCATTGGTGCAATGCTGTGTGTGAAATGTGAAGCAGATCGAGCAAGGAAACAGAAATTACAAGACATTTACCCAGCGTTAAGGTTTCGAACGCACCAAGTCTGTGACCTTGACCCTGGGCTTAGCGGGGGCGGGACGAATGTGGATTTGTCACAGGGCGGTAGAGGACCATTGGAGCAATGCGTGTGTGAAATGTGAAGCAGATCCGAGCAAGGAAACAGAAATTATAAGCCATTTACCCAGCGTTAGGTTTCGAACGCACCAAGTCTGTGACCTTGACCCTCGGCTTAGTGGGGAGCGGGACGAATGTGGATTTGTCACAGGGCGGCAGAGAAACCATTGGAGCAATGCGTGTGTGAAATGTGAAGCAGATCCGAGCAAGGTAACAGAAATTATAAGCCATTTACCCAGCGTTAAGGTTTCGAACGCACCAAGTCTGTGACCTTGACCCTGGGCTTAGCGGGGGTGGGACGAATGTGGATTTGTCACAGGGCGGTAGAGAACCATTGGAGCAATGCGTGTGTGAAATGTGAAGCAGATCCGAGCAAGGAAACAGAAATTACAAGACATTTACCCAGCGTTAAGGTTTCGAACGCACCAAGTCTGTGACCTTGACCCTGGGCTTAGCGGGGGCGGGACGAATGTGGATTTGTCACAGGGTGGTAGAGGACCATTGGAGCAATGCGTGTGTGAAATGTGAAGCAGATCCGCGCAAGGAAACAGAAATTATAAGCCATTTACCCAGCGTTAAGGTTTCGAACGCACCAAGTCTGTGACCTTGACCCTCGGCTTAGTGGGAGCGGGACGAATGTGGATTTGTCACAGGGCGGTAGAGAACCATTGGAGCAATGCGTGTGTGAAATGTGAAGCAGATCCGAGCAAGGAAACAGAAATTATAAGCCATTTACCCAGCGTTAAGGTTTCGAAAGCACCAAGTCTGTGACCTTGACCCTGGGCTTAGCGGGGGCGGGACAAATGTGGATTTGTCATAGGGCGGTAGAGGACCATTGGAGCAATGCGTGTGTGAAATGTGAAGCAGATCCGAGCAAGGAAACAGAAATTATAAGCCATTTACCCAGCGTTAAGGTTTCGGGACGTACGTACGTACGTACGTACGTACGTACGTACGTACGTACGTACGTACGGACGCCGGTAACACTATATGCCCCCCTCACCATTCGGTGGCGGGGGCATAAAAACACATTCTGGTCTTAAAAGAGCGCTCCAGCTGATCGAGAAAGTTCCACAGTGGCACAAAATACTTAGGGGCCTTTATCCCATGTCATCTGCACTCTGTTCATTGGGAATTACACATGTCGACATGATAAAACACAACTACCACCTGTATTCCGTAGCCAGCCCCCGTTAAGGTTGCTTAATTTGTGGGTACATTTTCCTTATTTATTTCCTTTTCCGGCTCCATACAAATGGCAAGCTGGGATTTATTGAAAAAATGTGTACATATCCTTTCAATATGGTAATAATGGTATATACTATACAAATCCAAGAGTTAATGATGGAAAACATACATTTCCTTAACTGGAAATAGAAAACCCCTCTAAACCGAAAACCCCTATCAACCAAACTTTTCAGTCTATCCCAGCGTGTTCGGTTTAGAGGCATTCCACTGTACTGAATTTATTTCATTTAGCCATTTTGGCTGTGATAATGTAATAAATTCAGTATAATAATTATGCATACTTTTAATCATCATATATATGTAGTCGTTAGTTCTATATGAAATAATTCATTTCGGGAAAAATAAATTATTTCTCCCTCAAAGTATACTTAGCTAGATAAGTATGCTTAGCAATTTTGGTGAAATCGACTACTGAAATTCACTTACTCTGGAAGAACACTTTATGTATTTCCTTGGAGCTACAATACTGTGCATAGCCGTCATCGAAAAACACCAGGTATCTGCAACAATAGACAAACATACAGAAGGTGTGATATACTAGAGTATGTATAATGACTATATATATGTGCTTATTTGTGGGGTGCTCTCGGATCCAAAATATGCTCTGAAATCGGTAGAAAATGCTGTTTATAGCCATCAAATGAGACACACGAACACTCACAGGCCCTGATAGAATAGTGTTGACATGCATCTAATACTGACCCCATCTTTCCTTATTTCCAGCAAAATATAGGTTTTCTCGAAATAACTCGTATAAACAGTGGAACCTACGAGGATTGGGAGAGATTGGCAGGTGTTGCTAATCAATGTTCCAGGGTATCAGCACTTTATCGCCTCAAAATCACTTCAGTAGTTGCTAAGATATTAAATAAAGCATAGTCTGAAGTGGAGGATGTTTCTTACCTGATTCAGTGTACCCCATCCAAATAGCAGGTGGCCACAACGTACTACACCCACCGTGAAACTGTTTAAACCCTGATCATCCAACAGTTATTTTTTCAAAGTGTTGAAATTGCTACAAACTGATGGTACAATAAGCACATCAAAATGTGGCTGTGACTGAAGAAAGTGGGATTATGGGTTTTTGCGACCAGTGTAGATCCAGATCAGCCTGTGCATCCGCACAGTCTGATCAGGATCTGCACTGGTAGCCATTCCATCCATGAAGCAAAAGTCATGCTTCTAACAAGCAAAATAGATCGCTATTCAGCTACAGGAGTAAGCTATTGGTTTTGCAACCAATGTAGATCCAGATCAGCCTGTGCATCCGCAGTCTGATCAGGATCTGCATTGTTTGCCATTCCATTACTTAAACACTTCAAACATGTTACCTTAGTTCATTTCTCCCATTGGGTGCCTCAGCTATAACGCCAGCGTAGAACTGGTCAGGGTTCATTTCATCTCGGTACAGCGCTGAAACACCCGTCACATCTCGTGATGAGAATACGCCATATGTGACAGTGGATTCACGATGTGACAGTGGGGATTCAATATAAAGATGTAGGGATTCAAGATGTGACTGTAGGGATTCAATACGTGGCTGTAGAGATTCAAGGTGTGACAGTGGATTCAAGGTGTGACAGTAAGGATTCAATATGTGACAGTAGGGATTCAATATGTGACAGTAGGGATCCAATACAGACTGTAGAGATTTAAGGTGCGACAGTAGGGATTCAAGATGTGTCTATATTGTTCTATGTGATTCAATATGTGACTGTATTGGTGATATGGATTCAATATGTGACTGTATGGATTCAATATGGGACAAGAATTCAATATGTGACCGTAGGGATTCAATATGTGACATTAGGGATTCAATACATGACTGTAGAGATTCAAGGTGTGACAGTAGAGATTCAGTATGTGCCTGTAGGGATTCAAGATGTGACTGTAGGGATTCAAGATGTGACATTAGGGATTCAATACATGACTGTAGAGATTCAAGGTGTGACAGTAGAGATTCAATATGTGCCTGTAGGGATTCAATATGTGACTGTAGGGATTCAAGATGTGACTATATGGATTCAATATGTGCCTGCAGGGATTCAATATGTGCATGTAGGGATTCAAGATGTGACTGTAGGAATTCAAGATGTGACTATATGGATTCAATATGTGACTGTATGGATTCAATATGTGACAGTAGGAATTCAATATGTGACTGTAGGGATTCAAGATGTGACTAGGGATTCAAGGTGTTACAGCAGGGATTCAATATGTGACAGTAGGGATTCAAGGTGTGACAGTAGGAATTTGATAAATGAATTTAGGAATTCATTATGTGACTAAAGATCTGAAGGACATTTTAGTAAGCAGAAGCAGCAGATTTATAACATCCGTTTCTTAGACAACTGTGACATTGACGTTGAACTTACCACAAATTCGCGTTCCCACGGTAACAGGTTTGTTGATACTGTCCCTGAAAGCAATCTGTTTGGAATGTAGAGTCTTTGGTTGTTTTTTACCCTCAAATTTCACTTTATACCTCCTCTGTAAGAGAAAAAGTTGTAGAAAATGAACATGAGCAGATTTTGAATGTGAAAGTATCACAACAAGATTTGTTGCACATTCCGTTAACTGGAATGGACACTCCCATGCTATTTTTCAGACTATTCCATGTATCAGGGGTATTATTTTCAGAAATAAGAAAAATATCTGCAAGTTACGAGCCGGCTCATCTGGATCTACACTGTTTGCAAGCATAGCTATACAGGTCTGTAGTGTTGTTGAAAAGGTTAAAAATGATTTTAGGTTCGCCCAAACCCGACCAGACCCTACTTCACAGGTAGGTAGGCAAATTTATTTATTTTTCTTGCAGAAAACAAAACCTCCTCTCTCTGTGTATATTGATCTCTGGTAAATATAAAATACTTCCCAATTCCTATCCTTTATGCCAGGCACCCAGCAGGAAGGCATTTGATACCATTACATTTAATCAGCTGGTGGCTCACCAACCAGCCACATCAGTCTGAGCGAAGGCTCGAACCTTTGACCTCCCAGTTGAGAGGCTGGTGCCGTATCCACTAGGCCACACCAACAGATGTACCATGCATTGATAATCAGCTAACAGAGCAACCAGGCCCTGTAGCCGAATTCACCAAAATTGCTAAGCATACTTATGTAGCTAAGTAAACTTTATAATCATTTGTTTTTCATATAGAACTAACGACTGCATATATTTGATGATTAAAAGTAATTATTATACTGAATTTATTACATTATCACAGTCAAAATGGCTGTGATAATGTAATAAATTCAGTATAATAAAAATTAATAAATTTATCCTTAAATTGAAAATTTCTCCCTCAAAGTGTACTCAGCGAGATAAGTATACTTTACAATTTTTGTGAAATAGGCTACTGGTGTTCTCTATATTGTACCTCGGATGGTGATTCCTGTGAGTGTAGGACATCATTAACGGTGGCCGTCTCCCAGATATCGTACAGGGTCTGTCGCTGGCCCAGCACCCGATCGCCCACCTTTATCATGCTGTAACAATGTGGCAATATAAATAGAGAATCTGACATGTGTGGTGATTTAATATGATGTGTATGAATGAGTTTAGGATTTCATAAGAAACGAGGCTATGTCGAGTTTCTTATGAAATTAGTCAACGAGTTTAATAAATACCATATTAAATCATCACAAATGTAAGATTCTATTTATTGTATAAGCATATCATCAAACATTGAAGCAGTACTGGTCACCAAACCTGTTTTCTGTAACGAGCTAATTTGCATATTTATTAGACTATAATTGTGTTATGATTTTTATTACACTGTGTTAATGCACTGCGAGCGCCCATTTTAAACAACAACAGTTTTTATACCATATATGTTCAAAATAACATGTGGAATAAATGTGATTTGCCCGCTAAGAATCTCAAAAACAGATCCAACCTTTGTTCAATTTAGTTATGAACACATTTTAATAAACCAAAAGTCGCATATCAGATGTAAATGATAATAAATAACATTTTTCAATGTCTAAACCATTGTTATTTCCATTCAGATTTATCCCACTTGTGTGTATATATTTCGTGAAAAATATACACTCGTGGGATAAATTTTCTACACACTATGCCATAATGTGTATATTCTATCTTTAGCAGCGGACTAGCCACTCATTGGCATTTAGTCGATGGGAGATAACTCCAAAATTACAAATTCCGGAGTAGACTTTCTTGCAAGCGACATGGCTTTATATTGTGAGGTACTGTATACATGTTTAAAGTATCGTCAATATATTGTCAGCTTTAAATATAGAATATATAAATGAATGAATCAATGAATTTGCAGAAGTTGGTGTAGGCACCATGCCTACACCAAATTCTGCAAACTCATTGATTCATTCATTTATTGATTTATTTATTCGGGACATGATAAGCAACCACTCACTTGATTGATTGATTGCTTGATATATTGATTGATTAATTTATTCATTTATTGATTGATTTATTGGGAGCATAATAAGCAACCACTCACTTGACTGTTTGTTTGTTTGATTGCTCAATATATTCATTGATGGTTTGATTGATTGATTGATTGATTGATTGATTGATTGATCAATATATTGACTGATTTATTGATTGATTGATATATTGATCAACTATTTATATTGATAAATTGATTTAGTGATTGATTACTTGACTCATTGCTCCATATACTGATCAATTGATTGCTTGATTCATTGATTGATTAATTGCTCAATATATTGCTTGAATGATTGGCAGCTCGATAAATTGATTGATTGAGTGATAATTGATAGGTTGATTTATTGATTGTTCAATATATTGATTACCACTCACTTGAGGTCAATGAGGAAGGCCTGTTCCATTTTCTCCTGGTTGGCGAGGGAGGTGGAGTAGTTGGGTGGGCCGAGTTTCTTCTGGAATAGGGCGGCGGGTGATGGTGCAGGAGCTGGGACAGCCTGGAAAAGAGAGAACATTTGAACGCTGAGAAAAGGAACCATATCAGGGTTTTCAATCGCGACCCTTTGGGGGAATTTTAACCCCTAAAATTTGATTTTAACTCCTTGAATTTGCAGCACGGGGATTATATTTGCTATATAAAACATACTAGTCGAACCCTTGTATACAGGACAGAGAGATAAGTAAGTTGTGCTTAATATTGATATGCTTCATGGACATTTAACTCCAAGAATAATGTATGTTCGTGATCGCAAAGCACTCACGCGTGTCTTCAATCAATTACATGTATATGCAAGTTTCACAATGGAACCACACTAAACCTTTAGAGAGATTCCACTGTAAATTCGTATTTTGCACTTAAATTTGGTCTTGATCGGCCATTTTGAACATTGAATTCTGGAGGCTATTGAAAACACTGATTACGATGTGTACAACCACTATAGCCACAGATCAGCCTGCACAGATGTGCAGGCTGATCTGGGGCTATAGTGGGTGTGCACTACACTTGACACCCTTCAGTCAGTCTGGCATTGTTCATGCCCCTGCAGCGTATGTTTGTTCATGAAATTACTGCATTGAGCTAGTACAGAATGGCTGAAAAAAAGGGACCTTACTTACTGTCTGTTTCTTACCTTTTGACGTCATTTACAGAAAATATCACAGTTTCTGTAAATATATTTCATGAAAAATTGCACATGTTCATTTAGGGTCATGAGCAGATCCAATGATATCATGATTGATTGGGATGAGATGAGAACTTGGTATGACGGATGAGCATGAGCGAAATGCAATAAAGTTGTCCAAATATTTTCCCAAAACAAACTGTGAAACACTACTGAAGATGTGGCTGTGACTATAGAAATGGGGCTTATGGGTTTTGCGATCAATGTAGACCCAGATCAGTCTGTGCATCCAAACAGTGATCGGCACTGTTCGCCATTCCGTTAATGAAACACCCTCCATGCTTCTACCCAGCAATCAGGCCTCAACAAATCCACTAGTCTGCTCGCATTGACGAGGAATTTTTGTCTCTGGATGAGTGCTAACTTGAAGGAATATATATGATTGGATTAGTTGAATTCCAATCTGGACGAATGGAAAATTAAAAAATTGTCGAGGTCGTTCAAAAAGAATCGTCATTAGGCGACAGGAGTGTGCTATTTGATCCGGAGCTACCCTCGTCTCAAAACCCACACGTCCCATTTCTCCAATCACAGCCAGATAACGATGTCTAGATATGATAGCTGCTATGTTTATAAATCAAGCAGTTTGATTGGCTGAGTCTGAGCTGTGGCACAGCTCAGGCTCAGCCAATCAAGCTGCCTGATTTCAAGCACAATAATGAAGTAGATTGAAATAAATTTAAATATTGGCAAGATTTGAGCAGATGGTGGCGCAATGATGCATGGCAAACTGTGACTGGAGAAATGGGGCTTATGGGATTTGTGACCTGTGCAACTCCTGATCAAATGGCACACTCTTGTAGCCTGATAATGAGCTCTATTGCTTGTTAGAATTTACACAGATGACGGGTGTTTCATTGATGGAATGGCGTACAGTGCAGATCCTGATCTGGATTTACACTGGTCACAAAACCCGCAAGCCCCATTTATCCAGTCACAGCCATAACTAAATGTTTACAACATCAAGAAAACAAGATAAAAACAAAGGCATCATTATTAATAAGCTAATCCCCTCCCTGGCAATAAAAATCAAAATAACAAATTTTGTTTTTTAACGCATTTGCCTTACAAAGTGAACATGCACATACATGTACGTACATGGACTAATGCTATATCCCCCCTTGCCTATCGACGAGGGGATAACAAGTGAAAGAGAGGTTGAGAGGTGTTAGCAGTGCTCAATCTAGGAGGCGCACATCTCATTTCCCTTCAACTGGTTAACCCATTACATACAGAATACACCTCACGGGTATGTTTTTTTTTAAATATTTTATTTTTATTTTTGTTATTTCTCAGTGAAAGTATATGTTGTGACCACTCATTTGAACCGTCTCGATGAGACGGTTCAAATGGTGGTCCTGACATATAATTCTAAGCACATTTAAAGAAAATATTTATGATTTTCCCCAATCAAAATGGGATATCCTCAGGTTGAAATGGGTTACCAATTTCATGTAGGATACTGGGGCCTGTTTCAATAAATTCCGTACGATGAAAATACTTGTATGAAGACTCGTACATAGCACATTGATGTGGTTCAGTAATGCTTCCAAAATTACTACCCACATGGAGGGATCATTACAACTGATAAAATCGACAAAAGATTTCCGCAAAATCGGCAACTAATACGAAATTTGTTGTCAACTTTAGTTTTGCGCTTATGAACTTCTTAGTCGTACGAAACGGGCACCTGATTCACTTAATTTTCCTTAATATTTGAGAAAAAAATATCCTAATTTCTTTATTTCTTCTCAAAAGTATATGTTGCTACCACCCGTTTGAACCGTCTCGATAAGACGGTTCAAATGAGTGGTAACAATATATATTTTTATGGAGAAATAACCAAAATAATTATATTTCCTTAACTAAATAAATATTATATATTTAGACTAATGGATTAAGCAACAACATAGATTCACATGCAAAAATTCAAATCAGCATTTAGGCTACAAACAATTAATGTTTAGATTCTCATCCCCGCCCGCCCCTAATAAAACGGCCCGCCCAAGGTTTTTTTTACTTGAACATGTTATTACAAAACACTATTGCACGCAACTGCGCCTTGCCGTTCAACACCTCATTTTAGTATTGCCTGAAAATAAAAAATAAAAGTGTCCCACCCGCCCCATTTTTCCCCAAAATTTGGATGAGAATGTAAACATTAATTTTTTGTAGCCTTAGTTAGCAAAGATATATGATATTCAATTATGAAATGAAATGATGAACAGTGTAGGCCCTGACGAGACTATTCAGATATTCTTTACCTGCTTCCTGAATGTTAAAGATGTGCCAAACGTGCCTTGTTATATGATCCCATAGATGTTGACTCTGACCTATTATATACTATAGTCTGTTTCACGAAAGCTGTCCAAATTTTACAGCCATATTAACAATTCGAAAAGAATATTTGTTTCGATAATAATAAATTAAAGGAAAATTTAACAATGAGCCTTCTTTTTATTTCGTGAAATTTGGTCAAATATTGGTTTTATTACGAAAAATTGATTTCTCTATGGGAATTTAACATGGGGGAAACATTTGGAAATTGACTCCGAAACCTAGCTAGATAGCTTGGAAATGATCTAACTAAGAAAACAAAAGTTAAATTTTGAAAATCGGTCCAGGATTACTGAAATTCGAAAAAATTTCCCCATGTTAAATCCTCATAGACATTTTCAGTCTGTCTGTGTGTGAAGATGTCTATGGGGATTTAACATGGGGAAATTGTTTTTTCGCAATAAAATCAATATTTGACCAATATTTCACGAAATAAAAAGAAGGCTCATTCTTAAATTTTCCTTTAATTTAATAATATCGAAAAAAATATTGTGTTTGAATTGTTTATATGGCCGCAAAATTTGGGCAGCTTCGTGAAACAGACATTCTAATGCACCGAAACTAGAAAGCACGCATCTGATTGGTCAATTGAAATCAGAGTACCAGCATATAACTTTACGAATTCCAATGTGCACATACATGACTATACGTAATAAACTGTATTGCAGATGAATTAGGCGTAAATCCAGGGAAATCCTAGGCCTGTTGACACAACAAGTTGTTGCCGACATTTCCTTTGTAAAATCACACGAACCCAATGCAGAATTGTTGGCATTTCTTTAAATGAATAAAAGCAAATAACTGTTGCAACTACACATACAAAAGCAATACAATAGTTAATATAAACATTACACTTGAATAAATGTATAGATGTCTAAGAAAAAGTCCTGCTCAATTTGAAATGGGAATATTCTTCGGCGGAGTTACATTTCTTCAAATTCATTTGGTGTGAGGCGGTTATCGATATGACGACAACAATCTGCTGACGTAATGAAAAAGATCACTGTTCGTGATATGCTACGACGTTTATAGAAAGCGGGGAGCACACTAGGTGCATTAGAATGGGGATAACCATGCTTTGTTTTTCGATTTGGAGCGGTATGTGTGAGGTTTTATGGTCTGTGAATCAGTTTTACGGCTCCGCTGACGCGTCGCCATAAAACTGATTCACAGACCATAAAACTTCCCACATACCGCTCCAAATCGAAAAACAAAGCATGGTTATCCCCTAAGTAAGTAACTTGCTAACCGGTCACCCACATGTTATTGCATTATTTATTCTGGTAAGTATTTATTTTCGAAATACTTGTTTAAATAGTTGAAACTACTGTTTAATGGATTGAATGGACGTTTTTATTCCTACATGTAACTTACAGAAATAGTTAATTTAATTGTTTTGTTTGTTTGTTTATTAGTGTTTAACGGCCTATCAACAGCTAAGGTCATGTAAGGCCGGGCAAACGGGTTCGATCTCATTTTAACCTGCTGCATTGGGGGGAAAATCCCAAAATCAGAATGGAATATTTACATCGAAAACAAATATATTCAGCCCTGAAATTAGAATAACCTGACCTGGTGCCAGGTCCATACCACACCAAGTCACTTGGCCCCTTCCCCTAAAATAGGATTACGAACATCGTAATACTCACATAAGGGGTATAACCAGATTCAACTGTCACATACAAAATTCCAAAGACGTATGTGAGGGCCAAACCAGGTCTCCAGTGGGGATTCCGGTAAGGATGAACCCCAATCGTTAAATTACCCATCACATGCTCCCATCTGCCACCCACTCATTTAATTGTATTTTATTGGTATGGGTCAAAACTGAAAGTCACAAAGTTGACAATTTTCTAGTATCACGCACAACAACCATCTACATGTATCACAGCAGTCATTGTCTTATAGAATCGGCAGAAATGCAGAGGGAGCGATGTTTAATGTTGGTCAATTCTGTAAGCAGTGCTCCAGATAAGGAACTAGTAATTGAGTATTGTCACTCCATCATTTCTGAAGCAATTGGGTATTTCAAAATTTTAATTGTGTAAAATAGAATCACACTACTGTTTACACATCAGCAGACCGCACTTATTCAATAGTTTGCTTCTAAATGAAAACACGTCTTGGTTTGGTATTTCATTAGAATTGTCTCCTTGGAGACAATTCTAATGAAATACCAAGATGAGTTTTCATGGAAAGGTAAGAAAATATGCTATATTTGTGGTCTGTTTATTGTTTTCTGTAGTATGATAAAGATGCCACAAATTTTTCATTGCTTTTTGATACTCACTACTTATGATTTCAATTGGGTTTTTGGCAATTTTAATTGGGTATTTACGCAAATAAGCAGCTTATCTGGAGATCTGCTGTAAGAATGTTTTTTAACAGTTCTATGAGAAATATCGGTCCCTATTGAGGCCAGAAGCGTCTGTGAGTAGTTCTCATCGTAAGCACAACTGGGTCTCGAACTCCGTAAATGTTGCATAATATTTCTATTTCTCCATTATGCCTTTCTGTGTGAGATTTGAAAAGTATCTTCGTAACACAGAGACGCCTGGTTGTGACAACAGGGCATGCTGGTCGCTGTGGACACATTGCTAATCGTCTTCTTTTGTTGACGCGGTGCACAACTATGCTTCTGGTATATGCTATTTTGTCTCCACCAACATTGCCTATGTGCTGGAATACCGTCACAGACCTTAGTTGAACCACTATTATCCCGTCAACACTGTGCGTATGTGCCGTGAAACACGGTGCCGTGAAACATTTTTGATATCCTGTCAATATAATTTGGAGATGCGGCTGGGGTTATTTTTTGCAATGTAAAGCTATTTGTAATGTTGACAAGATAAATAGAATAGTAGGTTAGTGCCGTGAATGGGAAAAATATCTGGTGCGGCACGGAAACGGGATGTGCTCGGCAGAGCCTCGCCCATCCCGTTTCCTGAGCCTTGCCAGATATGTTTTCCTATTCACGGCACTAACCTACTATTCTCTATTTATGGAACTGAGCAACATACATATCATTTCATCCTTGCGAAAATAATGGAGATGACTCGTCCAAATGGCATACAGGGAAATCACCCAATTTGTGACTTAAGTTTTCATCCTGGCAATTAAATTGCAATAAGTAACATGTCCAGAAGTCATTCGTGCTAATAAAAACATTCATTCAATACTTTGTTTTTAACTATTTCAAAAATATGTTGGCATATACTCAGCGAAATAAATATTGCAATACTATGGAGGTGACCGGTTAGAAAGTTAGACTAGTATATATGGCTGTGACTGGAGAAATGGGGCTTATGGGTCTTGTGACCAGTGTAGGTCCTGATCAATTAGCACACTCATGTATCCTGATAACAATCTATATTGCTTATTAGATGCATGACAGGTGTTTTATTGATGGAATAGCGAACAATGAAGATCCTGATCAGACTGCAGATGCACAGACCGATCTGGATCTATACTGGTCGCAAAACCCATAAACCTCACATCCGCATATTATTCAAACGGCGTACAGTAATTTTTGTCAAGATAAAGACCAGTCAAGACAATTTATTTATTTATTACATGGAGAGTAACGGCATGTCAGCAGCTAAGGTTATTTTAGGTCGGGTTAATGAAAAAACAATAAATTAAAGCATAAAACCATGGGTTTTTGAGCTTACTGTAGTATGAAAACCATTTGGTGTGGAGTCTGAAAGACTGCAACAGTCTATGGTCTTATGAACATTGCAGGTTCAGATTTAAATGCAATACGTTGTATGGGCATTTCCATTATGAATTTATGGAAGGTGTAAATATTGGCAACTAGATTGGTCAGTAAGCGAGGCTTACGGAATACCCCCCTCGTGGGCCCAGGTACCCCTAAATATGTAAAATTTTCCAAGTGTGTGGGCTTGTGACCTTCACTCTGGGCTTAGTGGGGGCGGCACAAACGTGAATTTGTCACAGGGTGGTAGAGGTCCAATGGAGCAATGTGAGTGTGAAATGTGAAGCAGATCCAAGCAAGGAAATAGAAGTTATAACCAATTTCTCTCATGTTAAGTTTTGTAAAGAGACTAAGTATGTCACCTTGACCTTGAGATCAGCGGGGATATGTCACAGCATGATAGTAGACCCTTAGTGGAATGCATGCATGAAATATTAAGAATTTGCAATGAAGGAAATAGAAGTTATAACATATTTCTCTGATGTTAAGTTTTGTAAAGAGACCATGTATTTGACCTTGACCTTGGGATCAGCGGGGGTTGGATGGTCGTGGATTTGGCACAGCATGGTAGTAGAGCCTTACAGGAAAGCACGAGTGAAATATTAAGCATTTTAGATGAAGGAAAAAGAAGTTATAACATATTTCTCTGATGTTAAGTTTTGTAAAGAGACCATGTATTTGACCTTGACCTTGGGATCAGCGGGCGTTGGATGGTCGTGGATTTGGCACAGCATGGTAGTAGAGCCTTACAGGAATGCAAGTGTGAAATATTAAGCATTTTAGATAAAGGAAATAGAAGTTATACCAATATTTCTCTGATGTTAAGTGACTAAGTATTTGACCTTGACCTTGGGATCAGCGGGGGTTGGACGGTCATGGATTTAGCACAGCATGGTAGTAGAGCCTTACAGGAAAGCACGAGTGAAATATTAAGCATTTTAGATGAAGGAAAAAGAAGTTATAACATATTTCTCTGATGTTAAGTTTTGTAAAAGAGACTAAGTATTTGACCTTGACCTTGGGATCAGCAGGGGTTGGACGGTCGTGGATTTGGCACAGCATGGTAGTGGAGCCTTACAGGAATGCATGTGTGAAATATTAAACATTTTAGATGAACGAAATAGAAGTTATAACAATATTTCTCTGATGTTAATTTTTGTAAAGAGACTAAGTATTTGACCTTGACTTTGGGATCAGCGGGGGTTGGATGGTCGTGGATTTGGCACAGCATGGTAGTAGAGCCTTACAGGAATGCATGTGTGAAATATTAAGCATTTTAGATGAAGGAAACAGAAGTTATACAATATTTCTCTGATGTTAAGTTTAGTGACAGACGGACGCACGGACGCACGGACGCACGTGCCGGACGTTCCTACAAATGGATACTTATGTGGCTAACCCTAACCTTTTCCTTTGTTCATCCCTATTGTTCTGTAGCCACATAAACCCATTATTAGCCACATAAAATCACGGAACAATAGAATATTACATAACCTATTGTTCTCCTAGCCACATATGTATCTATTTGTAAGCTCGGACGGACGGACGGACAGACAACCTCACTCCAGTATACCCCCCCCCCCCACCGCAACGAGTATAACTACACTACTGTCTGTTCCACGTTTTGCTGCCGACAAACTTTTGGCTATTAAACACATTAAATCTAAAAAATATTTAATTGTAGGTACTTTTTTTATCAATAACAAAAAAGTCACCCTCCCCAAAAAAAAGGATTTGATGAAATTCCATCAAATATTGATTTTATTGCGAAAAAAAAGATTTTCCTATGGGAATTTAACATGGGGGCTAAAAATAGATTTTTTTTTACCATTTTTTTTTTATTTGTGGACCAATTTTCAAAATCTAACATTTGTTTTCTTACATCATTTTAAAGCTATCTCGCCAGGTTTCGGAGTCAATTTCCAAAATATTTAGTTTTTTTATCCTTCAGGATCAAAAAACAAAAAGTTTTGGAAATTGACTCCCCATGTAAAATTCCCATAGGAAAATCGTTTTTTCGCAATAAAATCAATATTTGATGGAATTTCATCAAATAAGTATTTTTGGGAGGGTGACTTTTTTGTTATTGATAAAAAAAAGTACTTACTTTTAAATATTTTTTAGATTTAATGTATTAATAGCCAAAAGTTTGTCGGCACAAAAACTTGGAACAGACGTGTCTAAATGACAAGCCGACACCATGCAACATGCTTGCTATCCTTACTGCAGTACTGGGCTGGAAGCCACCAGTCCTAGTTAAACTAGCAGTAAACGCCACCCGCGCTTGGTCAATCTGTCTAAGCTGAAAAAGGTTAAACGGTTTTACGCTAGGAAACGTTCTCTAGTTTTCGTATTTCTGTTTGAAAGTGTATGTTGGGACCAATCAATGGAACCGTCTCGATGAGACGGTTCAATTGATTGTTCACACCATATACTTCTGTTGAAAAATATCCAAATGCTCATATGTATCCAGAATCCAAATATTGAAACAATCCATCAAGTATTAAAGTTATATGATGATGCAGAAACTTGTACAAACTTTTTGATGCGCAAAAAAAATGGCTAAGTGTTTCCGCAACAATGTGAAGGTTTTGTTTGTGTGTTTGTTGGGGTTTAACGGCATCGTCATTTAAGGCCGGGTTAATAGGTTTAGTACTAATGTGAAGGTCAAAAAGGTCATGTTAATGGTGACGTGAGTGTGTTCCAAATGCTCACATGTATCAAGTGTCCAAATATTGAAGCAATCCGTCAAGTAATATTAAAGTTGTATGATGATGCAGAAACTTGTACAAACTTTTTGACATTTGTTGACGCGGATGACGAAGCAGATGACAATGAAAAAGCGGCGACTATAAAATGACCACAAATTCAACTTCTTTTTATGTTTGCATCTCAGAGACAAAACTAAAACTTTGGGATGCCATGTACAATACCATGAAGTGACTTTGAATTATGATCATGATGATGTGTAGTTTTGCATATGGCAATTTGAATTTGGGGTCTTTTTTTTTTATTTACCATATATAAAGCTGACTTTGATGATTATAACATGGATGATGACAATGATGATGATGGTGATAATGATGATGATGATGATCAAGATGATGATGATGATGATGAACATATTTAGGCCACTGGCTGAGAAAAGGGACGTTACGAGAGTCACAACAATTGTAGATGTTGGCACATTCACTCAGTTGGATTAGAATCCAATCATTTTACTGATGGCAGTTCGCCTACTTCAGTGACTGAATGGCGAACAGCATAGGCCCTGATCAGACTGCGCAAATGCGCAGTCTGATCTGGGTCTATGCTGATCGCTAATGCAGCACGGTATCTATTTTCAGCCTGCGGCACATTTGACCAGCTATGAGAAAAGGTGACTTGCTGAATTCTAGACTGGCGTAGCTCCTGATCAGCTAGTACACTCAAGCTATCGGACACAAATATAAAGTAAAAAGGCGAATGGGTTTAATGTCCCACCAACAGTTAAGGTCATATAGGGACAGGACCACAGTTTAAAGTCTCATCCGACAGACCAGTGGGATGGAAATACTATGAAAATATTTATTGATGCCCTATGCGAGGTTTGAACCCATAACCTCCGGATTGGAAGTCAGGTGTTCTAACCCCTAGGCCACAACCCATTCCTATCCGACAACAAATATAAAGTGAAATTATTGGGGTTTAACAGTCTATCAACAGATATGGTCATTTAAGGCCGGGTGAATGGGTTGAACGTCCTAGCAACAGCCAAGGTATGAGAGACGGCACCTCAGTTTAAAGTCTCATCCGAAAGACCAGTGGGATGGATATACTAGTATGAAAGTATTTTGTTCACGCCTAGCATGGGGATTTAACTCACAACCTCCGGTATTGAAGTCCAATACTGTGTCCTCTGGACCACAACCCATCCTTCTGACGCAAATACAAATCTTACATGTTACTGTAATAACCCTAAATATTCAGACACCATTTGTTTTGGGAAACCTAGGGTTTCCCAAAACAAATTGTATCCAAATACATTGTTATTGCAGGCCCGTACGCAGAGGGGGAGCGACGGGTGCGTACACACACCCCTTAACCCGTTCAACACCACAGGCCTGTATAGTGGTATTGGCAATAAGTGTAGATCCAGATGAGCCGGCTCATCACAAGTAATTTTCATATTTTTAGAGCAAAAACACCCCCTTTTCATATTAAAATGGACAAGTCTGAAAATAATTTTGCGACAATTGGATGGGTTGCAAAATTAACATATTTTCATAAGTTTGAGAACAAAAACACCTCATGTTCATAAATGGACTGGTCTGAAAATCATTTTGTGATGATTGGAATGGGTTGCAAAATTAACATATCAAAATCCATCCCAGTTATTTAGGGGTGAAATGGTTAATCTGTCGAGGTCTGTCCGTGAATGTGTAAAAAAACAATGTTTAGCCCTTCGCGCCGTCGATAACGCACCCCCCTAAAATAATTCCTGCGTACGGACCTGGTTATTGCGATACACCAGTACAACCATGCTAACACTAAACATGGATATGCTCCCTTTCAGCGATCTTGTGTCAAGGTCAAGTTAATGGCGGCATAAGTGTATAACAAATGTTCAGGTTATTCAAGTGTCCAAGTATTGAAGCAATCCTTCTCGAAATATTGAATATATTACATGTTGGTGAAACTCTTACAAACCTTTTGACGTAAATGTACACGGACGTACGGACGGACGTACGGAACCTCAAGAGCAACTCAATATGACCTCTCGCAATCGCATAGGGGCCATACTGAGACCTTGACCTCCAGCTTTAGGGAAGAGGTACATGTATTATACAAGCATTTTTCCTTTCTCATCAATCCTCCAATACGTATGTGTATATATGACATGTGCTTGTTCAAATGAAATCAAATACTATTTGAACCAAACCAATCCCACTACCAATGATGTACCACTAGTAAATCCATCCCACGAGACAAACCTGTTGTTGTCCTGCGTTGGACAGAGCGGTCAGAAGCTGCGCGCGAGTCCCGGTCAGCGTCTGTTGCTGTTGCTGTTGCTGACCAGTCATTTGTCCAGTGGCTGTCGGTGCAGGGGCACTGTAAGATAGATTGCCGTGACATGTAGAAATGAGGCTTATGGGTTTTGAGACCAGTATAGCTCCTATCATACTAACACACTATAGTCTGTTTCACGAAAGCTGCCCAAATTTTACGGCTATATAGACAATTCAAAAACAATATTATTTTCGATAATATTAAATTAAAGGAAAATTTAAGAATGAGCCTTCTTTTTATTTCGTGAAATTCGGTCAAATATTTATTTTATTACGAAAAATTGATTTGTCTATGGGAATTTAAAATGGGGGAAAAAGTGGTAAGGAAGTGTGGGAGGAGTAAAAAAAAGAAATATTTTGGAAATTGACTCCGAAACCTGACTAGATAGCTTGGATATGATATAACTAAGAAAACAAAAGTTAAATTTTAAAAATCGGTCCAGTATTTCTAAAATTCAAAAGAATTTCCCCATGTTAAATCCCCATAGACATCTTCACTCCGTGACGGCTGTTTCATGGATGGAATGCCGAACAGTGCAGATCCTGATCTACACTGGTCACAAAACCCATAAGCCCAATTTCTCCAGTCACAGCCACATATAAGTTCATTGAGTGGTGTTAAATGTGCTTATTTCATATGGACATTTCACACCACAAGATGAACATATATGTCAAGTTGCAAACATATGAATATTTTATTTATTATATACCCCGCGAAGTAAATTAGTCAGTTTTATAGACTGTATATGGTTAGACTTGTGTATTGGCCTACGTTAGTTTGGCAGGTGTGCATATGAATATAGATACTGGAAGTACTAATATACCATATGGTTTATTTAACCAGGTGAACTCATCGTGAAACTAGAAAATTGTTTGTATAACAAAATACCACCTCTGTTGAGCATTCATGTATACAACAGCAATCATTGAGTGAATGATTGGGGAAAAAATTATTTTCAGAGTTAACTGCGGACGGATCGGTAGGACAGCAAAATGTTTAAGTTACGCACTCCTGCACTCGATGGTTGGGATGTATACCGAGTATGAAGATAATTGGCCAAAAACTGTAGAAGTAGTTCACCAGACAAGGAAAAAAGAAAGTATTTCCGAGTCAAAAAAGGGGCATAACTGCAGATGGATCGGTGGGACAGCAAAAATATAAATGTAACGCACTCCTGCACTTGATGGTTGGGAAAAAGGGGCAGTGTTGAAAAAGGGGCAGAACTGCGGATGGATCGGTGCGACAGCAAAAAATCTTACATTTCAGACATATTGCATACATAACGAGAATGTTGCATCTATCCCATCACTGTGGTGGTTGTACTGGCATCCCTTATCCATATATCGACAAGGTCTTTCAAAACTACAGACTTCTTTAGCAGTGTTTGCAAACAGCGTAATCCAGATGAGCCGTCATCAGTTTTGCAAGAAATTTCATATATTTCATAAAAACAAAACCCTTCTTATCATTTTGTGATGCAACCAATCCAACCGTCACAAACTGATTTTCAGACTAGTTCATTTATGAAAAGGGGGTGTTTTTGTTCTCAAAATATGAAAATTACTTTCATACAAATTCCTGATGAGATGGCTCGTCATGAGTCGGCTCATCTGGATCTACACGTTTGGACCATACCACTATACAGGCCTGTGGTGTTGAAAGGGTTAATTAATACATCACAGTCCATTCCAGTTATTTAGGGTTGAAAGGATTAAATTTAGTTACCTCGCCTGTTTCTGGGCAGTGTTTTGTCGTTTTGCAGCAAGGTCAGGGTCGTATGTCTTCTGTATAAACTGGACGTCGTCATCGTCATCATCGCTGTCGACGATTGTAATCTCCGACGGCTGTTTGACCGCCTGTTTAGCTGCCTCCTGGGCTTTCTTCAACGCCTCCCTTGAAAAAGTGAATGGGTTTAACATCCAAGCAACTATGAAGGTCAAATAAAGATGGGATCAGTTTACAGTATCAGCAGTGGGATGGAAATACTACAGTTTACAGTATCAGCAGTGGGATGGAAATACTACAGTTTACAGTCTCAGCAGTGGGATGGAAATACTACAGTTTACAGTATCAGCAGTGGGATGGAAATACTACAGTTTACAGTATCAGCAGTGGGATGGAAATACTACAGTTTATACTACAGTTTACAGTATCAGCAGTAGGATGGAAATACTACAGTTTACAGTATCAGCAGTGGGATGGAAATACTACAGTTTACAGTATCAGCAGTGGGATGGAAATACTACAGTTTACAGTCTCAGCAGTGGATGGAAATACTACAGTTTACAGTATCAGCAGTGGGATGGAAATACTACAGTTTACAGTCTCAGCAGTGGGATGGAAATACTACAGTTTACAGTTCACAGTGGGATGGAAATACTACAGTTTACAGTATCAGCAGTGGGATGGAAATACTACAGTTTACAGTCTCAGCAGTAGGGATGGAAATACTACAGTTTACAGTCTCAGCAGTGGGATGGAAATACTACAGTTTACAGTATCAGCAGTAGGGATGGAAATACTACATTTTTAACCAGTTTACAGTCCAATCAGCAGTGTGGGATGGAAATACTACAGTTTACAGTCTCAGCAGTAGGGATGGGAATACTAACAGTTTAAACGTCTCAGCATGGGATGGAAATAACACAGTTTACAGTCTCAGCAGTGGGATGGATGGACTACGTACAGTATCAGCAGTAGGGATGGAAATACTACAGTAGGCAGTGGGCGTAATTACCACTTTGTGTAAGGAAATAAAATACAGTTTACCGTAACACAGTGGGATGGAAAATACTACAAGTTTACAGTTCAGCAGTGGGATTGGAAATACTACAGTTTACGTCTACAGAGGGATGGAAATACTACATTTACAGCTCAGCATGGGATGAAATACAAACAGTTTACATAGCAGCCGTGGGATGGAAATACACATTTACAGTCCTCAGCAGTGGGATGGAAATACACGTTTTACTAACACCCCCCCCCCCATGGATTGGAAATACAACAGTACAGCAGTTGGGGGATGGACATACACAGAGCTTCCAGTTAAGGTGCTTAATTTAACCAACTTGGTGTGAATTTTTTTTATTTCTTCATCAAAAATGGCAAGTTGGGAGTACTTTAGAATCGTCTCATTGAGACGATTCTAAAGCACTCCCAACTTGCCATTTTTGATTGAGAAACAAGAAATTTACCTCCAAATTACGCACCTTAACTGGAGTTCTGTACTATGTAAGTATTTTTCACGTATCTCTAGAAGTCAATGTTTTCTTGGTTATTTAAATACAATGGAAAATATCTAAACCGCACACACTTCTGGCATTGTGAAGTTGAATTGTGATTGATTTCACTGTCAAATATTTCTAATGTTGTGTCCATGATTGCACAGCACATGAAGAGATCCTGCTGTGCTCATACACCAAACTTACAATGAAACATCTCTCAACTGGACACCCTGGGGACCTCCCAGAGTGTCCGGTTTAGAGAGGTTCCACTGTATATACAGGGGACCTCACAGGGCATCTGTCTGGTCAGAGGTCCCACAGTGTACACCGAGGACCTCCCAGAGTGTCCGGTTTAGAGAGGTTCCACTGTATATACAGGGGACCTCACAGGGCATCTGTCTGGTCAGAGGTCCCACAGTGTACACCGAGGACCTCCCAGGGTGTCCGGTTTAGAGAGGTTTTCCACTGTATATACAGGGGACCTCACAGGGTGTCTGTCCGGTCAGAGTGGTCCCACAGTGTACACTGAGGGCCTCCCAGAGTGTCCGGTTTAGAGAGGTTTTCCACTGTATATACAGGGGACCTCACAGGGTGTCTGTCCGGTCAGAGTGGTCCCACAGTGTACACTGAGGGCCTCCCAGGGTGTCCGGTTTAGAGAGGTTTTCCACTGTATATACAGGGGACCTCCCAGTGTGTCCAGTTCAGATCGGTTCCACTGTAATGTATACACTGGGACCTCCCAGGGTGTCCGGTTTAGAGAGGTTTTCCACTGTATATACAGGGGACCTCCCAGTGTGTCCAGTTCAGATAGGTTCCACTGTAATGTATACACTGGGACCTCCCAGGGTGTCCGGTTTAGAGAGGTTTTCCACTGTATATACAGGGACCTCCCAGTGTGTCCAGTTCAGATAGGTTCCACTGTAATGTATACACTGGGACCTCCCAGGGTGTCCGGTTTAGAGAGGTTTTCCCCTGTATATACAGGGGACCTCCCAGTGTGTCCAGTTCAGATAGGTTCCACTGTAATGTATACACTGGGACCTCCCAGGGTGTCCGGTTTAGACAGGTTCCACTGTATACAATGAACGTAGACTCTGATCAGTCATTTGATTCACAGTGGGTTGCGGTGCACATCAGTTGCTCATGATAGTGTGCAGGTATGGTGGCTGTAGGCCGAATACTATTGAAACTTTAACCAATGGAAATAGCTATGCAAATATTTAAGTTGCAGGTCAAGGTGACACAAAGGTCATTTGATTCACAGTTGCAGTGTACATCACTTGCTCATGATAGTGTGCGAGTATAGTGGCTGTAGGTCCAATAAAAACTTTAACCAAAGGAAATAAATATGCAGGGATTCCGCTGGCGATCGCCACTTTCGCAATTGGCGATAAAAAATTACAATTTTCGAGAAATAAATCGTCGCTTCAAAAAAAAGAAAAATTATTTTTTGAAGTGGCGATTTATTTATTTTCCACAGCGGAATCCCTGACTATGTAAATATTTAACGTGTACATGTAAGTCAAGGTCAGTTGATTCACAATCACTGGCTCATGATAGTGTACAAGTATGGTGATTGTAGGCCTAATACTATTGAAGATAGAAACTCAAACAAAAACTTTAAACCTTACTACGCTGAAAACCTGTTTTGGCAGCGCATGAGAATCGTCTCCACTGGAGACGATTCTCATGTGCTGCCAAAACAAGTTCTTTGTTAAGAATTAAGGCAAAGATGAAAAGCAGCAGACGACAATTTTCGTCTCCCGCGTAGTAAGGGTTAGACCAAGAGAAACAGCTACATGTATGTAAATATTGTATTTGTGAATCGTCTCCACTGGAGACGATTCTCATGTGCTGCCAAAACAAGTTCTTTGTTAAGAATTAAGGCAAAGATGAAAAGCAGCAGACGACAATTTTCGTCTCCCGCGTAGTAAGGGTTAAACCAAGGGAAACAGCTACATGTATGTAAATATTGTATTTGTGAATCGTCTCCACTGGAGACGATTCTCATGTGCTGCCAAAACAAGTTCTTTGTTAATAATTAAGGCAAAGATGAAAACAGCAGACGACAATTTTCGTCTCCCGCGTAGTAAGGGTTAAACCAAGGGAAACAGCTACATGTATGTAAATATTGTATTTGTAGGTGAAGGTCACATGGAGTTATGTAAATACCTGTATTGCAATTGCAGGTCAAGGTCACACAAAGGTCATTTGATTCACAATTGCGATAAAAACTTACTCGTCCACTTTCTCGGTTTCCTCCAAAGATTCTTTAAAGTTGTCCAGTTGATTTTGGCAGTTGGTAAAGATGCGATTGATCTGCCGCTGGGTAGCTGCAAAATAATGTATTTAACCCTTTCAACACCACAGGCCTGTATAGTGTATTGGCAAAAAGTGTAGATCCAGATGAGCTGGCTCGTGACGAGCCGTCTCATCAGAATCTACATTTTTTGCAAGTAATTTTCATGTTTTTGAGAGCAAAAACACCCCTTTTTTATAAATGGACTAGTCTGAAAATCATTTTGTAGCAAATTGGATTGGTTGAAAAATTAAAATGTCAAAATCCATTCCAGTTACTTACTTAGGGGTAAAATGGTTAATCATGTTGTTTAACCCTTACAGTGCTGAATTAGAATTTATCGTCTTCTGCTTTATTTTCCATTTTTCTCACGAAAAATATTATTTGACAGCACTTTAGAATCATTTCCAATGGAAATGATTCTAAAGTGCTGTCAAACCATGTTTTTATTAAGAAAGAATACAAAATATGAAACAACAGCAGACGACACTTTTTGGTTCCCGCCTTTTAAGGGTTAACAGCCTGTCAAGAGCTACGGTCATTTTAGTCTGGGTTAACCCATTTCAGTCTAAGGATCCAATACTTTTTATTGGAAAAATCTCATTCTTTTGTTTATTTCTCCATAAAGGTATATGTTGTTACCACTTATTTGAACTGTCTCGTCGAGACGGTTCAAATGAGTGGTAACAACATATACTTTTGAGATGAAATGAAGAAAATAGGATTTTCCCCCCTAAAAAGTTTCATACTACTATAAGTGTATCCCGTCTTTAATGGGTTAACAGGGTTAAATCCTGTAATTCACCGGTATGAATGGGGGAAATATTCAACTCTCAAGTAGCAAGAAAGCAGAAAATGTACCCGAGGGCCAAACCACGTATATCGGGGTTTCGGAAAGGGTGAACCCCAATTGTTAAATTACCCATCGCATCCTCACAACTTGATGCCTGAGAAATGGGGCTTGTGGCATTTGTGACCAGCCTAACTCCCATAGTTATGAGTTACAAAGTTTGCGATGTATCAGATTGGATGGACTAATTTTGGTGGCACCATGCCTGAATTTGGTGGCGCAATGCTGTCCCAAAAAAATTGCCATCTACAGGCATTCAACATTTTATGATATTTACTAATATTAACTAGATGGCCGCGACAAAAATGTTGATTCACGCCGACTGTGCCCTTTTTTCAAAGCAAAGTTGAAATTTTCTGGCCCTTATTTAACCCTGGCAGAAACACTACTACTACTACTTACTGTCTTATCATATGTATGGCAGTGACTGGAGAAATGGGGCTTATGGTATTTGCGACCAGTGAATAGAGACGGGACCACAGTTTAAAGTCTCATCCGACAGAATAGTGGGATGGATCAAATAGCACACTCCTGTAGCTTGACAATGATCTATATTGCTTGTTACAAGCACGACAGGTGTTTCATTGAAGGAATGGCGAACAGTGCAGATCCTGATCAGACTGTGCGGATGCACAGGCTGATATGGATCTACACTGGTCGCAAAACCCGTGAGCACCATTTCTCCAGTCACAGCCACATTTATGAAATGGCTTACAGTACGTCATAACAAGGTTTTCATGTGATGAACATGTATACCGAATTTGGTTACGATCCGTCAAGTAGAAGTCTAGTTATTGCATGGACAAGCTGTGCACGCCCGCCCGTACAAGGTACATAATACGTCCCGTTTTTTTAACACTATTTGCAAAACCCGTAGGCCCCATTGCTCTAGTCACACCCACAAATGGGCTAAACATAAAATAATCTTACTTTCAAGGCTCTTGATACGGGTCTGTATCTGTTGTAGATCTGTGTCGAAGATGCGTGCTTTCGGACTTTTATCGGGGTCACAAAGGTCACTGATGGTCAGCTGAATAAGATTCTCCAGGTCAACGTCATCCTTGAACTTATAAGACATCTTGTCGTCGACTGGCTTAGTTTTCTTTTGTGACATGTCTGTAATAAGACAAGAAAAAGTGAATGGGTTTAACGTCCCAGCAACAGCTAAGGTCATATAGAGATGGGACCACAGTTTAAAGTCTCATCCGACAGACCAGTGGGATGGAAATACTATGAAAGTACGGTATTTTTTATGCCCTAAGACAAGGTTTGAACCCACAACCTCCGGATTGGAAGTCAGGTGTTGTAACCCGCAGGCCACAACCCATCCGTGCGACAAGAGAGATGGGAGCCAGATTCTGGACAAATTCCCATTTGTCTATCAATGAAACGGTATCAGGTTACACAATTTTTGTCTACTGTTTGTTCCACGTTTTGCTGCCAACAAAGATTTGGCTGTTCAACATATTTAATGTAAATAATATTTTTTTCATAAATAACAATTTTCCTATGGAAATTTAATGAGAGCTGAAGATAGATTTTTTTAAAAATAATTTTAGAATGTCTGGACCGATTTTCAAAATGTAACTTATTTTCTAAAACTGCATCATTTCCAAGCAATCAATGTTACAGAGTCAATCCCCGGAAAGCAATGCCAGGAAAGCAATGCCAGGAAAGATGCCAGGAAAGCAATGCCAGGAAAGATGCCAGGAAAGCAATGCCAGGAAAGCATCAAAACAGTTATTAAATCAGATATAGCGGGGTGTGCGATACCACGACCTGTGCGAAGCCAGGTACACTTAACCCTTTCAACACCACAGACCTCTATAGAGACAATGTTTGCAAACAGTGCAGATCCAGATGAGCCGGCTCGTAACGAGCCGTCTCATCAGGATCTCCATTGTTTGTTAATAGTTATCAAATTTGAAAAAATTACCCTTTCTGAAGAATGGAATAGCCTGAAAATTTGAATGGACCAATGAAATAGCATGAAACAGTGGCATGGAACAGCCCATTAAGTTACTTGGTGTTGAAAGGGTTAATCTTTTTTAGATTAAAGGTACATGCCCACTCAGTAGGCATAAACTCTTCTTTATAGAAATTAAATAAGTGTATAAGTGTGTAACTATTCCACCAGTTCTCACTAGATTGGTCAGTAAGCGAGGCTTACGGAATACCCCCCGCGTGAGTCCAGGCACCCCTAAATATGTAAAAAATAAATCCAAGTGTGTGGGTTTGTGACCTTGACTCTGGGCTTAGCGGGGGCGGCATGAACGTGAATTTGTCACAGGGTGGTAGAGGTCCATTGGAGCAATGCGTGTGTGAAATGTGAAGCAGATCCGAGCAAGGAAATAGAAGTCATAACCGATTTCTCTGATGTTAAGCTTTGTAAAGAGACTAAGTATGTGACCTTGACCTCGAGATCAGCGAGGATTTATCACAGCATGATAGTAGAGCCTTAGAGGAATACATGCATGAAATATTAAGAATTTTCGATGAAAGAAATAGAAGTTATAACATAGTTCTCTGATGTTAAGTTTTGTAAAGAGACTAACTATGTCACCTTGACCTTAAGATCAGCGGGGGTTGGACGATTGTAGATTTGTCACAGCATGTTAGTACAACCTTAGAGGAATGCATGTGTGAAATATTACGAATTTTCAATGAAGGAAATAGAAGTTATAACTTATTTCTCTGATGTTAAGTTTTGTAAAGAGACCAAGTATTTGACCTTGACCTTGGGATCAGCAGGGGGTTGGACGGTCGTGGATTTGGCACAGCATGGTAGTAAAGTCTTACAGGAATGCATGTGTGAAATATTAAGCATTTTGGATGAAGGAAATAGAAGTTATAACAATATTTCTCTGATGTTAAGTTTTGTAAAGAGACTAAGTATTTGACCTTGACCTTGGGATCAGCGGGGGTTGGACGGTAGTGGATTTGGCACAGCATGGTAGTAGAACCTTACAGGAATGCATATGTGAAATATTAAACATTTTGGATGAAGGAAATAGAAGTTATAACAATATTTCTCTGATGTTAAGTTTAGTGACGGACGGACGTTCTTACAAATGGATACTTATGTGGCTTATCACATGTTAAATATTAGCCACATAAAACGATTTTTAGCCACATAAAAGGATTTTTTAGGTGGCTAATTGTTACCAACCCTATCCTTTACTAAGTCCATAACCCTGTGGGGCTAGCCACATAAGTACCCTAATGTGTGCCCGGACGGACGGATGCATGGACGGACGGACGGACGGACGGACGGACAACCTGACTCCAGTATACCCCCCCCACAACTCGTTGCGGGGGGTATAAAAATTAATGTGCCCTATATACATGTACAGATATAATCATAAAGCAATATTTATTTTACTGATAGTGACGCGCGGTGGAATCAGGCTATTTTCGTATGCAAATGAGGCATGATATTTTTTAATTATTTATACTAATTAAATTTGTCACCTGAAAATAATTATATTTTCGACAGATTATAAAGTATGATATTGCATATCAAAAAACAAGAAACGAGGCAAAGCCACGAAGGCCAGGTTTTTTCCAAGCATAGACACTTGGATAACATAATTATACCCACTTTTTGTAGACTAGATGGCCGTGGCCTGCATGTCGCGCCTTGGGGCGAGGCATGGACACTAAAAAAATAGATATAGTAGATGGAAAAACTTTAACGAAAAAACTTTAACCGGACACGGACGTACGGACGGAAGGACGGACGTATGCCAAAATGCATAAAATGCACTTTCCGCAAGCGGGTGCGACAATGATGATAAACACCCATGTGAAGTATCAAGGTAATGGGTGAAGCAGTTGCAGAGATATAGTACACTAAAAAACTTTAACAAAAAAATTCAAAGTAATTTGACCTTGACATTGTGCACAGGGGCCGCACGGTTGGGGGTTAGAATGAAAATATGGATGATGATAAACACCCATGTAAAGTTTCAAGGTAATGGGCGAAGCAGTTGCAGAGATATAGTATAACGAAAAAGGTTTAACCAAAAAACTTTAACCAGACGTACGTTAAAAAGTTAACGTTGAAAATGGCGAAGTCAACTACGTAGAAATAATAGGTGAAGGTAAAAAAATGGTCACATGTTGGATAGTTGTAAGTGGTAGGCACCTCTTGGTTATGAAGCTGTGAAAGTTTGGTGGTCCTAGGTGGTACAGTACCAAAGAAATGGACTTAAACACGAAAACTTAACATTGTAAACGCGAAAACTTAACATTGAAAATGGCTAAGTCGACTGCGCGGAAAAAATGGGTCAAGTTAAAAACAAGAAACGAGGCAAAGCCACGAAGGCCAGGTTTTTTCCAAGCATAGACACTTGGAAAACATAATTATACCCACTTTTTGTAGACTAGCTGGCCGTGGCCTGCATGTCGCGCCTTGGGGCGAGGCATGGACACTAAAAAAATAGATATAGTAGATGGAAACACTTTAACCAAAAAACTTTAACCGGACACACGGACGAACGGACGGACGTATGCCAAAATGCCGACGATATCGCGCTTTCCGCAAGCAGGTGTGACAATGATGATAAACACCCATGTGAAGTATCAAGGTATTGGGTGAAGCAGTTGCAGAGATATAGTACACGAAAAAACTTTAACAAAAAAATTCAAAGTAATTTGAACTTGACACAGGGCACAGGATCGTGCTTTCCGCAAGCAGGTGCGACAATGATGATAAACACCCATGTGAAGTATCAAGGTATTGGGTGAAGCAGTTGCAGAGATATAGTACACAAAAAAACTTTAACAAAAAAATTCAAAGTAATTTGACCTTGACATTGGGCACAGGATCGCGCTTTCCGCAAGCAGGTGCAACAATGATGATAAACACCCATGTGAAGTGTCAAGGTATTGGGTGAAGCAGTTGCAGAGATATAGTACACGAAAAAACTTTAACAAAAAAATTCAAAGTAATTTGACCTTGACATTGGGCACAGGATCGCGCTTTCCGCAAGCAGGTGCGACAATGATGATAAACACCCATGTGAAGTATCAAGGTATTGGGTGAAGCAGTTGCAGAGATATAGTACACGAAAAAACTTTAACAAAAAAATTCAAAGTAATTTGACCTTGACATTGGGCACAGGATCGCGCTTTCCGCAAGCAGGTGCGACAATGATGATAAACACCCATGTGAAGTATCAAGGTATTGGGTGAAGCAGTTGCAGAGATATAGTACACGAAAAAACTTTAACAAAAAAATTCAAAGTAATTTGACCTTGACATTGGGCACAGGATCGCGCTTTCCGCAAGCAGGTGCGACAATGATGATAAACACCCATGTGAAGTATCAAGGTATTGGGTGAAGCAGTTGCAGAGATATACAGAAAAAATAACACGAATTTGACTTTACAAAAAAACAATTCAAACAAGTATTTGACTTGACATTGCACAGGATCGCACTTTCTTTGCAAGCAGTGTTTGCGACAATGATGATAAACACCCATGTGAAGTATCAAGTATTGGGTGGAGCAGTTGCAGAGATATAGTACACGAAAAAATTTAACTTTAACAAAAAAATTCAAAGTAATTTGACCTTGACATTGGGCACAGGATCGCGCTTTCCGCAAGCAGGTGCAACAATGATGATAAACACCCATGTGAAGTATCAAGGTATTGGGTGAAGCAGTTGCAGAGATATAGTACATGAAAAAACTTTAACAAAAAAATTCAAAGTAATTTGACCTTGACATTGGGCACAGGATCGCGCTTTCCGCAAGCAGGTGCGACAATGATGATAAACACCCATGTGAAGTATCAAGGTATTGGGTGAAGCAGTTGCAGAGATATAGTACACGAAAAAACTTTAACAAAAAAATTCAAAGTAATTTGACCTTGACATTGGGCACAGGATCGCACTTTCCGCAAGCAGGTGCAACAATGATGATAAACACCCATGTGAAGCATCAAGGTATTGGGTGAAGCAGTTGCAGAGATATAGTACACGAAAAAACTTTAACAAAAAAATTCAAAGTAATGTGACCTTGACATTGGGCACAGGATCGCGCTTTCCACAAGCAGGTGTGACAATGATGATAAACACCCATGTGAAGTATCAAGGTATTGGGTGAAGCAGTTGCAGAGATATAGTACACGAAAAAACTTTAACAAAAAAATTCAAAGTAATTTGACCTTGACATTGCGCACAGGGGCCGCACGGTTGGGGGTTAGAACGAAAATATGGACGATGATAAACACCCATGTGAAGTTTCAAGGTAATGGGCGAAGCAATTGCAGAGATATAGTATAACGAAAAAGTTTTAACCAAAAAACTCTAACCAGACGTACGTTAAAAAGTTAACGTTGAAAATGGCTAAGTCAATTACGTAGAAATAATAGGTGAAGGTAAAAAAATGGTCACATGTTGGATAGTTGTATGTGGTAGGCACCCCTTGGTTATGAAGCTGTGAAAGTTTGGTGGTCCTAGGTAGTACAGTACCAAAGAAATGGACTTAAACACGAAAACTTAACATTGTAAACGCGAAAACTTAACATTGAAAATGGCTAAGTCGACTGCGCGGAAAAAATGGGTGAAGTTAAAAAAAAAGTAACATGTTGGATAGTGATATGTGGTGGGTACCCCATGATTATGAAGCTGTGAAAGTTTGGTGGTCCTAGGTGGTACAGAACCAAAGAAATGGACTTGAACACGAAAACTTAACATTGTAAACGCGAAAACTTAACATTGAAAATGGCTAAGTCGACTACGCGGAAAAAATGGGTGAAGTTAAAAAAAAAGTAACATGTTGGATAGTGATATGTGGTGGGCACCCCTTGATTATGAAGCTGTGAAAGTTTGGTGGTCCTAGGTGGTACAGTAACAAAGAAATGGACTCAAACACGAAAACTTAACATTGATTGTGGACGCCGCCCGCCGCCCGCCCGCCGCCCGCCCGCCCGGCTTTCGCCAATCCAATAGCCTGGATTTTTTTTCAAAAAACCTGGCTAAAAAAGTAACATGTTGGATAGTGATATGTGGTGGGCACTCCTTGGTTATGAAGCTGTGAAAGGTTGGTGGTCCTAGGTGGTACAGTACCAAAGAAATGGACTTAAACACGAAAACTTAACATTGTAAACGCGAAAACTTAACATTGAAAATGGCTAAGTCGACTGCGCGGAAAAAATGGGTCAAGTTCAAAAAAAGTAACATGTACATGTTGGCTAGTGATAGTGGTGGGCACCCCTTGATTATTGAAGCTGTGAAAGTTTGTTGGTCCTAGGTTGGTACAGTACCAAGAAATGACTTAAACACGAAAAACTTAGAACATTGTAAACGCGGAAAACTTAACATTGGAATGCTAAGTCGACTACGCGGAAAAAATGGGTGAAGATAAAAAAAAAGTAACATGTTGGATAGTGATATGTGGTGGGCACCCCTTGATTATGAAGCTGTGAAAGTTTGGTGGTCCTAGGTGGTACAGTAACAAAGAAATGGACTCAAACACGAAAACTTAACATTGATTGTGGACGCCGCCCGCCGCCCGCCCACCCCCGCCCGCCCGCCCGGCTTTCGCCAATCCAATAGCCTGGATTTTTTTTCAAAAAACCTGGCTAATAAATACAGAGAATGAAAAGTAATGTCCGTTAACATTTTAAGGAAACACGGTTATCACCCCTGATATCAGTGTGGACATTTGCGGCTAATATAAAATTTATAATAATGCCAATCCATATGTGGGTTAATGGTGAATGAATGTTTATTTTGCCAGAAAATGTCTCAGATGATGTCCGATATAAAGAGTATTTTGTGCCTACTGAGTGGGCATGTACCTTTAATGCGTTTAATAGTATAGCCAAAAGTTTGTCGGTAGCAAAATGTGGAAAAGACAGTAGTAACTGGCACAAGTCATTTGCTTGACAAAAAAATGTATTTATGTGGTAGCTCTAAGAAGAGCCGAGTGGCATCTAGTTAGGACACTCAGAGCTCCAGATAAGGTGCGTATTGGCGTATTTAATGCACATATTTTAGCAGAATACGCATTCATGATCAAGAGTGGGAGTACAAAATACTCACAGCAATGTGAAAATTCGCTTTGATTTTCAAATCGAGTAGTGGAAATAGTGTAATAAAGCTGAAAATTTACTTTTTGTAACTAAAAAATGTGAATTTTTAAATTGGTTTTATTTTGTTATCATTTGTTCCCTATTTAATAAGGAAGTTTGTTTGTTTGTTTATTGGTGTTTAACGGCCTATCAACAGCTACGGTCATGTAAGGCCGGGCAAACGGGTTCAATCCCGTTTTAACGGAATATTGACATTGAGAAACAATATATTCAGCCCTGAAATTAGAATAACCGGACCTGGTGCCAGGTCCATACCACACCAAGTCACTTGGCCCCTTCCCCTCAAATAGGATTACGAATAATCATAATACTCACATTAGGGATAAAACCAGATTCAACTGTCACATACAAAATGCCAAAGATGTATGTGAGGGCCTAACCACGTCTCCAGTCGGAATTCCGGTAAGGATGAACCCCAATCATTAAATTAAGAAGAAAATCAATAATACATTTGTAAAAGGAAAATACACATTGAATTTGAAATCTGGTGATATAATACTTTTTAGATACAAAACTTATATGGAGCGGGCACTGAAACCTGTGCATTTTTCAACATGAAATATTTGAAGCTAGCGCAGAGTGCAGCAATGGTTGATCCATTCACACAATAGCGACCCGTAATTACAAACCGTCCATTTCACTAAACTTCGTAAGACTAAAATCTTTGTAAGTGAAAACTTATGATAGTGTGTAAATGCCACATTAACACTGTTTTCTTGTAAACAATTATTGGATTTACATTTATTGAACATAGGCTGCGTATGCAGCCTATGCTCAATACATGTAAATCCATCAATTGAAATTTCCAGACGATCATAAATTTGCACTTACGAACATTTTAGTCGTACAAAGTTTAGTGAAACGGGCTCCAGATGGTAACGGCCTACATGTCGAGCCATAGGTGGGCCATAGAATTAAAACTACAGTGGAACCTCTCTAAACCAGACACCAAACAAAACACCTGTGATCGTATTTTTGATGAGTTTCTTGGTCATTTATCTCAGGTGATAATGTCTGTTCGTGATCGAACACCTATGGCTCAGAATGATCAAATGCCTGATTTACAGTGAAACCTCTCTAAGCCGGACATCCTGGGGATCTCCCAGGGTGTCCGGTTTAGAGAGGTTTTACTGTACATAATGTGCTCATAGAACAAGGATACCCCACAAATCGCTTTGATAGTGCAAAAGGGGGAGATAATCCATGGCCCAGTGTCAAAGAAACAAACAGAAATTCACTACATACACCTACGCATCTACACACCATAAAGAAGCTACATACCAAGCATCAAGCCCCCAGCTATTACGGTTTAGAAGTTACTATGCAAAATGGTGAAATTTAATCGACAAAGGGGAGATAATCCTTGACCCGGGGTCCAATAAAAAATAACCTTTGCACATCTACTTATCATAAGGAAGTTACATACCAAGTTGCAGGTCTGTAGCTAGTACAGTTTAAAAGTTTTGCGAGTTACAAGGCAAAATTGAGAATTTGTAATTTGAAAAGGGGGAGATAATCCATGAGCCAGGGGTCGAATCAAAAATGGAAATAAACGTTGTGCATCTGCTCATCATAAGGAAACTACATACCAAGTTTCAAGGCTGTAGCTAGTACGGTTTTCTAAGTCGAAAATGGGGAGATAATCCATGATCCGGGGGTCGAATCAAAATACACTTTGTGCATCTAAGTAGCTACATACCAAGTTTCAAGTGTGTAGCTATTCAGGTTTAAAAGTTTTACGAGTTACAAGCCAAAATTGGAAACATTCTAAGTCAAAAAGGGGGAGATAATCTGATGTACCTAAAACACGTAAAGTGGCGTTAAGTGGTGAAAGGAGGCGAAAAATGGCACAAGACAGGATGACTTGAGCAATTTTTGTAAGGTGGTGTAGCTTCGATTTTGCATCAGTTTGAATGCATGCATGATGTTTATCATTTATCTGCATATTGTATGTACATGTATGTATTCACGACTTTCACGAGGTTTGTTTAACAGCCTATCAACAGCTAAGTCCAATTAAGACAGGGCCAACAGGTACGACTATCCCGTATTGAACCTGTCCACAATGAGGGAACTTTCCAAATTCGGAACTGAATATCGACAGAAAATATATAAAAAAAATTATTCAGCCCTGAAATTAGAATATCCTGATCTGTAGCCTATTTCACCAACATTGCAAAGTATACTTTACTAGCAAAGTATACTTTAAGGGAGTAATCATTTATTTTTCCTGAAATGCATTATTTCATATAGAACTAACAAATGCATATATTTCATGATTAAAAGTATGCAGAATTATTATACTGAATTTATTACATTATCACAGCCAAATTGGCTGTGATAATGTAATACATTCAGTATAATAAAAATTAATAAATTTATCATAAAATTGAAAATTTCTCCCTCAAAGTATACTTTGCTACTAAAGTATACTTTGCAATGTTGATGAAATCGGCCACTAGTGCCAGGTCCATGTCACACCAGGGTCATGTCCCCAAATGTAATATTATTCTATTACTCTTTAATGGGGCATAACAGGATTTAGCTCTCAAGTATCAGAAGGCCGAAAATGTACTTGAGGGCAAAACCATTCAAGTCGGCATTCTGGTAAAGATGAACCCCGATAGTTAAATTACCCTTCACATGCTCCCAACCACCCACATCCCAAAAACAGAACGGAATATTTACAGAAAATATAACTACATTTATTAGAATATCTTGACCTGGTGCCAGGTGCATGCCACACCAGTCACTCAGCTCCAACCCACAAAGTAATATGTTCAGTACTAATCTTATTACTTTGTAATGGGGCATAACAGGATTTACCTCTCAATTATCAGAAAGCCGAAAATGTACAGGAGGGCAAAAATCATGAAAGTCGTCATTCCAGTACACTGAACCCCGATTGTTAAATGTGGCGGTGACTGGAGAAATGGGGCTTATGGGTTTTGCGCCCAGTGAAGATCCAGACCACCATTCCATCAAAGAAACACTTGTCATACCTCTAACAAGCAATATACATATAGATGGTTATACGGTGACAGGAGTGTGCTATTTGATCAGGATCTACACTGGTCACAAATCCCATAAGCCACATTTCGCCAGTCACAGCCACAAATTACCATTCGCGTGCTCCCAACCAACCACACACATCACGTTGACATCTGTAGCAGATTTCATCAAAATTGCAAAGTATACTTATCTAGCAAAGTATACTTTGAGGGAGTAATCATTTACTTTTCCAAAAATGCATTGTTTCGTATAGAACTAACCACTGCATATATAATAAAAATTATTAAATTTATCCTTAAATTTAAAATTTCTCCCTCAAAGTATACTTTGCTAGATAAGTATACTTTGCAATGATCTACCTGGGTCATGTAGGTTAGCATGTGGTACAAGTAACAAGTAGCTCCAGATAAGGTGCATATTCGCGTATTTTACGGACTTATTTTAGCAGAATACGCATTGATTATCAAACGTGGGAGTAAAAAATACTCACAGCAATGTGAAAATACGCATTGATTTTCAAACTGAGTAGTGAAAATACTGTAATAAAGTTGAAAATTTACTTACTTGAGCTGCAAAAAGCAAACACTCAAATAAGTGAATTTTCAATTTTATTTTATTTTTTATCATTTGTTCCCTATTTAATAAGGAAGAAAATCAATAATACATTTGTAATCGTAAAATATGCATTGAATTTGAAATATGGGGGTATAATACTCTTTAGATACAAAACTTATCTGGAGCTCTGATGTGCGTTCCTGGTAAACATGGTAAAATAGAAGAAACAATGTGTTATGTGCATTGTATTTTTAATTCAGATATTAATCAATAATAGTCACACTGGTCACGATAATAATGATAGCCGTAATCAATAAAAACAAGAATTCTGCCACGGTGTCGCGCCTGCCGAGGCATTTGATCGTAACATAATGATGGGCACGAAAAAGGTCACAGTCATGTTAATGGTAGCATGAGTGTGTTCCAAATGCTCACGTGTATCAAGTGTCCAAATATTGAAGCAATCCATCACATAATATTGCAGTTATATGATGATGAAGAAACTTGTACCAACTTGTTGACGTAAAAAAAATGGCTAAGTATTTCCACAACCATGTGAAGGTAAAAAAGGTCAAGGTCATGTTAATGGCAGCATGAGTGTGTTCCAAATACTCACGTGTATCAAGTGTCCAAATATCGGAGCAATCCATCATGTAATATTGAAGTTACATGTATATGAAGAAACTTGTACAAACTTTTTGACGCAAAAGAAATGGCTATGTGTTTCCGCAATAATGTGAATGTAATAAAGGTCGTCATGTTAACCCATTTCAGCCTAAGGATACTATGATTTTTGTTGAAAAAATCTCATTATTTTGTTCATTCATCGATAAAGGTATATGTTGTTACCACTCATTTGAACCGTCTCGTTGAGTGGTAACAACATATACTTTCGAAAGGATATAAAGAAAATAGGAATATTTTTCTCTCAAAAGGTTCATACTACTAAAAGTGTATCCCGTCTGTAAAGGGTTAATGGAGGCATGAGTGTGTTCCATATGCTCACATGTATCAACTATCCAATATTGAAGCAAGTAAAGAAATATTAAAGTTATATGATGATGAAGTAACATTTACAAACATTTTGACGCAAAAAAATGGCTAAGTGTTCCTAAAAAAATGTGAAGGTAAATAGGTCAAGGTCATGTTAATGCAGACGTTGTTGACGCAGACGGACAAAGCGATGACTATAGTTGCACCTTCTGCTAAAGCAGGCACGACAAAAATGGCTAACTAGTAAGTGTTTCTATAGTGTGTCAGAGACACGGAAATCGATTCTTTGCAAAAACGACAGAAGGTTGGGCGAATATACAGAGATCACCAAATGCAGCTTAACAGGACGCGTTTGATGCGCCATATTTCATCAAAATCCGTTACGTAATAAGGACAATATAAAAGAATACGTACTTTCATCGGATGGATTCTGGAAGTTTCAGTACTTGTTGTTGTTGTTAGTATCACGTGATCATATTGAATAACAAAATATTGAGAATGTAAATATACATGTAAGTATCTGGATGAACACACCATGTGATTTACCTTAGAAAATCTGTGATTTTTCATGAAAAATATTTGCCATTGAAACCAAACAGTTTAAAATTAGCCCTCAACAAAATTATCATGGATTGACTTTATTGGTGTTTAACGTGGTTCGATGTCAAATGTCTGATTTCCCACAACAAACAGTGTCCAAATGTTTAGTGTTACTGCGTTTTATCACGAGCAGGATCATCTGGATCTACACTGTTTGCAAACATCGGGAAAGCGGTCTGTAGTGCATAAAGTGTGAATTTATGTGTGGGTGGGAATTACGAACTGATAATAAACATTATCATGTTATGCTCCAACTATTATTCTACATACCACGCCCTTCTTTATCACCATGTTCAGCTCCTTTGTGCCCATCAGCTCCACAATGGCCTGCAAGTTTATACAAGTGAAAGTGAATGGCTGTTAAATTTTAACATCCCGGAAACAGCTAAAGTCATATATAGGTGGGACCATGATTTAAAGTGAAAGTGAATGGGTTTCAGGGTTCAAGCTAGCCCTTCAAAATAGGGAGAAGTTTTCACCAAAAAATTGAGAAAATAGACCATTTTTTCCAATTTTTTTGTTTTATACATGTATATGAAAAACTTCTCCCTCAACTCAGAATAGGGAGAAGTCAGACAATTTAAGGAGAGAATTTCGCCCACTTCACCCTGTAAATTGATCCCTGGGTTTATGTTTGTTTGTTTGTTTATTTGGTATTTAACGGCCTATCAACAGCTAAGGTCATGTAAGGCCAGGCCAATGGGTTCAATCCCGTTTTAACCTGCTGCATTGGGGGGGAAATACCAAAATCAGAACAGAATATTTACATCGAAAATATCAGCCCTGAAATTAGAATAATATGACCTGGTGCCAGGTCCATACCACACCAAAGCCACTTGGCCCCTTCCCCTAAAATAGGATTACGAATAATTGTAATACTCACAGATATAACCAAATTCAACTGTCACATACAAGAAATGTAACGGAGTACATGAGGGCCAAACCAGTAGCCTATACCAGTAGCCTATACCAGTAGCCTATTTCACCAACATTGCAAAGTATACTTTTCTAGCAAAGTATACTTTGAGGGAGCCATTTTGGCTGTGATAATGTAATAAATTCAGTATAATAATTCTGCATACTTTTAATCATCAAATATATGCAGTAGTTAGTTCTATATGAAATAATGCATTTCAGGAAAAATAAATGATTGCTCCCTCAAAGTATACTTTACTAGATAAGTATACTTTTCAATGTTGGTGAAATAGGCTACAGGTCTCCAGTCGGGATTCCGGTAAGGATGAATCCCGATCGTTAAATTACCCATCGCATGCTCCCACCTACGGAAGCCCATTAATGATTAGGGCCACTTCACTTTTTTTTATCTTTTCTTGAATTTTTGAGATCTTTTCTTGAATTTTCAAGATACTTTCTTGAATTTTCGAGTTCTTTTCTTGAATTTTCAAGATGTTTTCTTGAAAATTCAAGAAAAGATCTTGAAAATTCAAGAAAACATCTTGAATAAATGGAAATTAAAAAAAAGTGAAGTGGCCCTAATGGGCTTCCGTACCCACCTGCCACCCACTAAATTATCATGGAAGACTTCATAGTCATGCAGGGCTCCAGATAAGGAATTAGTATTTGAGTATTGTCACTCCATCATTTCTGAAGCAATAGAGTATTTCAAAATTTCAATTGGGTAAAATAAAATCACACTACTGTTTACATATCAACTGACAGCAATTATTTAATACTTTGCTTCGAACTGAAAACATGTCTTGACATTTCATTAGAATTGTCTCCTTGGAGACAATTCTAATGAAATACCAAGATGTGTTTTCATGGAAAATACGAAAAATATGCTATATTTGTGTTTATTGTTTTCTGCAGCATGATAAAGATACCACAAATTTTGTATTGCTTTTTGATACTCGCTACTTCTGATTTCAATTGTTTTTTTTTCCATTTTAATTGGGTATTTAAGCAAATACGCAGCTTATCTGGAGATCTGGTCAGCAGTATGTTGACAGTCAACATTGGCAGACATAGCTTGTTATCACGGAGAAAATTGTAGCACCAGAGCTCCAGATAAGTTTTGTATCTAAAGAGTATTATACCCCCATATTTAAAATTCAACGCGTATCTTACTTTTACAAATGTATTATTGTAATTTATTGATTCATCTCTTCCTTATTAAAGGTACCTGCCCATTCAGCAGGCAAAAACTGTTCTTTATAAGAATTAAATATATGTACGTGTATAATTGTGTCACTATTCCACCAGTTCTAAAAATTATGAGTGCCCGCTTTTCAGATATAATCATTTAGTAATATTTATTTTACCGACAGTGACGCGCGCTGGTATCAGGCTATTAAATGAGGCATGATATTTCTAAATTATTTATAATGGTGGTGGGGTAATGGTGCATGAATGATTATTTTGCCAGAAAATATCTCAGATGATGTCTCTGATATACATGTAAAGAACAGTTTGTGTCTACGGAGTGGGCATGTGCCTTTAAATAGGAAACAAATGAACTGAAATATTAAAGCAATATTCTCTTACAAACTTTTTGACAAAGGTCAAGGTCGTGCAATGGTGGTGCGAGTGTATGCAGGGATTATGCTGGGGAAAATAAAAAAATCGCCACTTAAAAAAACAAAAACAATTGGCGATAAAAAATTACAATTTTCGAGAAAAAAAAATGATTTTTTTTTATTGATTTTTCGAAAATTGTAATTTTTTATCGCCAATTGTTTATTTTTATCGCCAATTGCGAAAGTGGCGATCACCAGCGGAATCCCTGTGTATGACAAATGTTCAGGTGATCCAAGTGTCCAAGTATTGAAGCAATTCTTCGCATAATATTGAAGATATTACATGTTGGAAAAACTCTTACAAACTTTTTTACGTAAATGTACACGGACGGACAGATGGACAGCGGTACCCCAAGAGCAACGCAATATGTCCGTTGCTATCGCATAGAGGGCATAAAAGTGTGAAGTATGATTTTTTTCTAGATTGGTTAAAAATGTATACCGGTATTTGGCTTTGGGAATGGCTCAGAATGTCGGATCCGTAGGAACTATTGAAAAATGCATGTCTGTAAATATGTGTTCATGACTGATTATTTGTGTTGAAAAACCAAGGGCGGATTCACGTAGGAGAAACTCCGATGCGTGCCCCCCTAAAATTCGGCGAGTAGAGATATTTTTGCTCTAAAATGCACCAGAACGCAGCAAAATGGGGTGTACCGGTAGCCATCAAAAAATATTCCGGAGGATAATTCCATCACAAAAATATTTACACAATTCCCTAACATTTGTTTGGTCCGTAGCAAGTCTCTGTCCAAAATTTATATCCCAGTAAACTCCATGCCAAACTACTTTCCGTAACCGTCAGGCGCAGTTAAAATAATTCTAAAGAAAACGGAAAATAAACACATTTTCTTGATGAATTTATTTCAAATGCTGGAATTATAAGGAATGAATGGCCTTTTTGTGGAATTTATCGGGGGATATAAGCTTGGAAAAGTCGCGGGAGTATTCCCGCGACTTTTCCAAGTTTATACCCCGATAAATTCCACAAAAAGGCCAATCATTCCTATAGTATACCACCGGACCCACCTCAGTCTCCTGAGCAGAGGCTCGGTCAACGAATGAATGATGCTAGTTCGAAAATAGTAATAATTAAGAAACCCAAAGATTCCGCTGGCGATCGCCACTTTCGCAATTGGCGATAAAAATAAACAATTGGCGATAAAAAAATACAATTTTCGAAAACAGAAAAAAAAAATCCTTTTTTCTCGAAAATTGTAATTTTTTATCGCCAATTGTTTATTTTTTATCCATTGGTTATTCCTTTTTCTTTTCTTTTTTTTGAAGTGGCGATTTTTTTATTTTCCCTAGCGGAATCCTTGGAAACCCCCCCTAACCAGAAACCCTGGATCCACCCCGACAACCTATCAACAGCTATGGTAATAGAATATCCTGACCTGGTGTCAAGTCCATTCCAAACCAGAGTCACGTACATTGTAGCTCCAACCCCAAAAGTAATATAATCAGCACTAATCAATTTAATGGGCATAACAGGAATTAGCTCTCAAATATCAGAAGTCCGAACGAAAATATACATGAGGGCCAAACCATGTTTAAGTGTAAGAACAAAATGTTTGTATCTGTTGGTTAGTCTGCTCCGTAACTAGTAATCAAATGCAAACCACATGGGGTCATGTTGTAATTCACAATTATCATCATAAGGTGTCAAGTATGTCACATTTGTCATTCTCACTTCTCTTTGGGGCATTATCATAATTTCCCTGATCAACGTAATTAAACATTTGGTGTAGAGATGTCCTCAAATCCATTATAGCATTGCATTCAGAATACATTACTAGGCATAATTATTACAATCAAATTTAAATACAATTTGTTTTTCTTTAATTTTCCAAAATATATTTTGTTACCACTCTTTTAACCGTTTTGTTGAAAATTAAGTTATTTAATATTTTTCATCCAGGTAGTGTATTCCTAGAATGCAATGGGTTACCGGTAATGGTATCCTGTTGTTTCCTTACTCTGTGATTTTTGTACATGTAACATGTTTAAATTCTTGCCTCTGTCATACATGTATGTATATAATAGAGGGCCACATGGAAGATTAGTGAAAACTAAATGTGTTACCCTCTCAAAATAAAGACTATTATTATTATACCCACTTTTTTTGTAAAAAAAAACGGGTATATTGTTTTCGTCACGGGTGTCCGTCCGTCCGTACGTCCGTACGTCCGTCCGTACGTCCGTCACGTCCGTCACGTTTCTTGTAACTCGAAAAACTTTTTCACCTTCATACCTACGCGCCTGATATTTGGTATGTAGCTTCGTTATCATGTGCAGATGCGCAAAGTGAATTTGGATTTTTCATCCGACCCTCCATCATGGATTATCTCCCCCTTTCGGACTCAGAATTTCCCATTTTTTCCTCGTAACTCGAAAAACTTTTTCTCACCTTCATACCTACGCGCCTGATATTTGGTATGTAGCTTCGTTATCATGTGCAGATGCGCAAAGTGAATTTAGGATTTTGATCCGACCCTCCATCATGGATTATCTCCCCCTTTCGGACTCAGAATTTCCCATTTTCTCCTCGTAACTCGAAAAACTTTTTCACCTTCATACCTACGCGCCTGATATTTGGTATGTACCTTCGTTATCATGTGCAGATGCGCAAAGTCAATTTGGATTTTTCATCCGACCCTCCATCATGGATTATCTCCCCCTTTCGGACTCAGAATTTCCCATTTTTTCCTCGTAACTCGAAAAACTTTTTCACCTTCATACCTACGCGCCTGATATTTGGTATGTAGCTTCGTTATCATGTGCAGATGCGCAAAGTGAATTTGGATTTTTCATCCGACCCTCCATCATGGATTATCTCCCCCTCTCGGACTCACAATTTCCCATTTTCTCCTCGTAACTCGAAAAACTTTTTCACCTTCATACCTACGCGCCTGATATTTGGTATGTAGCTTCGTTATCATGTGCAGATGCGCAAAGTGAATTTGGATTTTTCATCCGACCCTCCATCATGGATTATCTCCCCCTTTCGGACTCAGAATTTCCCATTTTTCCCTCGTAACTCGAAAAACTTTTTCACCTTCATACCTACGCGCCAGTGCCAGTATAAATGTGCCAGTGTATGATATTATCTAATTTATTATACCCACTTTTTTTGTAAAAAAAAACGGGTATATTGTTTTCGTCACGGGTGTCCGTCCGTACGTCCGTACGTCCGTCCGTACGTCCGTCCGTACGTCCGTCCGTCCGTCCGTCGTACGTCCGTCGTCCGTACGTCCGTCTGTACGTCCGTCCGTCCGTACGTCCGTCCGTACGTCCGTCCGTCCGTACGTCCGTCCGTACGTCCGTCACGTTTCTTGTAACTCGAAAAACTTTTTCACCTTCATACCTACGCGCCTGATATTTGGTATGTAGCTTCGTTATCATGTGCAGATGCGCAAAGTGAATTTGGATTTTTGATCCGACCCTCCATCATGGATTATCTCCCCCTTTCGGACTCAGAATTTCCCATTTTTTCCTCGTAACTCGAAAAACTTTTTCACCTTCATACCTACGCGCTGATATTTGGTATGTAGCTTCGTTATCATGTGCAGATGCGCAAAGTGAATTTGGATTTTTCATCCGACCCTCCATCATGGATTATCTCTTTCCCCCTTTCGGACTCAGAATTTCCCATTTTCTCCTCGTAACTCGAAAAACTTTTTCACCTTCATACCTACGCGCCTGATATTTGGTATGTACCTTCGTTATCATGTGCAGATGCGCAAAGTGAATTTGGATTTTTCATCCGACCCTCCATCATGGATTATCTCCCCCTTTCGGACTCAGAATTTCCCATTTTTTCCTCGTAACTCGAAAAACTTTTTCACCTTCATACCTACGCGCCTGATATTTGGTATGTAGCTTGTTATCATGTGCAGATGCGCAAAGTGAATTTGGATTTTTCATCCGACCCTCCATCATGGATTATCTCCCCCTTTCGGACTCACAATTTCCCATTTTCTCCTCTGTAACTCGAAAAAACTTTTTCACCTTCATACCTACGCGCCTGATATTTGGTATGTAGCTTCGTTATCATGTGCAGATGCGCAAAGTGAATTTGGATTTTTCATCCGACCCTCCATCATGGATTATCTCCCCCTTTCGGACTCAGAATTTCCCATTTTTTCCTCGTAACTCGAAAAACTTTTTCACCTTCATACCTACGCGCCTGATATTTAGTATGTACCTTCGTTATGTGCAGATGCGCAAAGTGAATTCCATTTTTGATCCGACCCTCCATCATCGATTACCTCCCCTTTCCGACTCAGAATTTCCCATTTTTTCCTTTTTCCTTGTAACTCGAAAAACAACTTTTTCACCTTCATACCTACGCGCCTCATATTTGCTATGTAGCTTCGTTATCATGTGCACATGCGCAAAGTGAATTCGGATTTTTTATCCGACCCTCCATCATGGATTACTTCCCCCTTTCGGACTTAGCATTTGGGGAAAGTGGGTATATTGCGATGGCGCGCCATCGACTTTTTCTAGTTATTATTATAATTTAACTCTTTGCATGCTGGGAAACTTGTGGGCTATAAATAGTTCAAAACTAGCGGATAAAAATTCATCATATTTTCTTGCATTTCTCCCCGTAAATATCATGAATATGTCCTGAGGACTCAATTCTAATGAAATTCCAAGACATATTTACAGAGAGAAATAAAACATATACTCCTAATTTGTTTGGCGGATATTTTCTCCCCTAGCATGCAAAGAGTTAACATGTCCAGAAATTCCCAAAAATATATATTCAGCCCTTAACATAGAATATCCTGACCTGGTGTCAAGTCCATTCCAAACCAGAGTCACGTACATTGTAGCTCCAACCCCAAAAGTAATATAATCAGCACTAATCAATTTAATGGGCATAACAGGAATTAGCTCTCAAATATCAGAAGTCCGAACGAAAATATACATGAGGACCAAACCATGTAAGTCGGCATTCCGGTAAGGATGATCCTGATTGTTAAATTACCCTTCACATGCACCAGACCACCCATGTTAATGTGAAATTTATGGCATTGCTCCAGATAAGCTGCGTATTTGCTTAAATACCCAATTAAAATTGCCAAAAACCCAATTGAAACTAGAAATGGACGCTTGTCGACAAGCGCATGTGTATCCCCCTCCCCAGATACACAAGTAGTTTGAAAAAAGGGTGTTCGAGTTATGCTCCGGAGACAAAATCAGTGACGGAAAAAACAAAGGGAGATAACTAAAAAATTAGTGATGCAAGAGTTGTCATTCTTGCGTGACACACCTTTAGGGTTGTGGTCTATGCATGTGTGAAGTTTCATGAAAATATTCCAAATGGTGTTCGAGTTATGCTCCAGACACTCAGTGCACAAAACAACAAAGGGAGATAACTAAGAAATTAACGACGCGAAGAGTTGTCATTCTTACGTGCGACACACCTTTGGGTCGTCTTCTATGCATGTGTGAAGTTTAATAAACTAGAAATGTGTTCATAGAACACGGATGTCCCACATATCGCTTTGATAATAAATGAGGCCAACTTCCAAGTCAAAATTTTCTTTTACCTGAGCGTTAAAGTTTTTGAAGCACCAAGTATGTGACCTTGACCCTGGGCTTGTGGCGGGGGCAGGACAAACGTGGATTTGGCACAAGGGCGGTAGAGGACCATTAGAGCAATGCATATATAGAAATATGAAGCTGATCCGTAGAAAGAAAACAGAAATTATAAGATATTTACCTGAGCGTTAAAGTTTTTGAAGCACTAAGTATGTGATGTTAACCCTGGGCTTGCCGGGGGCGGGACGAACGTGGATTTGGCACAGGGCGGTAGAGGACCATTAGAGCAATGTGTATATGAAATATGAAGCTGATCCGTGAAAGAAAACAGAAATTATAAGATATTAACCCGAGCGTTAAAGTTTTTGAAGCACCAAGTATGTGACCTTGACCCTGGGCTTGGCGGGAGCAGGACGAACGTGGAATTTGGCACAGGCGGTAGTGAACCATCAGAGCAATGTGTATATGAAATATGAAGCAGATCGGTCGAAGGATGAAGAAATTATGAGACATTTACCCGAGTGTTAAAGTTTTGTGACGGGAGGACGGGAAGACGGGACGCACGTTCCTACGAATGAATACTTGCCTGGGCCCGAAAGCAATTTTCACTGGCCCGAACATATTATACAATTATTGACTAGTGAGCCATAGAATATCAGATTATATTCTATGGCTCACTAGTCAATAATTGTTTTATTATATGATAATAGTCTGTATATAGCACTTACGACATTATGCTACTAGACAAAAATTGAAAAAGAATTTGAAAAAAAATTTTTAAAAATAATAATGCTTGCTACTGGAGCCCAGAATTTTTTTTTAATAGTCCTATATTTATCTACATATATTTGCACAGGTCCACATAATGCCACAATATTTTCAACACAGTTTACGGAAATGTAATATACAAAAAAAATAATAATAATAATGCTCGCTACTGGAGCCCAGAATTTTTGTTAATAGTCCTATATTTATCTACATATATCTGCACAGGTCCACATACTGCCACAATATTGTCAACACAGTTTACGGAAATGTAATAATGTACCTGTATAAATTACCTGTAATAAGTTAGTGGTCAGTTAAAAAATTGAAAAAGAATGTAAAAAAAAAAATGGAAAAAATAATGCTCCCTACTGGAGCCCAGAATGTTTTTTAATAGTCCTATATTTATCTACATATCATATATATACAGATCCACATATTGCCACAATATTTTCAACACAGTTTACGGAAATGTAATATAATCATTTACCTGTATAAATTACCTGTAAGTGGTCAGTGGTCAGTTGCACATGCTCGCACATGCACAGGTGAATAGTCTGTATATAGCACTTACGACCTTATGCTACTAGACAAAAATTGAAAAATAATTTGAAAACAAAAATGAAAAAAAAATGAAAAAAAACAATGGAAAAAAAAAGTTTAAATAAAATAATGCTTGCTACTGGAGCCCAGAATTTTTTTTTAATAGTCTATATTTATCTACATATATCTGCACAGGTCCACATAATGCCACAATATTTTCAACACAGTATCCAATGTAGTAATTTACCTGTATAAATTACCTGTGGTCAACAGTGGTCAAGCACTGGACATCTGCACATGCTAGCCCATGCTAGCACATGGTTCTCCCAGTCTCTATTGTTCTCTCTACAGGTAAGGTGTACAGAGCACACGAGAAAAGGTGTACAGAGCAGACGAGAAAACGGGTCTTCATGCATTATTGTCCAGTTTGTAGAGTGCGCAAAACAAAAAAGGGAGAGATAACTAAAAAATTAGCTATGCAAGAGTTGTCATTCTTGTGCGCGACACACCTTCGGGTCGTGGTCTATGCATGTGTGAAGTTTCATGAAAATATTCCAAAGGGTGGTCGAGTTATGGTCAATCAGTGCGCGAAACAAAAAAGGGAGATAACTAAAAAATTAGCTATGCAAGAGTTGTCATTCTTGTGAGCGACACCTTGGGTCGTGGTGCATGTGTGAAGTTTCATGAAAATATTCCAAAGGGTGTTCGAGTTATGCTCCGGACAAGAAGTGTCTGCGGCGGACGCGGACACGGACACGGCGCGCTGTCAAATCCATAGTATCCCCCGACGGAGTCCGGGGGATACAATCAGAAGTAGTGAGTATCAAAAAGCAATAAAAAATCGTGGTACCTTTATCATGCTGCAGAAAACAATAAACCGACCACAAATGTAGCATGTTTTTTCTTATTTTTCCATGAAAACGCATCTTGGTATTTCATTAGAATTGTCTCCCAGGAGACAATTCTAATGAAATGCCAAGATATGTTTCATTTAGAAGCAAACTATTCCAGAAAATTTTGAAAAAGCCAATTGTTTCAGAAATGATGGAGTGACAATACTCAATTACTAATTCCTTATTTGGAGCCCTGTTTACGGGACTATCATTAATTTTGCACTTAACCGAACATTTTAGTCGCTATAACGGAGTTTTAGTGAAACCGACCCCAGGCCCTGGGTGTATAAAAGCTTACCGTCAACCTCTTCAACACTGCAAACTGGATTGATAAACTCTTTTGGGGCTTAGTATGACAAATACACGGTGTATACCTTGGGACGAGGTGTATTCTTAATCGCTATTCGACCATGGGTTTAAATCTTTTTCTTTAAAGGCCATGGTCAGTGAAAAAAAGTTACTGTAAAAAGAAATACCGGTAAAGCTTCTAATAGACGCCCATTGCTTCTAATAGACGACCCACCCCCACTTTTCACGTTGAAAAAGAAAATTACAAATTTTTTTTGGACCGATTTTTCACGGAATTAGTGCCTCCAATAAACCCCGCCCTAGTACCGACTTGAAAACAAAATCGGAGCTAATTGTTCCAATTAGATTTTTTTCTTTCCAATTATTTTCGAAAGGCAAACCTTCCTTTAAAATCGGGGAAAAAACATAATTGCTTTAACTTTTCACTTTCAAAAGCGGAAGCGAAAATTCGTCCGTTTCCAGGTGTCACAGTAAATTCCTCATCAGCAGTAGCTATTTGCACGAACACAGGGTTGATCAGAATTTACACGGTTTACAGGAGGCGCCATTTTATCAAAAGCAATCTCAAACCCGAACCAGAATCCGCAAACGCTGACGAAACGTCCGTCAGGGCGTAAAATCTGATCAGCATTAATGATTGACGCTGTCTTGATATACATTTACCATTAAAGTTTAACATTTCTACCGACTGTAACATAATGACCAGGAGTGGGCGAAACGTCTTGGCCAAATGTTTATAAACTGAACAGGACCAGTACAATCAAGTCTGGCGTTTGAGAAGTAACGTCCCTTTAGTTATGTTTTTGTTCAGATAGGAGAACATCGTTTTATTTTGGTTTTGTTATATCATTTTTCCCTTTGCTGAAAATAACACTTGCCTCCTATTAAACGCCCACCCCTAGGGCTTCGGAGCCAGTGGTGATTTCTAATAACACCCGGGGCGTCTATTAGAATCTTTACGGTATGTGTATGTTTTTGAAAATACAACCAAATAGCTTTGGAAAAAATATATGGCCATAAGATCAGTGTATATTGAAAAACTCACTACTGTCCAGTAAGCCTATTTCACCAACATTGCAAAAGTATCACTTTTTCTAGCAAAGTAAATACTTTGAGGGAGAAATTTTTCAATTTTGTAGAAAATTTATTAATTTTTTTAATTTTTATATACGAATTTATTACATTATCAGATCCATTTTGGCTGTGATAATGTAATAAACTAGAAAAATGAAACGCTTGTCGACAAGGCGCATGTGTATCCCCCACTCCCACCAGATACACAAGTAGTTTTGAAAAAAGGGGAAAAGGGTGATCGAGTTATGCTCCGGAGACAAAAATCGGGGTTACGGACAAAGGGAGATTAATCTAAAACAATTAGTGATGCAAAGAGTTTTGTTTCCATTGCTGGCGAACACACCGTTTTAGGATCTATGCATGTGTAGAAGCTACTGTGAGCGCAGAATTATTTGTTTAATAGTCCCTATAGTTTATGTACATATATTTCTGACACAGGTGCACATAATGCCCACAATATTTTCAACTCAATTGGGACGGAAAATGTAATATAGAATGTAAATTAAAAAAAATAATGGCTCGCTTACTGGAGCCGAGAATTTTTTTTTAATTAATTATTATTAGTCCTATATTTATAAATCTACATTATCGGCTCATCAGGGTCCACATACTGCCAACAATATTGTCACATAGTTTTAGGTTAAATGTAAAATTTAATTTAGCTGTAAAAATTAAATTTAAAACCTGTAATAAGTTAAGTTGGTCAGTTAAAAAATTGAAAAAAGAATGTAAAAAAAAAATTGAAAAAAAGTTGAAAAAAAAAAGAACTTGAAAAAATAAAAATTAATACTGCTTGCTACTGGAAGCCAGAAATTTTGTTTTTAATTAGTCCTATATTTATCTACATATACCACTCTGCCACCAGGTCCACCATAATGCCACAATATTTTCAACACAGTTTACGGAAATGTAAATATACAATTTTTTTTTTTTTAAAATAAATGCTTCGCTACTGGAGCCCAGAATTTTTGGTTAATAGTCCTATATTGTTAATTCCTAACATATATCTGCCACAGGTCCACATACTGCCCACAATTTATTGTCAACACAGTTTCTAACGGAAAATGTAATAATGTACCTGTATAAATTACCTGTAAAATTCGTTAGGGTGGGTCAGTTAAAAAATTGAAAAAGAATGTAAAAAAAAAATGAAAAAATTGGAAAAAAAAATTAAATTAAAAAAATTGAAAAAAATGAAAAAGGAATTAATGCCTCCCACCTAACTGGAAGCCCAGTAATGGTTTTTTAATAGTCCTATATTTATCTACATATTCATATATACACAGATCCACAAATTATTCCCACAAAAAATTTTATTTTCCAAACACAGTTTACGGAAATGTTAATATAATTCATGTTTAACCTGTAATACATTACCTGTAATGTTGTCAGTGGTCCAGTTGCACATGCTAGCACATGCATAGGTTGAAAAATAGGTCTGTATATACACTTACGACCTTATGTTACTAAAACAAAAATTGAAAAATAATTTTGAAGAAAAAAAAAGAAAAAAAAAATTAAAAAAAAAAAAAAAATAAAAAGAAAAAAAAAAAGGAAAAAAAAATGGAAAAAAAAGGAAAAAAAAAAAAAATTAAAAATAATAATAATGCTTGTATTGGAGACCAGATTTTTTTTTAATTAGTTCCTATATTTATCTAACATATATCTGCTACAGGTCCACATAATGCCAACAATTATTTTCAAAACACAGTTTACGGAAAGAATGTAATATTTACCTTGTAAAAATTAAATTTACCTGTAAGTGGTTCAGTTGCAACATGCTAGCACATGCACATGGTGAATAGTCTGTAAATAATAGCCCAAATTACGGACCTTATTGTTACTAGACAAAAATTGAAAAATAATTTAATTTGAGTGGAATAGGGTTTAAAAAATCGTCCGCTTTTCTCGGAACTTAGAGGTACAAGCCTCAGGGAGTCTACACGCAGACGGGTCAACGGGGTCGTGTCCCCAGTATCCACCTGGTCCGAGGGGGGTAAAACATCCCAACTTCAGTAACTCAATATTTTTAACAAATACCAAAAATATATATTCCAGTCCCTTGAAATTTAGAACAACCTGAATCTGGTGCCAGGAGGGGGCCAGGGGAGGGAGGGGCAGAGGACCAGGGGGAGGGGGGCCTCTCCGCAACACCACCAGCATCATTTATCCCTTCCCCTCAAAACCCCTAAAAGTAATAGGAATTAGCGCTAATCCTTACTTTTATTTTTATATGGGGAGCATAGCCTGAACTCAACTCTCTCGTACAAGAAAGCCAAAAAATGTACATTGAGGGCCAAATCCGGTATAGTGGGTTCTGGAAAGTAATGAATCCCAATCCGTTAAAGCCCTAGTTTAGTTCGCCTTTTTACTGGACAAGCAATGGCTACTGGCAGCACTATTTCTCATATCAGTTTGATCCCGCCCCGGTGGCCTGCCACGGGGCACAAAGCGAGTTGATGAAAACAAAAATTAGAAAGGATTAACTAGAAATACATAATGTAGTTTGAAAAACCAAAATAAGGTTGTCACATATACATGATTGATTGATTATCCGGTGTTTTAAACAAGCCTATCAATCAGCCAGGGTCATGTAAGCCGGTGGCCAACCAGAATTTGGAGTATACCTGTTTATTCAAAACCTGTCAAGAAATGAATGGGGAAATTTCCCCAACACATCAGCTCATAAATATTTACATTAAACTATATGGTTCAGTCCATGAAACCTAGAATATCCTGACCTGGTGCCAGGTCCATGCCAGAACCAGAACCCCCAAGAAAAATTAATTTTGTGAAGAAAAAAAAAGAAAAAAAAATGAAAAAAAAAAAAACAAAAAAAAAAAAAAAAAAGTTTTAAAAATAATAATGCTTGCTATTGGAAGACCAGATTTTTTTGTAATTAGTCCTAATTTTATTTATCTACGTCTATCTGCACAAGTCCACATAATGCCTCCACAAATATTTTCAACACCAGGACCCAATTGTAGTAATTTACCTGTAAATAAATTAATCTGGTCAACAGTGGTCAAAGCACTGGGAATCATCGCAACATGCTAGCCCATTGTAAGCAAATTTATGGTTCTCCCCAGTTTTCTATTGTTTCTCCTTCTACCAGGTAAGGTGTACAGAGCACACGAGAAAAGTGTACAGAGCAAGACGATAAAACAGGTCCTTCATGCATTATTGTCCAGTTTGTAGAGTGCTCAAAACAAAAAAACAAGGGAGATAATCCTCAAAAATTAGGCTACGCAAGAAGTTGTCATTCTTGGGTGCGCGACACACCTCCGGGTCGTGGTTTTGGCATGCATGGTGAAGTTTCATTGAAAACATATTTCCAAAGGGTGGTCGAGTTTATGCTCCGGAACAGGAAAATCAGTGAGCGAAAAATAAAACAAAAAAAGGAGAATAACCACTCGGAAAATTTAATAGTGTATGCAAGAGGTGTCATTCGTTGTGCACGAACACACCTTCGGTTCGGGGTGGTCTAAATTGAATTGTGTTAAGTTTATCATAAAAGTATTCCAAAGGGTGGTCGAGTTATGGTCCAATCCAGTGGCGTCGAAACAAAAAAGGGAGAAATAACTAAAAAATTATAGCTATGCAAGAGTTTGTCATTCTTGTCGCGCACCACCTTCGGGTCGTTGGTCTATTGGGGGGGGCATGTGTGAAGTTTCATGAAAATAATTCCAAAGGGTGGTCGAGTTGATGCTCCGGAACAGGAAAAAATCTGTGAGCGAAAACAAAAAAAGGGTAGATAACTCAGAAAATTAGCTATGCAAGAGTTTGTCATTCTTGTGCATCAGACCAACCCCTTCGGTTCGTGGTCTAATTGAATGTGTTAACGTTTCATAAAAATATATTCCCAAAAGGGTGGTCGACGTTATGGTCAATCAGTGCGCGAAACAAAAAAGGGGTGATAACTCAAAAATTAGCTATGCCAAGAGTTGTCATTCTTGTGGCCGACGACAACCAACCTTCGGGTCGTGGTCTATGCATTGTAGTGAAGTTTTCATGAAAATATTCCAAAAGTAGGGTGGTGGAGTTTTATGACCTCCACGACACTAAAATCAGTGCGAGAAACAAAAAAGGAAAGGGAGATAATCTAAAAAAACAAAATTAGCTTATGCAAGGCGGTTGTCATTTCTTTCGCGCGGCCAGGACACCACCTTCGGGTCGGTGGTCTATGCATGTGTGAAGTTTCATGAAAATAGATTCCAAAGGGTGTTCGAGTTTATGCTCCGGGGACAAGAAGTGTCTGCAGGCGGACGCGGACCGGGCGCGCGTGTCAAATCCATAGTAATCCCCTGACGGAAATCCGGGGGGATACAATTAAGGTATAATAATTCTGCATACTTTTAATCATCAAAATATATTGCAACGGTTCGTTCTATATGAAATAATCTGCAATTTTCGGGGAAAAATAAATGATTACTCCCTCAAAGTAATACTTTGCTAGAAACTCGGCTACAGGGGTGGCCCCGAGAATTCTGTTTTCTTTAGGTAGGTTTTATGCCTGTGCAAACCCCTACTGTTCTGTTTCACGAAACCAGGCCCTAAAACCTTGCCCAAATTTCTACGTCTTTATTATAGACAATGCAAAAATGACAATATTTTTTTTGATAATGTTAAAATTTTATAAAAATTTAAGAATGAGCCTTTTTTTAATTTCGTGAAATTTGGTTGGTCAAATAATTGATTGATTTTAATAACGAAAAATTGATTACTCTAATTTGGGAATTTAAAACTTTGGATGATGGGGGAAAAAGAGGTACGGAGGAGTTGTGGGAGGAGTTAAAAAAACGAAAAAAAAATTGGAAAATTGACTTACCGTAAACCTTAGCTAGATAGCTTGGAAATGATCTAACTAAGAAAACAAAAAGTTAAATTTTAAAAATCAGTCCAGTATTTCCTGAAATTCTAAAATATTTGTTTCCCCATGTTAAATCCCATAGACATCTTCACTCTGTGAAGATTGTCTATGGGGAATTTAACCATGGGGAAATTGGTTTTGTTCGCAATAAAATCAATATTTGATCCAAATTTCATGAAATAAAAAGAATAAGGCTCATTCTTAAATTTTATCCCTTTAATTTAATATTATCGAAAAAAATTATTCTTTTTTGAATTGTTTTTATATGGCCGTAAAAATTTGGGCCAGAGCTTTCGTGAAAACAGACAGTAAAGGTTTACGGAGGGGTTACCGTAAAATAACCCAAGTTATTGGTGGACACAATTTATTTGGGGAAAAATATAAACAAGTGCTGTAGGGAGAACAGCATAGCTCGACTCTGAGGGTTGGTCGATGTACACATTAGCTTGACAAACAAGGTTGGTGGCCGCTGGCCTGCATAAAAAACCAAAACCAAGGTTGACTAAAAAATAAACCGTAAACCAAGGAAAGGAAATTAACTAACGTAAATTTCAAGGTTTAAATAAATAGGTCCAATGGTCAGATAATATGGTCAGGGTTAATTGATGTATCATTACTAGGAGAATAAGGGTTTTCCAAGATAATGGTTGCTGTAGGCCCAGGAATATTTCCCATATACAAGCTTGCAGTAAAATAAAAACCGTAACCAAGGGGAGATCAACTAAGTAATCCAAGGATAAAATGTAGGTCAAGGTCAAATATAGGTCAGGGCGGATTATTGATTGTAACATCACTAGGAGATGAAGTTGTCCAAGTAATGGTTGATGTAGGCCCAGCAAGTATTCCATAATACAATAGGCATTGACTAAAAATAAACATTAACCAAGTAAATGGAAAAGGAATTGTTAAATGGAGGTGAAGGTTAAAATAAAACATGGTCAGGGGTTAATTGATTGTACATCCCCTTAACATTGGGAGAAAAACAAAGTTATCCCAGAATTAGGGTGTCTGTTAATGCACAATAGTATTCCCATCTTAACAAGCTTGACTAAAAACCTTAACCAAGGTTGAGTAAAAACCTTAACCCAAGGGGAATTAAGTAAGTAATTTAAGGTTAAATGTAGGTCAAGGTCCAAATATAGGTCAGGGGTTGTTGATGGTACATCACTAGGAAATGAAGTTGTCCAAAGTAATGGTTGGTGTAGGGTCCATGGAGTATTCCATCTACAACGCTTGGACTAAAAAACCTTAACCAAAGCGAAATTAAGTAAGTAATTCAAGAGGAAATTGTAGGTCATCGGTCAAATAATAGATCAGGGGATTAATTGATATAACATCACATATGAGAAAAAGGTTGTCCCAAGTATGGTTGTCTGATATGCACAATAGTATTCCAATGCTAGAATGCTTGAGTAACAAGAAGCTTGTATGGAGGAACCAGCATAGCTCGACTATCGAGGGTTTTGTCGATGTCCAACATAGCTTGACAAACAGAAGGTGGTCTGGGGCGGCCTGCATAAAAAACCTTAACCAAGGTCGCCTAAAAACATTAACCAAGGGGAAACTAGAAATATGTGGCCTGTTGGCAACACGAAATACCCCCAACTGGCAAGCCAAAGAAAACACGGAGGCATTTTTTAATTATAAATAGCCATTTAAGGCCGAGCGTTTAACGGTTTTCAAAACGCATCCAAGGTCTGTGACCTTGACCCTGGGCCATAGTGTGATAATCCATGCATCGGTGTAAGAAGATATAGAGCGGAAAGGGGAAATTTCAATTAGGTTTGACCTTTATGACCTTCAACTATGAACCTTGACCTTGGACGAATGTGGGCATGGTTATTGATCGAGACACACCTTCTCATCCATGAGATACATTTGTGCCAAGGCATTTGATAATCCATGCATCGGTGTGAAGAAATTTAAGAGCGGAATTGGGAATTTCAATAGGTTTAGACCTTTGACCTTCAACGTGACCTTGGACCGTAAGGTGTCGGGTTAGGCAATTTGACGTGGTTCCATGCAATTTCAGTGTAAAGATCCATAGAGCAAGAAGGGAATTTCAAAGGTTTGTTGGACAAAATTGAAGGAAAAAAAGATGATGTTGTGGAAATGGGAATGGGGGGGGGGATTGCCCAGAACCCTTGGAAACAAAGGAAATGGAAAGAGATTTGAATTTGAGGTTTGACCGGAGTTTGAAGTTTGATTGTCCGTTGAACAAGGATGGCCCTGTGGCCACCTTCGCGCACCATTGGGTGCTATGCAATCAGTCCCGCCACCCAACCCCCTCTAAGGTGGCTATGATGGCAATTCCCAATTCTATGAAGGTGGTGTGCAAATCGTGTGTGCCTTAAAACCCGTAAACCATCTGCCCGCTCCCTAAAGCAGTTCAATCCCCACACAATACCCAGCTCCGCAATCAAACCACCTTTCCCCTCCATCCCCCTTGCATGCTCCCCCCCCCTAATTCATCCTCCTCTCCCTTCGCCATTTAACTCGTTTTCAGTTCCCCTCCCAATCACTCCCCCCCGCTATCTGGCCCTCTCGGCCACCCATTCTCCCAAAATATACGCCACGTCTAATCTGTCGCATTGCCCATCCACCCCAAGTGCCTAGCCTTGGAAATCCCTCCGGGCAGTTTTGTACTTCCCCCAAACAAAGCGCCCCCAATCTCTCCCCAAAATCCCCCATCCCATCTCATCCTCATTCCATTTCCTTCCCAATCCCACAATCATCCTTTCCCCCATTGGTTTCAGTGTCAATCCGCACGCACCCCCCATTTCCCTGCCCCGTCCCCTCCCCCCAATCCCGCCTTCCATCACAGTCCAGGCCTTAACTCCCATGACCATCTCCCGCACCCCCAACGGCCCCTGCATCCACCCCCCCTCCCTCACCCCATCCTTCGCCTCCCCGCCTTTCCCACCCCCCACAAAGGGCCCACCCCATAGCCCAATCCCAAGTTGGCCTTACTGGGGGGATTCTATTGTAACAAGTTCGACGCGACCCCACCCCAACCTTCCACCAGCTGCCCCCCACTAGTGCACAGCCCAATAGACTCCTCCCAGCCAAACGATTACGCCTCACATAGCCGCGGAAGCCTATTTCAAGGGAAGAATTTGACCTTTAAGCCCAACAACAGTGGCCATTTGCCCAAGGCCTGACCCGAGATTTCTAGGTACCAAGCACGCGCCCCACCCAATTCAACCACGAGCGCCCAATTGTGCCCGCCCAAAGGTTGCAATCACACAAAAATTGGGCCCGTTATTGCCCCTTCACCAGGTATGCCCCTAGACCAATGGATTGTATTGCGTTATATTGATCGCGACACACCATTCTCATCATGAGAAACAACATTTTCTTGTGCCAAGCCAATTAGATAATCCATGCATCGGTGTAGAAGATATAGAGCTGGCCGGGAATTTCAATAGGTTTGACCTTTATGACCTTCAACAGTGACCTTGACCCATGGACGTTAGGTGCTGGTGGTTTTATCCAAGTTTATGGTTAGCTGTAGGCCCAGGAGTATTCCAATGTAAAAAACAAGCTTGAGTAAAAAACCGTAATCCAAGGGGTGAAGATCCCTAAAGTAAATCCAACGGATAAAAGTAGGGTTCCAAGGTCAAAAACATATAGGTCAAGGGATTTTTATTGATGTACATCACTAGGTATATGGAAGTTGTCCAAGTATGTTGATTGTAGGCCCAAATAAAGTTCCATTTCCATTACAAAGCTTGACTAATAAACATTAACCAAGTTAACTTCAAGGTTAAATGTAGGTGAAGGATAAAATAAATGGTCAGGGGTTCATTGATGTACATCCCTATGAGGAAAAAGTTAATCCAAGTATGGTGTTCCTGTATGCACAATAGTAATTCCATGTAACAAAGAGCCATTGAGTAAAAAAGCTTAACCAAGGTCCAGTAAAAAACCTTACCCAAAGGGGAATTAAGTAAAGTAAGTTTCAAATGTTAAATGTAGGTCAAGGGAAGGTTCAAATATCTGTCCAGGGGTTGTTGATTATATCAATCATAGGAGTATGAAGTTTTCGGATCCAAGTATGGGTTTAGGTGTATGGTAAGCCAGGGAGGTATTCCATGTACAAGCTTGATTAAAAACACGTTAACCAAGGGGAATTAAGTAAGTTCAAGAGGAAATGTCGGTCAAGGTCAAATATAGATCAAGGGTTGTTGTGATGTACATCACTAGGTGATTGAAGATTGTACCAAGGTAATGGGGGTGGGTTAGGGCCAAGTTAGTATTCCATAATAAAGGAGGTTGACTAAAAAACCTTAACCAAAAGGAATTAATGTAAGTAACTTGGAAGAGGTAATGTAAGGTCAAGGGTCAAATATAGATCTGGAGGGGTTATTGAATTGTACATACCTATGAGAAAAGTTTGTCGAAGTATGGTGGTCCTGGATGCATAATAGTATTCAATGGTAACAAGCTTGAAAAAAAACCTTAACCCAAGGTTGACCTAAAAGCTTAACCAAGGGGAAATTTAAGTAAGTAATTCAAGAGGAAATTGTAGGTGAAGGTCAAATATAGATCAGGGGTTGGGTTATTGATGTGCATTCACTAGGGAGATTGAAGTTGTCCAAGGTATGGTGGGTGTAGGGCCGCCAGTAGTATTTCCAAATATAAAGCTTAACTAAAACCCTTAATACCAAGGCGGGTGACGGTGACGCCGACGTCAGGGTGACAACATAAAGCTTCTACTTAATTCTTCGAATAGGTCGAGCTCAAAAACCGTAACCAAGGGGAAATTAACCTAAGGTTTAAATTTAGGTCTAACGGGATCACATTTTAGGTCAGGGGTTGTTGATTGTTAGCATCACTAGGAGATGAAAGTTGTCCAAGTATGGTGGGTGTAGGGCCAGGAAAAGTTATTCCATATACAAGCTTGACTAAACTAAGATGGCGTGCGGCCTAGGCATGGTTTCGCTCCTTGTTGGCGAGGCATGGACACTAAAAAAAAAAGATATAGTATAAAACGAAAAAACTTTTAACCAAAAAACTTAACCAAAATACTTAACCGCAAAAACTTTAAACCCAAAAAAAACATTAACCGCAAAAATACCAAAAACTTCAAAGTAATTTGACCTTGGACATTTGGGCCAGGGGCCCACCGGGGGGGGGCCGGGGGCAGGAGGGAGGGGGTGGTGGTAGAATGGAAAATAAAGATGATGATTGAAAACACCCATGTGGCAAGTTTCAATTCCAAGGTAATGGGCAAAGCAAGATTGCAGAGATATAGTATAACAAAAAAGAATTTAAAACCAAAAAACTTAACCAAAAAACTTTAACCAAAAAAACTTAACCAAAAACTGCCTAAAGTAATTTTGAACCTTCGACATTGGCACAGGGGCCAGCAACGGGAATGGGGTATAAATGAAAAATATAAGAATGATGATAAACAAACCCCACCCCCTAGTGAACGTTTCAAGGTAAATGGCAATAGCAGTTGTAAGAGATATAGTAAAATAAAACAAAAAACTTTATACCCAAAAACTTCAACCAAAAAACTTAAACCAAAAAGAACATAAACCCAAAAACATTTAACCAAAAAAACTTAAACCCAAACAACTTAACCCCAAAAAACCCTCAACCAAAAACTTTAAAACCAAACCAAATAACTTAAGACCCAAAACAAACTTCAACCAAAACAACTTAACCAAAAACCAAAAACTTAACCAAAACAACTTTAAATTCAAAACAACTTAACCCAAACAACTTAACCAAAAACAAAAACTTTAACGGGAACACCGTACAACACGTACGTACGTACGACTTACGTATGTACGTTTACCCCGCCAAAACGGCCCGATCTAAAATATCCCGCGCCTTCCGCAAGTTGGGCGCAACAAAAAAAACGTAAAACCAAGGGGAATTAACTAAGTAACTTCAAAGAAAGGAAATGTAGGTCAAAGGTGACCAAATATAGATCAGGGATTATTGGATTTTGTACATCCCTATGAGAAAAGGTTGTCGAAGTATGGTGTCTGTATGCACAATAGGTATTTCCCATGTCAAGCTTGAGCTAAAATAACCTTAACCAAGGTTGGACCTAAAAACCTTAAAAAAGGGGAATTAACTAAGTAAATTCAAAGAGAAAATGTAGTTTCAATAGGTTAAATAAATAGTTTATTGATGTAACATCACTAAGGAGATGAACAGTTGATCCAAGTATTGGTGGGTGGTGAAGGGCCAGGCGTTATTCCATATACCAGCTTGACTAAAAACCTTAAACCAAGGCGTGACGGTGACCCGGTGGGGGTGACAAACCTAAGCTTAACTAACAATTCCTTCGAATAGTCGACTAGAACTAAAAAACGTTTATTGGTTTACCCCATAAACCAGTGGAGCATAGCCACTTAAATTTAACAAACAAACAAAAAATTAAAAAAAAAAAAACAGCCAAATGTCAGTTAGTGGTTGGTCTAATCACTAAAACATTGCACTGATAGCATATATAAACATATATAACAAGGAATAAAATGACGTTTGCATACTCTCTATTTTTACGCACGGACTGTTAGTGTAGCTGCCATGGACAACAGTAGACAAATAGCAACTTATGGCTTTTACTAACCGTTACTATCTTTAATGGCAAAGTAAATAATAAATGATAAAAGTCAGATAATGAAAAATTAGAAGTTAAATAACATGATTTATAGAAACATTGCCATGTTAGTCTTAGGACAACAGCACCACGGAATTATATTATGTTGAGACCGTTGTCGGTTAGTTAATGCTACTTTGACAAGGTCTTTGTTCTTTATTTTATATACCTGCCCTTAAATAACTCTTTTTTTTTTTTTTTTTTTCTTTTTAGAATTCAGGACAAAACATGTTCTTAAATCGTGACTGATAAAACGTAAGAAAGTCTTCCGAAACAATTGCTGGAGAAATAAGCATTAAAATGGCAAGGATTACAATGTCGCGAACCACAGCTGAAATTTAGATAAAAATATCAGCACTACAGATTTGTTGTTGTTGTTGTGGGTGCCTTAATAGGGGTAGACCTAATAGAAAATGGGCCATGATAAAAGGGAAGAAAAGGACTTCGTGCTAAGAAAAGGGCCATAAAAACTACATTAAACGTTAAAAGATGTAAAACATGATATAGTATTCGTATTTTTTGATACCAAAACCCATAAATGAAGAATAAAGATGTTGTGCCATTTGAGTAAAAATCCGACTCAGTTATTTTGAACTTTATAAAATGGATTCAAAGAAAATGACCTGTGCAAGAAAATGGGCCTATAAAAACCATATAACGGTTCAATGAATGTAAAAAACAATGTTTATATATGTATAACGTATTTTATTGAGGTACCCATAAAATAAAACCCATATCATGAAGAATAAAGATGTTGTGTCATTTGAAGTAATCTCGACTCAAAACGTGTATTGAACTATATAAAATGGCGGACAGAAGGACCTCGTGTCTAAGAAAAGGGCATAAAAAAACCACATTAACGGTTCAAATGAGTGTAAAACAATGTTTATATATGTATAACGATATTTTATTGAGGTACCCATAAAATAAAACCCATATCTTGTAGAATAAAGATGTTGTGACATTTGATGTAAGCTCGACTCGAACCGTGTATTGAAATATTTAAAATGGCGGACAGAAAAGGACTTCGTGTCTAAGAAAAGGGCCTATAAAAACCACACTAAAGGTTCAAATGAGTGTAAAACGATTGTTTATATGTGTAATAATATTATATTGATGTACCAATAAAAATCCAGGGTACGTGCGGAATTATATTCCGATTCCGATTCCACATGTACTCTGAAATTTATATTTCAGACAGAAAAGGACGTCTGTCTTAAGAAAAGGGCCTATATAAACTCTGTGTAGAGGTCTATTCTAACCCGCTGGCCCGGCCTTAAATAACCTTAGCTGTTGATAGGCTGCTAAACACCAATAATCCTTTGGAAACCAATGTAATACTATAAGAAATGGACTGAACAACTTACATAAAAGGACTTGTGTGATAAGAAAAGGCCCTATATAAACTATGTTTGGAGGTTTATTCCAACCCGCTGGCCCGGCCTTAAATAGGCTGTTAAAACAATAATCATTTGGAAAACAATGTATTGCTATAAGATATTGCTATATAATGCACCGTTGGCGCGGCCTTAAGTAATATTAGCTGTTATTAGCTGTTGATAGACTGTTAAACACCAATAATCAATCAAAATATACTGGACACTTTTGATTTACTTTGAAATATACGCTGTTGATAAAATTAGCATGGCACAATAACGTGTGTGTTACATTTAATTAGCGAGTACAACACAAATGCGGTGCATTATCAACAAGATTATCCAAAATTCAATCAAGACTGTTGTGTCGGCGCAATTGTCTCCAATTAGTTAAAAATAAATAGTGATGTTTAAAGGACCAAAGTTTCAGGAGAATGAACTAGGTAGGTTAAATTAACCGCCTCATTGCCTCCTTCGTTTAATGCACATATTTCGACTGTATGGCAGATATTAGTAAATTCGGAAACAAACGGGCCAACGGTCATTGACCTGCCACTTTTGGGTTCAAATGCCCGGGTTTGGAAGGTCCTCGAGCCAATTCCTACCCTTAAATATAAGATAAAAAAAAAAAAAAAAAAAAAAAAAAAAAAAAAAAAAAAAAAGTTTCCGACATTTCATAATTATAGATTATAGCGCAAACAAGAATTTTCAGCGCAAACAGCGCAAACGGCGTAAACAAGAATAATTTTTCAAAATATATAATGCCTATTAAATGAAATTAAATCAATCTAATGATGATTATATGTATTTAATCATTTCATATATTTATGTTCTACAAAAAAGTTATGAATGGCCAGAAATAAATGCCTATTTTCACTACGATGCGTCTGGCGCAAACAAGATTCATGAACGGAAACAGCGCAAACAAGATTCAAATTACGTATTTCTCTCATTAATACTTATTAAATGAAATTAAATCAATCTAATGATGATTATATGTATTTAATCATCTCATATATTTATGTTTTCTAAAAAAAAGTAAAAAATGGCCCGAAATAAATGCCTATTTGCACTACGATGCGTCTGGCGCAAACAAGATTCGTGAACGGAAACAACGCAAACAAGAATAAAATATCATATTTCTCTCCTAAATGCCTATTAAATGTAATTAAATCAATCTAATGATGATGATATGTATTTAATCATCTCATATATTTATGTTATCAAAAAAAGTCATAAATGGCCCGAAATAAATGCCTATTTGCATTACGATGCGTCTGGCGCAAACAAGATTATTGTTCGGAAATAGCGCAAACAAGAATAAAATATCATATTTATCTCCTAAATGCCTATTAAATGAAATTAAACCAATCTAATGATGATTATATGTATTTAATCATCTCATGTATTTATGTTTAAAAAAAAAGAAATCATAAATGGCCCGAAATAAATGCCTATTTGCGCTACGCTGCGTCTGGCGCAAAAAATACAACGAAATATACCAAACTAATATGGGTCAATGATAAAAACAATGAGTTTAAGCAGTCAGTACGGAATGACGTGGATTTTTTCACAGATATATTTAATGGAATAGACAATTCGACAAACATCGACGATATTGTACGACAATTTAGCGATACATTATATAACACGGCTAAAAAACACTTTGGAAAAACGGTAACGTGTGGTAACTCGACGGGGACCCCGCCATCGACACAGAACGAATGGTTCAACAATGAATGTAGACAAGCAAAGTCTGAACTGAATCGAGCAAAGCGACAATATCAGCGTGATAGAATGGCTGCAAACAGATTGAATTTTGTTCAAAAACGTAACTTATTGAATAAAGTAAAACGAAGGGCCAAAGCTGAATACAAAACAAAGGAGGGGACCCGGTTATCAAAATTAGCAAAGGATAATCCAAAAACATTTTGAAAAAAAATGCGCAAGTTCTACAAAATGAGCGTGAGAAACAATTGCAAGCTATCTGAAAATGACTTTTTTGAACATTTTTCGAAGTTATTTAGCGGGAAAGAAGATATGCCGAATGATGATGAAATAGATCCAGAAGAGGCGAGGTCGATCCACGACTTAGATTGTGAATTTACAATTGAAGATTTGCAGCGAGTTATCTCCTCATTGAAACTAAATAAATCGTGTGGACTAGACGGACTTGTGAATGAAATATTTAAACACTCGTCAGACGTTATCTCCCCCTTCATCCTGCGATTAGTGAATGCGATCTTCCAATCTGGTCACTACCCATCTACATGGTGCCAGTCTACCATCACACCCATACACAAGAAGGGGTCCATCGACGATGCTGACAATTACCGGGGCATAGTGTCAGCAGTGTATTGGCAAAAATATATTCGCAAATGTTACATAATAGACTAGCGAACTGGGCCGAAAGAAACGAAAAGATGCTGAATTGTCAATACGGGTTTAGACAACACAAATCGACAGTAGACTGCATATTTGTATTTCATGCAATTATCTCAAAGCTACTACACGGAAAGCAAAAGTTATTCGTAGCATTTGTGGATACCAAAAGGCGTTTGACAGTATAGACAGGCGGATGTTATGGCAAAACAGCTGATCACTCAAGGTGTCAGCTCGAGCATGGTGACAGCTATTCGAGCCATGTACAACCAAGTGAAACTTTGTGCAAAGTTTAATAATAACACATCCGACTTTCTTCTTATCGAAGGAAGGCTGAATGAAGCAGGGGGATCCGATGTCGGGATTCTATTCACATTTTTCCTGAACGATATGGTGGACAGTTCTACGCACAGATGACGCTGATGACACATTGGACCTGGACAATATCAACATATTTATGTTACTTTACGCAGACGACGCTGTACTGTTCGCAAAGACTGCTCAAGATCTACAACTTCGACTAAATAAATTAAAGACATATAGTGATACATGGAGTCTAAAAGTAAATACCCAAAAGACAAAAGTGATGGTGTTTTGAACGAGGTCGTGCATCACAACCGAAAACTGTACTACAATGAAATTGAACTTGAATTGGTGCAGCAATTCAAGTATTTGGGTATAATGTTCTATAAAAATGGCCATTGGAACAGAACACAAAAATGTATTAGTGAATATGGAACTTACGCATTACACAATTTGACACGAGTGCTAATTAACGTTACACTTCATTCACGATACCATTTACGCTGTTTGACGCCCTAGTGGGCTCTGTATTAGGGTACGGGTCTGAAATATGGGGTTATCATCACGCCAGGGACATAGAAAGGGTACATACAAAGTTCTGTCGCAATCTACTTGGGGTTAAAAAATCGACACATTTGTCTGGATTATATGGCGAGCTCGGCAGAAAACCATTGGTATTATTTCGAAAAATACGAATGATTCAATACTGGTCATCAATTTTAAAAAAAGACGATAAATTGTTGCATAGTATTTACAACATGTTGAAACATGATGCAGATAACAATGTAACATATAATGGCTTGAACTGGGCTCACCATATAAAACAAATATTATCAGAGGACTGGTTTTGCAAACGTATGGCTAAATCAAGGCGAGATGAAATCCCATGTGCTCAGATCAAACAACGGTTAATAGACAGTTACGATCAAGAATGGCATGCGTCCATACACGACTCAAACAAACTGAAACCATACTGTCGGTATAAATCCGATAATAATGCAGAGACATACATAGACACTATATCCAATAGAAAGCTTAAGGCGACTCTAAGCCGATTTAGACTTTCTTCACATTCTCTAGCTATTGAAACAGGACGGTACAATAATACAGCCAGACAGAAAGATTATGTACATATTGTAACATGCGCAAAGTCGAAGATGAGTACCACCTATTGCTTGTGTGTCCACATTATGCAGACTTGAGAAGAGCATATTTCACAAGATATTATTGTCACTGGCCCACGTTGAATAAATTTGACCAGCTCATGTCCGCTCAGCATAAATGCACGAATGTCAGTAAATTCTTATTCTATGCTTTTAAACGAAGAGCCGTTAACAATATGCCTCAGTAGTGATAAACAGTAAACACACATCGTGCCTTTCCGTAAACTGATACAAATAGCAAACATAGAGATTACTCAATTGCATTCTCTATGGTTGACATTTGGTATCGCCACAAAATATAATCCTAAACTGGTGTTCGGCGACTGGGCGATCATAGACATCAAACACAATGACCACCTAACGTGGAGGTTGTTGTGGTTGTAGTCTGAGATCTCCGTAATCACGACAAACTTTAACGATCAAAACTTTCGCAATAAATTATTTAACCAAGGTTTCCCATTCACAGCTCCTCAAATCTCACTGTACTGTATAAATTTCACATAATATGGCAAAAACATGTAATTTGTTATAAGCCAAATAAAATATATTGTATTGTTGTATTGTATTGTATATACCGTGGCATATTTCATACGTCATGGATATAAATGAACATATGTGTCTCGCCACGCGATAAAGGGACTTATTGAGTTTTAACCAGTGTAGCTGCTCGTAAACTTAAATATATGAGATAATTAAATACATATATTCATCATTAGATTGATTTAATTTCACTTAATAGGCATTTAAAATAGATATTTTTAAAAATCAATATTGTTTGCGCCGTTTGCGCTGTTTGCGCTGAAATTCTTGTTTGCGCTATTAAGGCAAACCGGGCACATGTTATCATCGTGGTGAATTGTGTTATATTTTTGTTTCCGTGGGGACACTGGTATCCCAGGAAGATTGAAGCATCTAAACGATGGATATATCCTTACTGGTTCATATCTTAACATATATCCCACCCCCCCCCCACCCCACCCCGCGCCCTCCCCCAGTTACCTCGTCCCCACCATACCATAGTTATAATTTCGATTGCGTTGATCATTTTATGTATGTACTCCCTTGTTTAGTACTGAAATACTGAACTTATAGTTTAATAAATAATGCTTTAAAATACATATTCCACCATCAATCTACACATATTACCATCTATTTGAAATATAAATGATCAATTGTTATTTCAGTCACCATTGATAATTAACTAGTCATAACCTGCCTGACAGTAATTCCTTGTATATTGCACTCACGCTTATAGTGGAGAAGAATTCATATAAGCTTTTTCAAGCTAGTTTTCCAATCCACACACTATTTAATGCTTGTATCATACCATGTATTGTTCCTTTACATGACTTATAACTTAATAAATAGTGTTTAAACTATATCTTAACAGTGAATATTACTGGGATTGACATATGGGGCCAAGTGATCAGAGGTGGTTTATGATTAAGGAATTCTGGCACCCGTTTTAATGTGTGTAATCTACCTATCATTTTGGCTGAGAAAAGGTATTGTTTTAGACCATGTACAGGTCAACTGGAGTGTGTCGAAAAAATGCGTTCGCAGTCTTTCTGCTGTAGAGAGATGGAGGCGAAAAATAAGCGCCTGAATTACAGACATACAACAACAACAACAATGGCGACCTACACGCTATACAGGAAATCAAAACAAAATGTTGGGTTAATATTCTGTTTTTTTAATGCTATGTGTCTTCAAACTATACTTAATCATATTCCACAAGTTAACAGCCATATGACACACGTATATACACCCGATGACATTTTCGATTTAGTTGACAATTCGTGTTTTATTGGCATATCAGTTGTTGCCAACGGAGAAATAAGGCCTATGTTTGACAGGATGCAGACAGCATTCCGAGATGAAGATACTGTCAAACTTGGAAATGTGGATTTTGAAAAATTTATATGGAAGTCTGGGAAAACTTTGAAGCTGAAAGACTCGGATGATCCTGCAATTGTTCTATTTCAACAGAGGGCAAGCGATCGGACATGTCTCTTGACGGGGCATGTAAAGTCCAATCCAAAATCCGTTGTTTATAGTGGACCAATGCATATTATAGATAGTTTACTTGATTTTATCAACACCCATTGCAGCACATATCGGACGGCAGCTGGTCATTTGTCAATTAAAGGACTTCACAGGAAAGACATTCTTGGAAATCTGTTTTACGTTCGAAATGTTTCGGACGTTAGTATTCGTAAACTGTACCATACTAATAAAGCTCATCTTCATACATGTTCCAATGAGTCTTGTAGCAGAGATCATGACAATATCAATTCCTATTTATCCACACCAGGTCACACAGATGGTCACAATCAACAGTCACATGATCACTATTTTCATAAACAAAGAATACACAAATGCGATAAAGTCCCTGTTTCATCGCTTTCTAAAGAACATTTCTTCCATAATTATTTGAAAACCTCCAAACCCGTGATTATAACTGGTGCTATGGACAGCTGGAATGCAGCATCAAAATGGACAAAACAGTTTTTCCGGGATAACTATGGTGATGAAAAAGTTCATATAAAACTGACACCTGATGCAGAGTTTGAAGGTGTAGCTTCAGCTGATACGTTTCATAATTATGGAACATTTGAAATCCCTAAAGCTGTTATGGATAAGTTGAAGTTTCCCGACCTAGTTGTGGTTCGGCCAGCTACAGGCAATATGAAGTTTTCACGATTCCTTGACGATATTGAATCTGTTGCCACAGGTAGTAGGAAAGGTTACTCCGCTTACCTTGAATATTCGTCTATTGCCAGTTCATTCCCAGAACTTGTGGACGATTTGGAGGAAATGCCATTCTTCAAGAATATGCTCAAGTTGGAACACTCTAACCTTTGGATGAGTGATGGAAACACATTGGGAAAACTTCATTTTGATCCGTATGACAATTTTTTGTGTCAGGTATGTACACATTTCTTTTTCATATTTGGAGGTTGTGAGTTAAACTGGTCACATCATAATTATGACCTTAGCTGTTGCTCGGATGTTAAGCCCATTCACTTTCTTTTTCCCATTAACAGTTGCCTGTAAATTATAAGGTTCGACAATGTTCATGCGTGAGTAAACGTTTGCCGTGGCACGAGGGAAATGTTTGAACCCACACAGTCTGATCAGGATCTGCACTGTTCGCCATTCCATCAATAAAACACCCGTCGAGCTTCTAACAAGGAATATAGATTGTTATCAGGCTACAGAAGTGTGCTATATGTTCAGTATCTACACTGATCACAAATCCCATAAGGCCCATTTCTCCAGTCACAGCCACATATCGTACACCGTTCTTTATGATCGTGATGATAGTTATGCGAAATGAAAGTTATATTTACATCCATCATTGTATTGTCTGTATTAACCCTTTCAACCCTAAATAGCTGGAATGGATGTTAATTTATCTCTGCATGCTGGGACATTTGTGGGCTATAAATAGTTAAAAGAATAGCGGATGAAAATTCACTGTATTCATGTTATTTCTCCCTATAAATATCATGAATATGTCTTGGAATTTCATGAAAGGGTTAAGTCATTAAATTTTTGCAGGTAAGCAAATACAATAACTTAACTCTTTGCATGCTGGGAAATTTGTGGGCTATAAATAGTTCAAAAATAGCAGATGACAATTCATTATATTTTCTTTTATTTCTCCTTATAAATGTCATGAATATGTCTTGGAATTTCATTAGAATTGTGTCCAGAGGACACATTTCTACCAAAATTTCAAGACATATTTACAGAGAGAAATAAAACATATACTCCTAATTCGTTTGGCGGATATTTTCGCCGCTAGCATGCAAATAGTTAATTATATTTCTGTTGGCAGATCAGTGGAAAGAAAGAGGTAATTCTGTTTGACCCCCATGACAACACACGTCTGTATGAAGCCCATATTCCAGAGGCGATGTTGTCCTACAATCGCGACAACGGTACATTCCGCAGGAAGACGTTGATGGACAGTACCTCCATGGTTATGTCCCCTGTAGATATACTGAAGCCAGATGTTCAGGTTTGTCAGTCACAAGTCCCAGTCCCCGGGTCACAAAGATAAGGAGCTAGACTAGCTACAAATGTCACAAGTCCCCGGGTCACAAAGATAAGGAGCTAGACTAGCTACAAATGTCACAAGTCCCAGTCCCCGGGTCACTTCTAGAAGTTAGTTTGTGGGGTAATTATCCCCTTGCCAATAGGCAAGAGGGTATATAGCATTAGTCCATGTATGTGCATGTGTATGTTAGTAACAACTTTCATTTTTGTCGCGCCTGCTTTAGCAGAAGTCGCGACATATAGCCGCTTTTTCCGCCGTCGTCGTCCGAAATGTCAAAATGTTTGTACAAGCTTCGTCATCATGGTATAACTTTAATATTACTTGACGGTTTGCTTCAATATTTGGACACTTGATACATATGAGCATTGGGAACACACTTATGCCGCCATTAACATGACCTTGACCTATTTTACCATCATATTTTTGCTGAAACACTTAGCCATTTTGTTTGCGTCAAAAAGTTTGTACAAGCTTCTTCATCAATCATTAATATTACTTGACGGATTGCTCCAATAGTTGGACACTTGATACATGTGAGCATTTGGAACACACTCATGCCACCATTAACATGACCGTGACCTTTTTCATACATTTGAGGAAAGACTTGGCCATTTCTTTGCGTCAAGTTTGTACAAGCTTCGTCATCATGGTATAACTTTAATATTACTTGTCGGATTGCTTAAATATTTGGACACTTGATATATATGAGCATTTGGAACACACTCATGCTGCCATTCACATGACCTTGACCTCTTGTACCTTCACATTTTTGCGGAAACAGTTAGCCATCATTTGTGTCCAAGTTTGTACACGTTTCTTCATCATGGTACAACATGAATATTACTTGATGGATTGCTTCAATATTTGGACACTTGATACATGTAAGCATTTGGAACACACTCACGCCATTAACATGACCTTGACCATTTTGACCTTCACATGGTTGTGGAAGCATTTAGCCATTTTTGTATGTCAAAAAGTTTCTTCAACCTTGACCTTTTTTTTGTATTTTAAACATGCACTTCTCCGACGGTTTTTGTGATGCTTACTTCAGCACATGCCCATGATCATGTTACGGCAGGCGCGACACCGCATCCGTGGCGGAATTCTTGTTAAATCACTTATGAACCAATTCAACGATTTTGATAATACATGTGTTTGGACACAATGTGTGTTAATGGATGGTTCTTTGTTTTGCATAGCGACCCACGATTAAGCGATGTAATACCAGCAAGCATAGTCGCGCCTATTCGAAAATGGCTAAAATGCAATATTAATGATGTATGAATATTGAGGATATGAGACAGAAAAAAGCACTTGTTTCTTGCTTAACCCTTCCTACACTGTTGACAGAAATTGCCGTCTGCTGTTTTTCATTTTTGCTTTAATTTCTTAACAAAAAACTGGTTTTGACAGCACATGAGAATCGTCTCCACTGGAGACGATTCACATGTACCGTCAAAACCAGGTTTTTGTCAAGAAATATTGAAAATAAAACATTTACAGCAGACAACAAAATTTAATTCAGCGTAGTAAGGGTTAAAAGCTGTCTATTCTATCATGAAATGTTTAATCTTGTTATTACAAATATAGCAAGAAATAAAACAAGAATTCCGCCATGGAAGCGGTGTCGCTCCTGCCGAGGCATTTGACCGTGAACATTACAAGTAAATAAATGACCTTGACCTTCAAAATTTGGATGTGGAGGTGTGCATAATGAAGCATCATCCCTAGACAAACATTGATGTGAAATATTATCAAAGTCTGGCAAGGGGTTAAAGAGATATTGTGAAAAAACAATAACTTTAACGCATTTCTGTTACAAAACCGGTGAACATTACAAGGAAATAAATGACCTTGACCTTCAGAATTTGGATGTGGAGGTGTGCGTAATGAAGCATCATCCCATGACAAACATTGATGTGAAATATTATCAAAGTCTGGATAGGGGTTAGAGATATTGTGAAAAAACAATAACTTTAACGCATTTCTGTTACAAAACCGGTGAACATTACAAGTAAATAAATGACCTTGACCTTCAGAATTTGGATGTGGGGGTGTGTGTAATGAAGCATCATCCCTAGACAAACATTGATGTGAAATATTATCAAAGTCTGGCAAGGGGTTAAAGAGATATTGTGAAAAAACAATAACTTAACGCATTTGCCTTACAAAAAAACCGGACGACGACGACGCGGAAGGCGGAAAAAGCGCCGACTATAGTCGCGCCTCTGCTAAAGCAGGCGCGACAAAAAACTAGTAGCATGAGAACTCTGGTGCAAGTTTTGCAATGATTGGTGAACCATTGTCCCAGTGTCTCGCTTGAATTTAAAGGCACACCAGGTAAACATAAACGCAAGCTACCCATCTCTGTATGTCTCTGGTGGGACTAAATAACGATTCTTTTCAGAGGTTTCCAAAGTTTTTCCACATTCTCCATGAATTGCGCCATTGCAAAGCTAAAATGGCGCTTGCGGTATTCAATGCAGTGTGTCTTTGAGAAATTTACCCTTTCAACATCACAGGTTGTATAGTGGTATTAGCAAAAAGTGTAGATCCAGATGAGCCGGCTCGTGACGAGCCGTCTCATCAGGATCTGTATTTTTTGCAAGTAATTTTCATATTTTTAAGAACAAAAACACCCCCTTTTCATAAATAGACTAGTCTGAAAATAATTTTGTGACCATTGGATTGGCTGCAAAATTAACATATCAAAATCCATTCCAGTTACTTAGGGGTGAAAGGGTTAAGGTACATGTACACTACTATGTTTTCAGAGGTTTCCAAAGTTTCTCGACACATTCCCAATGAACTGTACAATCTCCGAGGGTGAAGTGTTGTTCATGCCTTCGTTCTGGTGGCACGAAGTTCAGTCGTACCCCAACGTGGAACAGGGCAGGAACGTCGCTGTCAATTTCTGGTAATACCCCTGGCCCATACAAGACATGCCATGTGATTATGTACATGTACCTAAGAACATGTATGATTTTTCCTGAAATATATTTACAGACTGATATTTTCCGTAAATGACGTCAAAAGATGACGATATTTTCATAGAATTGCACATTTGCTATGAAAACTTCATCAGATTTCGACATCATTTACGGAAGATGTAAATATTTTTATTTTGTACAAAATCACAGTTGTCTCCTACGTGGCTGTGACTGGAAAAATGGTGCTTACGGAATTTGTGACCAGTGTAGCTCCTGATCAAATAGCACACTCCGGTAGCCTGATAACTATTTATATTGCTTGTCAAAGCACAACAGGTGTTTCATTGATGGAATGGCAAACAGTGCAGATCCTGATCAGACTGCGGATGCACAGGCTGATCTGGATCTACACTGGTCACAAAACCTATAAGCCCCATTCAGTCACATCCACATAATTATATTATGTGAGTGTCTGAATAATTGGAGCTTTTGGCATTTATGGCTTCTCTTGGTCTGCCATTGAAGAAATGTGTCTGACTGGAGAAATGGGGCTTATGGCACATACGAGCACAGGTGGAAGACTCGGACCTATGACACCAAAAAAATGCCTATTAAAAAAAATCCCATTGCCCCACCCACTTGGTCTCGTACAGTACTATACTTCAATTCAAGGTGACTATAAATAGCGCTATTATAGAAAGAGCCCTCTTTTTTCCGGCTCGCACAAACACAATAAACATCGATTAAATGTATGAAATATGTCTCTGGCAATCGATAAAGGTATTAGGTGTGTGAATATACTCACTTCAAATCGCTGTTTCAAGTATTTATTGAGTTATTCGCGTTTTGATTACCCCATCCAAAGCGAAAGTTGCGTGTACGAAAGAATCTCGCACAGAATCGAAGGCCGTCCGGCGTGGATTATCGGTCATATTTGACCAATAACTGATCGACAGCTCAAACTAAAGTGGTGCACCATGACCATATACATTAGCAACTCCAACCATACAAAGTTCGTCCAATTGTGATCATTCACCGATCTAAAAAACACCTTTTTTTTTTTCCACTTTCATTCATGATTCTTCACGTACTATCAGATTATGTCTTCCGCAATCCCGAAATAGGTTGAATGACGTCATACAGTTTAGATTTAGCCAATCAGTAGATGTTCTTTACATAGACGCTTCCGGTTGTATTATGGAAGATGGTGCATTGACCCAGTTCCAGATAATGAACGAAATAAGACAAAAAAGTGTTTTTTAGATCGGCGAACGATCACAATTGGACGAACTTTGTATGGTTGGAGTCTCTAATGTATATGATCATGGTGTACGACTTTAGTTTGAGCTGGCGATCAGCTATCGGCCAAATATGACCGATAATCCAGCCGGACGGCCTCCGATTCTGTGTGAGATTCTTTCGTACACGCAACTTTCGCTTTGGATGGGGTAATCAAAACGCGAATTAACTCAATAAATACTTGAAATCAGCGATTTGAAGTTGAGTATATTCACACACCTAATACCTTTATCGATTGCCAGAGACATATTTCATACATTTAATCGATGTTTATTGTGTTTGTGCGAGCCGGAAAAAAGAGGGCTCTTTCTATAATAGCGCTATTTATAGTCACCTTGAATTAACGTATAGTACTGTACGAGACCAAGTGGGTGGGGTAATGAGATTTTTTTTAATAGGCATTTTTTTGGTGTCATAGGGTCCGAGTCTTCCACCTGTGCATACGAGCAGTGTAGAGCTGCACTGTTCGCTATTACATTCATCATGCTTCTAACAAACAATAGAGATCGTTATTAGGCGACGTTATTTGATCGGGGGGGGGGGGGGAGGGGGGGGTTGGGGTTACACTGGTGACAAGTCCCATACGCCCCATTTCTCCAGTCACAACCATAAATGTGCTGATGGAGTAGTGGAATGGACATTTGGCATTTGTGGCTGTCAAAATGGGGGTGGGGGCTTATGGTATTTGTGGCCAGTCTAACTGGTGCAA
>CM055273.1:47104180-47136519 GCA_029237695.1 Conchocele bisecta
CTAACTGGTGCAATGGAGCTTATTGCATTTGTAGCCAGTCTATCTCTTTATCTGCGATTGTGACTGAAGAAATTGAGCTGATGACATTATTTTGTGACCAATATAGCTCCTCATAATTATGTGGTTGTCACTAGAATTTGTGGCCAGTCTAGCTTCTGATCTGTGGATGTGACTGGTGAAATGGAGTTTTCAGGCATTTGTGGCCAGTCTAACTCCTGGTCTGTGGATGTGACTGGTGAAATGTAGTTTTCAGGCATTTGTGGCCAGTCTGTATATATACTGAATTTATTATATTATCACAGCCATAATAAATTCAGTATAATAATTCTTCACACTTTTAATCATCAAATATATGCAGTCGTTAGTTCTATATGAAATAAATGAGTACTCCCTCAAAGTACACTTTGCTAGATAAAGCTTAGCAATTTTGGTGAAATCGTCAGGAGCTAGACTGGCTACAAATGTCAGAAGTCCTGGTCACAAAAATAAGGAGCTAGACTGGCTACAAATGTCACAAGTCCCAGTCCCCGGGTCACAAAGATAAGGAGCTAGACTAACTACAAATGTTACAAGTCCCAGTCCCCGGGTCACAAAGATAAGGATCTAGACTGGCCACAAATGTCACAAGTCCCAGTCCCCAGGTCACAAAGATAAGGAGCTAGACTGGCCACAAATGTTACAAGTCCCAGTCCCCAGGTCACAAAGATAAGGAGCTAGACTGGCTACAAATGTCACAAGTCCCAGTCCCAGGGTCACAAAGATAAGGAGCTAGACTGGCTACAAATGTCACAAGTCCCAGTCCCCAGGTCACAAAGATAAGGAGCTAGACTGGCCACAAATGTCACAAGTCCCAGTCCCCTGGTCACAAAGATAAGGAGCTAGACTGGCTACAAATGTCACAAGTCCCAGTCCCCGGGTCACAAAGATAAGGAGCTAGACTGGCTACAAATGTCACAAGTCCCAGTCCCGGGTCACAAAGATACGGAGCTAGACTGGCTACAAATGTTACAAGTCCCAGTCCCCAGGTCACAAAGATAAGGAGCTAGACTGGCCACAAATGTTACAAGTCCCAGTCCCCGGGTCACAAAGATAAGGATCTAGACTGGCCACAAATGTCACAAGTCCCAGTCCCCGGGTTAGACTGGCTACAAATGTCACAAGTCCCAGTCCCCTGGTCACAAAGATAAGGAGCTAGACTGGCTACAAATGTCACAAGTCCCAATCCCCGTGTCACAAATCACAAGTCCCAGTCCCCGTGTCACAAATCACAAGTCCCAGTCCCCGTGTCACAAATCACAAGTCCCAGTCCCCGTGTCACAAATCACAAGTCCCAGTCCCCGTGTCACAAATCACAAGTCCCAGTCTCCGGGTCACAAAGATACCGAGCTAGACTGGCTACAAATGTCACAAGTTCCAGTCCCCGGGTCACAAAGATAAGGAGCTAGACTAACTACAAATGTCACAAGTGCCAGTCCCCAGGTCACAAAGATAAGGAGCTAGACTAACTACAAATGTCACAAGTGCCAGTCCCCAGGTCACAAAGATAAGGAGCTAGACTAACTACAAATGTCACAAGTGCCAGTCCCCAGGTCACAAAGATAAGGAGCTAGACTAACTACAAATGTCACAAGTCCCAGTCCCCAGGTCACAAAGATAAGGAGCTAGACTGGCTACAAATGTCACAAGTTCCAGTCCCCGGGTCACAAAGATAAGGAGCTAGACTAACTACAAATGTCACAAGTGCCAGTCCCCAGGTCACAAAGATAAGGAGCTAGACTAACTACAAATGTCACAAGTGCCAGTCCCCAGGTCACAAAGATAAGGAGCTAGACTAACTACAAATGTCAAGTGCCAGTCACCCCAGGTCACCAAAGATAAGGAGCTAGACTAACTACAAATGTCACAAGTCCCAGTCCCCAGGTCACAAAGATAAGGAGCTAAACTAACTACAAATGTCACAAGTCCCAGTCTCCTGGTCACAAAGATAAGGAGCTAGACTAACTACAAATGTCACAAGTCCCAGTCCCCAGGTACAAAAGATAAGGAGCTAAATAACTACAAATGTCACAAGTCCCAGTCCCAGGTCACAAGATAAGGAGCTAGACTAACTACAAATGTCACAAGTCCCAGTCCCCAGGTCACAAAGATAAGGAGCTAGACTAGCCACAAATGTCACAAGTCCCAGTCCCCAGGTCACAAAGATAAGGAGCGAGACTAGCCACAAATGTCACAAGTCCCAGTCCCCAGGTCACAAAGATAAGGAGCTAGACTAACTACAAATGTCACAAGTCCCAGTCCCCAGGTCACAAAGATAAGGAGCTAGACTAACTACAAATGTCACAAGTCCCAGTCCCCAGGTCACAAAGATAAGGAGCTAGATAACTACAAATGTACAGTCAAGTCCCAGGTCACAAAGTCCCACCATGTAAGGAGTAAAGAAATAAAGTCACAAAAAGGCTAAGACACTACAAATGTCACAAGTCCCAGTCCCCAGGTCACAGAATAGAGGCTAAGGACTAGACTACAAATGTCACAAGTCCCAGTCCCCAGGTCACAAAGATAAGGAGCTAGACTAGCCACAAATGCCAAAAGCCTCATTCGCCAATCACAGACTCCTAACCAACACATGTAGCCTATTTCACCAAAAGTACACTTTGAAGGAGAAATTTATTAATTGTTACCATTTTGTCTGTGATAATGTAATAAATTAAGTATAATAATTCTGCATACTTTTAATCATCGAATATATGCAGTCTTTAGTTCTATATGAAATAATGCATTTCGGTAAACATAAATGATTACTCCCTCAAAGCAAACTTAGCTAGATAAGTGTGCTTAGCAATTTTGGTGAAATTGGCTACTGGTACGTTTATGTATTGTTGCAGGTACGAGCCATTCTTGACGAGAGAATTCCTGTGTCAAGACTGCAAACTGGACGTCAACCCAAAATACAGGCATCTGCTCTAGCCAATTACAAACTTGATGGCCGAGGTCCCATATTAAACCCACAGAGTCGTTTCATGGTCTCCAGGTGTATTCCCGAAGTCAGGCCCGAGGTCACACGCTATACCAGGCGTCATGTGATTTTATGAAATAATATTTACAGAAACTGTGATAGTTTCTAAATGACGTTGAAAGATTATGTAATTTTCATAGCAAATGAAATCTGGACAATCACGTCGTTCCACCGTTGTTTCCTATATGAGAGATGCCATGTGATTTTGTAGATTAGGACATCTGCGTGATTTCATGAAATACGTTTACAAAATTTACAATATTTTTCCATAAATGTCATCAAAAGTTAACAAAATTTTCAGAGTACATGCGGAATATAATTGTAAAATTTGAACGTTATTTACGGAAAATATTGTACATTTTGTAAACCTATTTATTGAAATTACAGATGTCCGAAGGCACAAAATCACATGGCTCGTCTCATATGAGATACACGTGACTTGTGCATCACTGACATTACCCACCCTGATATTTTAATCGGGACATTTTTTCACTTTTCTGGATTATGGTATGTACACAAGAAAATATTTTATCAGAATAAATTTAATTAAAATAATCAACAAACTATATAATATATAGAGGATCTTACATGAGTAATTATTTAATATGATAATTGTTAAACAAATTTACTGATTTCATTAGAAAAGAGGCTATGCCGAGTTTCTTATGAAATCGGTCAAGAAGTTTAATAAATCTCATATTAAATGAACGCAAATGTTAGGTTTTATTTATTGCACAAGTACAGACCAATACGTTGAAGCTGTAATGACAATGTTCTCCGCCACAATGTAACCGCCTCATTTGCATATTCATCACACTAGTGTATTATGATGTTAATACAACGTGTCGTTACACTGTGAAAGTCTATTCCATACAATAAATATACGTACAGTAGGCACTTCGATAAATAAATGAAATGTACGGTAGTTTTGTTTTTCCTGAACAATATATTGTGAAGACTCCTTGTCAAACTGTTATGCTCTGTGATTATGCGAATATATTACCATTGGAGGTATAAATTATAGCAATAAAACATATCAAAATTAATCACTACTAACTAATCTCTGTGTTTGGTTTAGAGAGGTTCGACTGCAACATGCTTTGACAGCACTTCAGAATCATTTCCATTGTAAATGATTCTGAAGTGCTGTCAAATCATGTTGTATTCTGAAAGAGTGAATTCCGCATAAGATGTGGATGTTTTTGCCAATTGTTCACTTCATTTATCGAAAATACAACTAATTTACAAAATTAATATCAGCAATATGACGAGGGAAAGAATTCTAAAACCGGGCCCGTATGGTGATGTATGGTGATGTATGGTTATGTATGGTGATGTATGGTGTATGTATGGTTAAGATCCACAGAGCTTCAGTTAAGGTGCGTAATTTGGAGGTAAATTTCTTATTTCTCCATCAAAAATGGCAAGTTGGGAGAGCTTTAGAATCGTCTCAATGAGACGATTCTAAAGCACTCCCAACTTGCCATTTTTGATGAAGAAATAACAAAATTTCACCCCAAGTTGGTCAAATTGCTCTGGATCCATATACAATAACGCCGCACTGTTGATTACTGCACGTCATATTTGCAGAGCTCCAGATAAGGTGCGTATTGGCATATTTTTTACGCACTTATTTTAGCAGAATACGCATTGATTATCAAAAGTGGGAGTACAAAATACTCACAGAAATGTGAAAATAGGCATCGATTTTCAATTTGACTAGTGAAAATACTGCAATAAAGTTGTAGCGTTTGCTTTTTGCAGCTCAAATAAGTGAATCTTTATTTTTATCATTTGTTTCCTATTTAATAAGGAAGACGATCAATAATACATTTGTAGAAGTAAAATATGCATGGAATTTGAAAACTGGGGGTATAATACTCGGATACAAAACTTATCTGGAGCTCTGTATTTGGCCCAGTCCATTAGATTGTTTGCCTCATCCCTATATTAAGGGAACGTTCGTAAACAAATGTGGCTGTGACTGGAGAAACGAGTCTTGTCGCAATTGTGGATATTCAAACGTCCGATCTTCTACTGCAATCCCTAGTTAGAATTAGAAGCGTTACGGGTGTTTTATTGATGGAATGGCGAACCGTGCAGGCTGTGATTAGATTGGCTTATCTGGGGCGACACTAGTCGCACAACCAATAAGCCCCATTTCTCCAGTCACGGCCACATATAATGTTGTTCAGTAAACTAAAGACATCATCGCTAACATGCGACACCCTGATTTGACCAATAGTGTTGGTGAATCATTATTTTCAATTATTGTTAACATTAATTATCAATTTGGGAAAATTGTTCAACTGGCATTAAATTAAAATTAAAAATTAAAATAAATTAAAACTTTACTAGGGACCAAAATATTGAATCCAACAATTTAAATTACTCTGAAAATATGTTTTTGATATTGATAGTATGCCTACAATGAGCTTACACTACACTTCCCAAATTTAAAAAGTAAAAGTTAAATAATGATTCAGGGCTCCAGATAAGGAATTAGTAATTGAGTATTGTCGCTCCATCATTTCTGAAGCAATTGGGTATTTTAAAATATTAATTGGGTAAAATAAAAGCACACTACTATTTACACATCAACAGACAGCAATTATTGAATAGTTTGCTTCGAAATGAAAACATGTCTTGGCATTTCATTAGAATTGTCTCCTTGGAGACGTTTCTAATGAAATACCAAGATGTTTTTTCATGGAAAATAAGAAAAATATGCTATATTTGTGATCTGTTTATTGTTTTCTGCAGCATGATAAAGGTACCACAAAATTTGTTTTGCTTTTTGATACTCGCTACTTCGGATTTCAATTGGGTTTTTGGCAATTTTAATTGGGTATTTAAGCAAATACGCAGCTTATCTGGAGCTCTGAATAATGTTTCATATCCTGGTATGCCCAACTGGGGCCCGTATCACTAAAACTTTGTATGACAAAGAAGTTTGTAAGTGCAAAAGTAAAATACGCAACAAAGTCCACATTAGCAGCCGATTTTGGTAATTGTGGATTTGTTTAGATTGAATGACCCCTACTTGTTTCATGCGGAAACTTGTAGCATGAAACAACCTCGTTAATATAAGTGAATTTATAGAATTTATAGAAATCTTCACAAGATCATTTTTGTCGTACATCGCTTTAATAGTGAAACTTGACCCTGATGTAAACTTGTAAAATCACTATACATACTGATCCTACAAAGTTTGATCTTACAATATTGTGTCATTTTGAAATGTCCGAGAAAACTTTGATGAATAGAACGCCTGTTCATTGTCATGTATAGACCATTCTTATGAATAGGTCATCGAACTTGGAAAATCACAGAACTTCAAAAATCACAAGTAACTTTCATTGGGACTAAGGGAGGTTACTAGTGATGTTTTAAGTTTGGTAACCTATTTATACAACTGGGGCTGTTTCATTAAACTTTGTACGACTAAAATGTTCGTAAGTGCAAATTTATGATCGTCTGGAAATTTCAATTGATGGATTTACATTTATTGAGCATAGGCTGCATATGCAGCCTATGCTCAATAAATGTAAATCCAATAATTGTTTACAAGAAAACATTGCTAATGTGAAATTTACAATCATAAATTTGCACTTAACGAAGTTAAGTGAAACGGCCCCCTGGTCTTTCGTGCTGTTGTTCCCATCAAGCTTCAGAATAAAGCGGATTCTCTATCGAAGTGCTAGTGTTCATCGAGCTCATTTGGAAATCTGTCGTCACTGGGTCGTCCGTCCCATAGCTATCATACACAGGGTTAGTCAACCCGCCCTCCGTACTGACGTTCCGGAAAAACAACAACGCTCGTCGACGCCTCAAGAAGAAAAATCCGCCGACAAGTCCGACGGAAACACCGACACCGACCTTCCACGCTGTCCCGCTACTGGACGGCTTGGCGGCGGCGGCGGCGGCGGCGGCGGCGGCGGCGGCGGCGGCGGCTGGCGGCGGCGGCGGCGGCGGGGCGGCGTCGGCGCCCGGCATCCTGTACTGGCAACGCATGCCCTGGTAGGGACCAGAACAGGAGCATGTGGGTGGGCTGGCTCCCGCGACACACGTGCCCTGATTCTGGCAAAAGTTGGTCGGGCAGCCAGGCTTGCAGAGGCTCTCGTCAGATGCGTCGCCGCAGTCGTCGTTGTGGTCACATAGCGTGTCGTTACGGATACAGAGACGCTGGTACCGGCAGTACACGTAGTTCACCTTGCACGATTCTGCAATATAATATATTGAAGTTACATATTATATACTGAAACGATTTAACCCTTTGAACCCGAAAGCCCGCTACTGTATAGCGATTTATGCAAGCAGTGCCAATCCAGATGAGTCTCATCAGGATCTGCACTTTTTGCAAGTAATTTTCATATTTTTAAGAACAAAAACACCCCCTTTTCATAGACTAGTATGAAAATAATTTTGTGACCATTGGATTGGTTGCAAAATTAACATCAAAATCCATTCCAGTTACTTGGGGGTGAAATGGTTAACCCTTACAATTACATTTTGTTGTCTGCTGATTATTTTATATTTTCCATATTTCTCAACAAAAACATAATTAGGCAGCAGTTTACATTCATTTCCAATGGACATGATTCTAAAGTGCTGTCAAATTATGTTTTTATGGAAGAAGACAAAATATGAAACAACAGAAGACGACAGTTTTCTGTTCCTGCCTTTTAAGGGTTAAAAACACAATGAGGTAAATGTAGCGGTTTATGCAAACCGTGTAGATCCAGGGGGCCGTTTCACCAAACTACTTACAACTAAAATGTTTGTAAGTGCACATTTAGGATCGTCTGGAAATTTCAATTGATGGCTTTACATGTATTGAGCATAGGCTGCATATGCAGCCTATGCTCAATAAATGTAAATCCAATAATTGTTTACAAGAAGACTTTGGTAATGTGAAATTTACAGACTATCATAATTTTCCACTTGCGAACATTTTAGTCGTACAAAGTTTAGTGAAACGGCCCCCAGATGAGCCGGATCTTAACGAGCCATCTCATCACGATCTGCACTTGTTGTAACTACTTTTCATATTTTTGAGAACAAAAAACACCCCCTTTTCATAAATGGACTAATTTAAAAAATCATTTTGTGAGGATCGGATTAGTCGGAAACTTAGCATATCAAAGTTCATTCCAGTTACGTAGGGGTGAAAGGATTAAAAATGCAACATAACAAGGAGGTAAACGTTTTACTAACACATTTATACATAATTTGGCAAAAACATTGCATCATGAGGATAAGTAGACGTTCATTGTCTGTCCAAATAACCCGGAATCTATACACCAAAGTCACGTGGTACACTGCGGTCGGTCAGACGGATAATCAGAGGTCTCCAATAATATGTCAACCAGGTACTGAAGCCAGAGCTCCAGATAAGCTGCGTATTTGCACAAATACCCAATTAAAATTGCCAAAACCCCAATTGAAATCAGAAGTAGCGAGTATCAAAAAGCAATACCGGTAACAAATTTGTTGTACCTTTATCATGCTGCAGAAAACAATAAACAGACCACAAATATAGCATATTTCTCTTATTTTCCATGAAAACACATCTTGGAATTTCATTAGAATCGTCTCTTGGAAATGCCAAGACATGTTTTCATTTCGAAGAAAACTATTCAACAATTGCTGTCTGTTGATATGTAAACAGTAGTGTGGTTATAGTTTACCCAATTAAAATATTAAAATACCCAATTGATTCAGAAATGATGGAGTGAAAATACTCAATTACTAATTCCTTATCTGGAGCCCTGTGAAGCGATTTAAAAACGCAACAAGGAGGTAGAATCTACCTCCTTGTTGCGTTTTGAAATTGTTTCAGTATAGATATTGAAAGTTACATCTTCTCAACAGCAAGGTCGTGTAAAGTTGCGGTAAGTAATTCTGCAAAACTCCTGTACCATTATTTACAGTTATTTCCCTTGGTTAAAGTTTTTATAGGAATGAATTAGGGGATAACCATGCTTTGTTTTTCGATTTGGAGCGGTATGTGGGAGGTTTTATGGTCTGTGAATCAGTTCTACAGTTCTAAAACGGATTCACAGACCATAAAACCTCCCACATACCGCTCCAAATCGAAAAACAAAGCATGGTTATCCCCATTCTAATGCACCTAGTGTGCTTCCCGCTTTCTGCAACGTCGTAGCATATCACGAACAGTGATATTTTTCATTACGTCAGCAGGTTGTTGTCGTCATCATCGATAACCGCCTCGCACAAAGCATGGTTATCCCCATTCTGATGCACCTAGTGTGCTCCCCGCTTTCTGCAACGTCGTAGCATATCACGAACAGTGATATTTTTCATTACATCAGCAGGTTGTTGTCGTCATCATCGATAACCGCCTCACACCAAATTAATTTAATGAAATGTAACTCCGCCGAAGAATATTCCCATTTCAAATAATGATTAACGGGACTTTTTCTAAGACATCTATACATTTATTCAACTGTAATGTTTATTTTAACAATTGTATTGTTTTTATATGTGTAGTTGCAACAATTATTTGCTTTTATTGTATCTCCCGGACGAAAGTCTGGGGATACTATGGATTTGACACCGTGCCGCGTCCGTGTCCGCGTCCGCTGCACACTTCTTGTCCGGAGCATAACTCGAACACCCTTTGAAATATTTTTATGAAACTTCACACATGCATAGTCCACGACCCGAAGGTGTGTCGCGCACAAGAATGACAACTCTTGCGTAGCTAATTTTTGAGTTATCTCCCTTTTTGTTTCGCGCACTCTACAAACTGGACAATAATGCATGAAGACCTGTTTTCTCGTGTGCTCTGTACACCTTGCCTGTAGAGCGAACAATAGCCTTCTCCGGTTGAACAACAGTGACTGGGAGAACCATTCACCTGTGCATGTGCTAGCATGTGCAAATGTCCAGACTGACCACTAACTTATTACAGGTAATTTATACAGGTAAATGATTATATTACATTTCCGTAAACTGTGTTGACAATATTGTGGCAATATGTGGACCTGTGCAGATATGATATGTAGATAAATATAGGACTATTCAAAAAAATTATGGGCTCCAGTAGCGAGCATTATTATTTTTAATTTTTAAACTTTTTTTTTCCATTTTTTTTCTTCAAATTCTTTTTCAATTTTTGTCCAGTAGCATAAGGTCATAAGTGCTATATACAGACTATTATCATATAATAAAACAATTATTGACTAGTGAGCCATAGAATATAATCTGATATTCTATGGCTCACTAGTCAATAATTGTATAATATGTTCGGGCCAGTGAAAATTGCTTTCGGGCCCAGGCTCGAGGTCAAGGCAGGACAAGGCGGGACAAGGCGAGGCATTTGATTCCGCGGAATTCTTGTTTACTTATCTCCCTTTGTTGTTTCATGCACTGATTTCGTGTCCGGAGCATAACTCGAACACCCTTTGGAATATGTTCATTAAATCTCACACATGCATAGACCACGACCCAAAGGTGTGTCGCGCGCAAGAATGACAACTCTTGCGTCGTTACTTTCTTAGTTATCTCCCTTTGTTGTTTTGTGCACTGATTTCGTGTCCGGAGCATAACTCGAACACCCTTTGGAATATTTTCATGAAACTTCACACATGCATAGACCACGACCCTAAAGGTGTGTCACGCAAGAATGATAACTCTTGCATCGCTAATTTTTTAGTTATTTTTTAGATTTTGTCTCCGTGGCATAACTCGAACACCCTTGTTTCAAACTACTTGTGTATCTGGGGAGGGGGATACACATGCGCTTGTCGACAAGCGTCCATTTCTAGTTCATTTAAAGAAATGCCAACATTTCTGCATTGGGTTCGTGTGATTTTTACAAAGGAAATGTCAACAACTTGTGTCAACAGGCCTAGGATTTCCCTGGATTTACACCTAATTCAGGTGATTACCCATCTGCAATACAGTTTATTATGTATAGTCATGTATGTGCACATTGGAATTTGTAAAGTTATAGGCTGACCAACTGGCATATTGAGTTTGTATTTGAGCACTTTATTAAATTCTTCTGTATTTTGGGTGGGTGGGGTAATATTTTTGGGAATTTGTTGAAGGGCTGCCACACTGAAGTCAAGTTTTTGTCAGTCGTTGTTAGATTTTCCTTTTCCGCTTTGGGTTGTACAGGTCAATATGGCAGAATGGATAACCAAAAATGTACCGAAATTAATTGGGAAACAATTGCAAGCCCCGCCGCTGGCCATTGTTTACAAAAGCATGTAGGGTTACATAAATCTGACACAGACTGGTAAAACGGAGATTTTATATGCTGTGATTTTTCATATTTTATAGGCTCTTATTTCAATTGACCAATCAGATACTTCCTTTCTATTTTCGGTGCATTAGAATGGCCTTTTTGCGGAATTTATCGGGGTATAAACTTGGAAAAGTCGCGGGAATACTGGATGAAGGCCGGAAGGCCTCGTCCAGTATTCACGCGACTTTTCCAAGTTTATATCCCCGATAAATTCCACAAAAAGGCCATTCATTCCTTATAATTTCAGCATTTGAAATAAATTCATCAAGAAAATGTGTTTATTTTCCGTTTTCTTAAGAATTATTTTAACTGCGCCTCACGGTTATGGAAAGTAGTTTGGCGTGGGAGTTTACTGGGATATAAATTTTGGACAGAGACTTGCTACGGGCTAATCAAATGTTAGGGAATTGTGTAAATATTTTTGTGCTGGAATTATTATACCCACTTTTTTGGGAAAAAATGGGTATATTGTTTTCGTCACGAGTGTCCGTCCGTCCGTATGTCCGTCCGTCACGTTTCTTGTAACTTGAAAAACTTTTTCACCTTTTTACCTATGCGCCTGATATTTGGTATGTAGCTTCGTTATCATGTGCAGATGCGCAAAGTGAATTCGGATTTTTCATCCGACCCTCCATCATGGATTATCTCCCCCTTTCGGACTCAGAATTTCCCTATTTTTCCTTGTAACTTGAAAAACTTTCTCACCTTAATACCTACATTTCTGATATTTGATATGTAGCTTCGTTATGATGCGCAAAGTGAATTCGGATTTTTGATCCGACCTTCCATCATGGATTATCTCCCCCTTTCGCACTTAGAATTTCACTATAATTAATCTCGCCAAACAGCCACGTCAATTAAAACATGACACGAACCACCTCTCTGAGCGGCCAACATATTTATTATTGACAAACGGCCATAAACCACGACAAAAACGGCCTGTAAACGGGCAGCACTGAACTTGAAAAACTTTTTCATCTTCATACTTGGTATGTAGCTTCATTATGATGTGCGGATGCGCATAGTGAATTCGGATTTTTGATCCGACCCTCCATCCTGGATTATCTCCCCCTTTCGCACTCAGAATTTCCCTATTTTTCATTGTAAGTCGAAAAACTTTCTCACCTTAATACCTACATTTCTGATATTTGATATGTAGCTTCGTTATGATGCGCAAAGTGAATTCGGATTTTTGATCCGACCTTCCATCATGGATTATCTCCCCCTTTCGCACTTAGAATTTCACTATATTTCCTCGTAGCTCGAAAAACTTTTTCACCTTAATACCTACGCGTCTGATATTTGGTTCGTAGCTTCGTTTTGATGTGCTGATGTGCAAAGTGAATTCGGATTTTTTATCCGACCTTCCATCATGGATTACCTCCCCCTTTCGGACTTAGCATTTGGGGAAAGTGGGTATATTGCGATGGCGCGCCATCGACTTTTTCTAGTTGGATGTTGTATCTTCAACAGTATTAGCACTACACCCACCATACGTGATGTGCACTGCAACCCACTGTGAATCAAATGACCTTGACCTACAATTGCAATATTGACAGTTATTTCCCTTGGTTAAAGTTTTTGGTTAAGCTTGCATCTTCAACAGTATTAGCCCTACACCCACACCATACGTGATGTGCACTGCAACCTACTGTGAATCAAATGACCTTGACCTACAATTGCAATATTTACAGTTATTTCCCTTAGTTAAAGTTTTTGGTTAAGCTTGCATCTTCAATAGTATTAGCCCTACACCCACTATACGTGATGTGCACTGCAACCCACTGTGAATCGAATGTCCTTGACCTACAATTGCAATATTAACAATATTGACAGTTATTTCCCTTGCAGGCTGTCCATTCACTTTCGGTTCCAAATATATAGGAATATAGGGATTTTTTTCCAAAAATATAGGGATAAATATAGGGATTTTTGCAAAAAAAAATAGGGATTTATAGGGACAAAACTCAATATTTTCCAATTTTACGGCATGTATGTGTATGTAAAGGATTTTTTCGAGTTAAAAATCTAGATTAATGGCCTCCTCTTCCCCTTATAGCCATTCCGTATCCTCTCCTCTGTTTTTTAAATGGTTTACAAATTAACTTGATTAATTTTTATTTTTTATTTTCTAAAACAGGTTGAGCCACTGCCTGACAAAAAGGTACCGCTTGGCCTTGTATACCAAGCTCACTGAGCTCAGGCTGACTATCTATGCAATCATGGTATACCCTGTCATACCATGATTTCTAAGGGACAATATAATAATTATGCTAATTCTGACAGTGTGGATTCACCTGGAGACTTATTCAGAAAAAAGCTTGGACCTATTTAAATTTCTATGTGTTCAACAATAATTTAAATTTTGTGGGTGGAAGATATGTGCAAATATATGGCCAATACATTACTCATGAAAATTATGTGGGGGTGGGGCAAACATCATTTCAATTCTAGGGGTGAGTGCTCTACAACTCTCAGACTTAAAACACAATGTTACATCATCTCAATCAGCTACAGGTAAACTAAGGATGGCAAATTTTTGAAATGTTTGCTGAAAATACAGAATTACACATCTTACAATGAGATAAAAAATGATCCAAACAGAGAAAACTGGTAAATACGATCATAATTTAGTCAAATGCATCTCTAACCTTGCACTGTGTTTAGAATAAACCAGTAAGTTGAATATCAGACTTGATTTTGAGCATTTTACAAAAATTAGTTACTGATTTTTGAAAAATATAGTGATTTATAGGGATTTTGGGAAAATATAGGGATTGCCAAATTTATAGGAATTTATAGATAATGGACAGCCTGCCCTTGGTTAAAGTTTTTGGTTGAGCTTGTATCTTCAATAGTATTACTGAGCCCTTCAGTAGCCTATTTCATCAACATTGCAAAGTATACTTTACTGGCAAAGTATACTTTGAGGGAGTAATCATTTATTTTTTCTGAAATGCATTATTTCATATAGAACTAACAAATGCATATATTTCATGATTAAAAATATGCAGAATTATTATACTGAATTTATTACATTATCACAGCCAAATTGGCTGTTTAATGTAATAAATTCAGTATAATAAAAATTAATAAATTTATCATAAAATTGAAAATTTCTCCCTCAAAGTATACTTTGTTACTAAAGTACACTTTGCAATGTTGATGAAATAGGCTACTGAGTTACTGCCTGTAACAAAGGTCTCCAATAATATGTCCACCTCCTTTTGGAGGACTAGTCGGAAAATGTTGCGACCATTGGATTGGATGGGAAATTGGGAAACTAACATATCAAAATCCATTCCAGTTATTTAGGGTTGAAAGGGTTAAGGATTGTACACGACAGTGGAACCTCTCTAAACCAGACACCACGAAAATATATGTGATCTCATTTTGATGGATTTCTTGGTAATGTATCTCAGATAGTAAGGCATTTTCATGATTGCAAAAGACATAGGTATGTCCCAGAATGGTCACATTCCTGATTTACAGTGGAACATCTCTAGACGGGACACCCTGGGGACCCCCAGGGTGTCCGGTCTAGAGAGGTTTCACTGTATATCATCGGAAGAATACCAGCTAGAATCAATCAAGGGCAGGTAACGCAAGAAATTCAGAGGCTTGCCGAGGAACAATAAACTTGATATAAAGAATACCAGGCCAGTGTCTTTTGATACGACATTTACCGGACACAGCTACGAAACTTGTAGGAATTCTGAGGCTTGCTAAGGAAGTCTTACTGTGTCCAAGCCGGGAAATTTAAGCCTTACCGTTTGCAAGCCGAGAAGCCATCCTAAATGACCTTGGCTGTTGGCTGAGACATTAAACCCATTCACTTTTGTCAAGCCGAGAAATTAACTGTTATTATTGGATATGTAACTGTTAATAGCTATATTATTATCAGTTATTGGTAAATACCCTAAATATTCGGACACCATATGCTATGGGAGTTTCCCAAAACAAATTGTATTCAAATACATTGTTATTTTGATAAACCAGTACAACCATACACACCCTAAACATTGGGACACTCTTTCTTGTGGGAAATCATATATCAATATGTGTTTCCCAGAATAAATTGTGTCCAAATAATTAGAAAATTACGGTACTCACGGCAGTTGACTTCATCTGTGCCGTCCATACAGTCCTTGACGGTGTCGCACTGCAGGATGCCGGCTATACACTGTTGGTTTGCACACTGGAACTGGCCGTGGGGACAGCTAGACACAGCCGGCGGTGTCACCACCGTAGTCTTTGTTGGCAGTGTCTTTGGCATCGGCGTTGTGGCTCCGGATGGTAACGTGGGCCGCGTCGGACATGTAGTGGTTTCATCTGTGCCATCACTGCAATCAAGGACTCCATCGCATTTCCATGAATTGGGCAAGCATTGCTGTCTTGGGACACACAAGAAAGTTGTCTGTGGGTTACACACAGGCCCAGTGGGTATCGTGATGTTTTGTCCTGTGGCACACTCCGGTGTGAAGCTCACATCATCAATGGCGATATCTGACAGGGCCTTATCTCCACTGGTCGCCTCAAACAGGACGCTGAAGTTCTTGTTGCTTCCTACCAGTACATTCGCATAGTTCCATTTCTGGCCTTTGGTGCCACTGACCGACCACATCAGACTCTTTTCTTCATCTGTGTTGTAGGTATACACCCGCAGTGGGCCAATATTTAATCCTCCGTACATGTAATAGTAGAATCTCACGTAGCAAAGGTTATGACTGGCAGGGAAGATTGGGCCCTGAATGTCAGCAACACTGCCGGGGTCCATCTGGGCACTGTTTGTGTACAGGAAGTAGGAGTTTCTAGTGGCTTTATGTGAGACATCGGCGCCAGTACCATTGTTTATACGGTAGCCGCCCTGTGTCCAGTCTGCATCGTCATCGTCTCGCTGCTTCCAGTTACACACTGACAGCCATTTATTGGCGTTGAAGTTGCAGTCACCTGGGTTAGGGACACAGCGGTCCTCATCCGTACGATCTCTACAGTCCGGTTTGCCGTCACATCGGTACTTCCGCTCTATACAGTCGACGTGGTCACTGCACATGAACTGGGTGATCTTGCACGATGCCACTTCTAACACAGGTGCACACTTCGAAAGTGAGATGTCGTCAATTGCTACCATACTTGCTGATCCCATGGGGAAGACCACTTCCATAATGATGGAGAAATGATTGTACGAGCCAATGGTCACAGAAGCCTTCTGCCAGCTGACACTGTTGTTGGTCACCGATGACCACACAACAATAGACTGGCCTTGGGACGTCTTCAGAAATAAGTTCATTAAGGTGCCAACAGATCCAAACGGGTTGTACCAAAAGCTAAGTACACAGCTGGGACTTGATTCAAAGTAGATGCTACTTTCTATTATGGCAGTCTCTCCTATGTTTGTATTTTGTCTGTTGTGAACAATGAAATAGTGACCTGCATTCGAGTTAGTGGTGTGGTCCTTATTTGGCCCTGGGTGTCCTGCACTCTGGCCGTTCTGGATGACCCAGTTTGTATTGTCCCTCACCGAGTTTTTCCAGCCACAGGCACTGTTGTGCTCGAAATCACAGCTCGTTCCACACATAGCCTCATCAGAGTTATCCCCGCAGTAGTCAATGAAGTCACATTGTTGAGGAAATGAATAGCATTTTGTGGTAGTGGCACATTTCTTCTGACCCGTTCCGCATACACCTACTGTCGTACTTGGCGGCGTTGGAGCACCGGGTATTTGACCTCCAGCCTTCTCACAGCCCGGTGTCAAGGACAGGTCATCTATTGCGATATCATTGTGTACGCCCTTACCCACCGTTCCCTGTATCACTACCTCGTAGTCGCGGTTATTGTTGGAGCTCAGTGGTACCGTGAGTAGATACCAGTCATCGCCGTGATCACCCGACTTGTGCTGCACTGGAGAGAGTCCAGCAGCACTGTAATTGAAACGTTGCTGAACTGTCAGGTAACCGATCTGAGAGCCCCACATGTGATACCAGAGTCGTAGTACACAGTCGTGTGACCTGCCACTAATGGGGAATGAGGACAGTCTAGTAGTATCACCGGTTTTTCTCGGCGGGGAACTATCTGTGAAGAGATAACCTCCGAGTGCAGTTCTAGTTGTGTGGTCAACACTGGGTCCAGTTCCCAACGTAGGTGTAGGTCCCCTAGAAAAGGTCCAGTCAAAGTCGTCATCGATGTCATTGGACCAGGTGTCACAGATTCCATGGGAAAAGTCGCAACGACCAGGGTATTCAAAATTGCATTCTTGCTGAATTTCATCACTCTTGTCACCACAATCATCCGCGTAGTTGCAGCGCAGTGACGAGTCGATACAGTACTGAGTGCTGCATGTGAACATGTTTTTCTGGCATGAAGGAGTTACAACTGGTGGTTGGCAGTCAACAAACTGAAGATCGTCCACAGCTATTACACCCGAGTAGGACGATGATCGTCTGGCTTGAACGGACAGAATTGCATTCGTTCTGGCTCCAATGAATATATCGGCAACTTGCCACAGCGGTCTTCGGCTGCCACTAATCTCCCACAGAGATGATATTACCCCCTTGATGTTGATCTTAACTGTCAGTGTATCGACGTCCGGTCCGGTCATGTAATAATAGAACCTAAACTTACACTGCGGACCTGTTCTTCTGATGGTCGGAGTGTATAACTCGGTTGTATCATGAAAGTTGCCGCTTGAGCTAGCGGCTAGAGCTATCGATCCCTGAGGGTTTCCCTGTGTGTGGTCATTCTTTGGGGCATAAACTGTATCCTGCAAATCCTGTGCTAAAAGGACACGCCACACAAATAACTCTTCTGGTCGTGCTGATTTGGAAGAGCTAATGCTCCAACCACATTTCTGGTGATTGTCAAAGCCACAGTTTACGGCAACACAGTTGGCCTCATCAGAGCTGTCTGCACAATCTCCACGGAAATCACAAATTTGCTTAGAGTCGACACACGCCATATCACTTTTACATGTGAACTGATTGTTTGTACAGTTACTTTTCGATGCGGTTGTTAAAAGTGGCGTGGTGGATACCGTTGTCGGAGGAGTTGGCAGTTGGGTGGTTGCTGGTACCCCACATCCCGGTGTAAAGGACAAATCATCAATTGCAACTGCCCCTACGTCCTTGTGTCCGGCTTTCGCCTCAATGATTATCTGGAAGGGCTTGGACACGACAAGTGGCCGATTGATACTTAGCCAGTATGCACCTTGCTCACCAGTGGCCGTGTATATAGCCTTTGTCGGAGTACCAGAACTGTAAATTCGGTAGTAGATATTGAACGAGTTAACGTTCCGTCCATACATGAACAAATAGAGACGTATTCGGCAGTTGGCAGCAGCCGTTACTGGTTGGAATGTTGATGTCCTTAGCCATGCTCGGCTACTATATATTGTCTGGCTGGAATCAATGTAGAGATATTTACCATGCTGCGTCTCAGTTGTGTGGTCAAATATTGGTCCCGTGGATGTGGTGACATTTCTCGATGTGGAAGCGGTAGTCCAGTCGAATTCATCATCGCCATTTGTTACCTGATTAAGGTCACCCATGCTATTCTCGAAGTTGTTAAAGCGGTATTGATTGCAGTGTTCTCATCACTCTTATCACCACAATCCCAGGACATATCACACACGACTTGTCTGTCTACACACGCATTGTTGGTGCAGCTGAATTTAGACGCTGGACAGAAGTTTTGTGGTGCGGGTGGTTTGCAATCGAGGTACTGAATGTCGTCTATGGCTGACTGACCAGTGTATTGCGCAGATGTTCTGGAGAAAGCCAAGTTGAACGGTGCTGAGCGTTTACCGATTCCCACAATAACGGACCTCCAGGAGCTGTCGACAGTTTCCTGCCTCCGCCACAGTGAAATCGCGGGAGAACCAGCTTCCTGCAATATGAGCGACATTGTCCCCTTGTCATTACCATTGAGGTAATATGCAAACTGGACCTTACACTTCTGAACTGGTGTATAAAGTGTCGGACTGAAAAGCTTGGCCACCTTACCTTGAGTGGTGGTAATAGCAGAATCATTGACGTACATAAAGTAACCGTTCTGAGTATGTCTCGTGTTATCGATTGTCGGAGCAAATTTGGTAAGTCCAGCAGTGCCAATATGTAAACCCATTTGCACGTACCCAGTCAAGATCATCGGTAATGATCTCCATCCATCCGCACTGGTCAGTCTCGAAGCTACACGACTGTGGGCAGTTTTGTTCATCTGAATGATCTGTGCAGTCGGGAACTGAATTGCATGCCAATGACACATCAACGCACTGTCCACTGCTGCAAGTGTATTTTCCGAAGCCACACAGGGTTGGTGTAGAGGTAGAGACGGGTTGTTGTGTAGTAATGTATGTAAACGGTGATGGTCCAGTCGTAGGTGCACTACATCCCGGAGTCAAGGATATATCGTCAATGGCTATATCTCCATGGTAACCCACACCAGTAACTCCTTCAATGATAACCTGGAAAGGTGTAGTACTGTTCAGAGTAACCGACTTCAACGTCCAACTGTTACCTTGTTTGCCATTAGTAGCAGATTTTAGAACCATGCCATTGTCCAGAGTATTCATGTAGACATTGAGGGCACCAATATTTATACCATACATGTGGTACCAGAACCGAATCGCACATATGCCATTGGGGGCAGGCAGGTTGAATGTGATGCGAGCCTTGTCATTAGACATCCTGGGCTGCGATGACTCAATGAAGAGGTAGTATCCTGATGTCGACCCACTCGTGTGATCTTGAGTCGGTCCGGTACCATACGACGAAGTTGGCCCACGATGTCTGTGCCAGTCAAACTGGTCATTGGAAGATTGCTGCCATCCACACATTCCAAATTCGAAGTCGCACAATGTGTATCCAGCACAGACAGACTTCCTTTCATCAGACCCGTCACAACAGTCGGACTGGAAGTCACAGGTGGATGTCTGTGGAATACAGTGGCCACTGTGGCACTTGTACTGTCCCATCATACAGGATGAAGATGCCGGTGTTGGGTACTCACAGTTCATGAACCGTAGATCATCAATGGCCACAAATCCAGGAGCAACACCCATGGAACCAAACGCCAATACCTCTATTATCACCTGGAACTGTGAAGCGCAGATAGGCAATACAACCTGGGAAGTTTGCCATGTGTCTTGAACACCAGTAAATGCTGTCGAACCAATGGACCAGATATTGCTCTCAGTACTCCCACGACGAATATACACCGTAACCTGAGAAAACTCTTTACCATGTACATTGTATGAGAATGTGAAATTGCATGTTTTTCCAGCTTGGTTATAGATTGGACTCACAAGCCTACCGATTAGTTTGGATAATGTATTCACCTGACCCTTCACTAGCGCAAAGTGTCCACTCGCACTCGCCATGGTGTGGTCAGCAACAGGTCCTGTCAGCGCTGATAGATTGCCATTGGAATTCACTGTCCAGTTAAATGAATTTTTACTGGCATCATTATACCAATGTTCCAAGGTGCCACTTTCGAAACTCACAACTGCGGGACAGTTGCTCTCGTCGGTCTTGTCTGTGCAATCATCGCGGAAGTTACAGAATGAATTTGATGCAATGCACTGACCATTCTTACAACTTGATTTTCCACGTCCACATATAGATACTGTTGTGAGTTTTGGTGGTAGGGTCACATCTGGCATCGTCTGACAGTCTGGTGTAAATGAGATGTCGTCTACACCAATATCCCCCTTGATTCCATTGCCAACAACTGCTTCTACGATCACTCGGAATGGCGACTGTCCAGAGAGGAGAATTTCTGCCCGTTTCCAGGAGTCTCTCTGTTGTCCAGTAATGTTCCACACTAGCACCATTGGGCCCATTTCAAATACTTCTGTGTACACGTTCAGAGAATTGATGTTTACACCAAACATATGATAGAAAAACCTCAGGGCGCATGTTCCCGTCATTGTTGGTTGGAATACGGGACTCTTTATTCTGGCTTTATCCCCGTATTTTCGCGGTGAGGACGTCTCGATGTAGATATAGTGTCCAGTTAGGTTACCATAGGTGTGATCCAGTCTGGGTCCAGTGCCTATTGTCGTGGTGCTGCCTGACTGCCAAGACCAGTTGAAGTTATCACTGTCATCTTGAATCCAGTTGCAGATGTCCATCTCGAAGTTGCAGCGTTCCACATAACTGGCACAGTTTGCCTCATCACCCCAGTCTCCGCAATCATTTGACCAATCACAGATAACTGATTTGTCTACACATGATTTTCGAGGACATGTGAACTGACTGGCCGAGCAATTTCCGGCAGCAGCTGGGACAGCACATTTATTAAACTGAATATCTTCAATAGCCATGTCACCTGTCTGGTGGTATTTCACTGCCTCGAATACAAGTCTGTACCCGCTTGGCCGACTACCTATACCAACATATGCCACTTGCCAATTGTTTCCTTGGTCGCCCGAAGCAGACCACAGTAGAATCCTGCCCACTTGGCTCGTGGGTTGGGTGGTAGGTGGAATCAAATACAACCTCATGAACCCACCAACGTCTCCCTTCTTGTGGTACGCAAACTGTACCTCGCATGGTGCACCTAGAGAGCCGTACACAGGTGACACCATATCTGCCCGACCGATAAACGTACCCCTGGATGCATCTACAAACATATAATTACCCGTCCTGGTCGTTCCATACGTATGATCACTTGTTGGCCCAGATATTGCGGAGGGAGTGGTGCCGTTGTGTCTCTCCCATATGTACAATCCAGTGCTCATGTCGGCCCATCCACAAAGCCCCGTCTCGAAGTTACATGCGCCACAGTTTTTCTCATCAGACACATCTGTACAATGGTTGATGAAATCACACACCTGTGACTGCGGTATACATTGTTTGTTAGTGCACTGGAAGTTGCCTGCTCCACACGGGTTTGCTGTCGTCGGCAGTAACGTGAACGATGTGGCAATGGTTCCCGTGTACATTTTACAGGCAGGGGTAAAGCTGATGTCATCTACTGCTATGTCTCCATGGAAGCTGTTGCCCACAGTTGCCTCAATAACGATCTGCACGGGATTTGGATTGTGAATAGCAATTTCCTGCCGTTCAAAATAGTCACCTACAGGTCCACGTCTACCCCAGAGTCGTGTCAGCGGTCCATTAACTTGTGTTCTACTGTACACCATAATGGTAGCAACATCACGCCCATACATCTCGTAATAGAACCGAATATAACAATATGGGTTAGTTGTGGTAGCCGTAATAAATGGACTGACCAGCCTTGCCTTGTCTCCTGGTCTCCTTGGCCGTGATGTCTCTATGTACATGTAATGGCCAGACGCTGAATTCAACGTATGGTCGCGTGAAGGTCCTGTCTGTAATGTAGAAGTCTTCCCAGTGTGTCTTATCCAGTCAAAGTCGTCGGACTGGTCCTGGCTCCACAAACACATGCCAGTCTCGAAGGTACAGCCAGTATAGGCGGTGCAGGTGGAGTTCGCTTCATCACTCTGGTCACCACAGTCATCCGTGTAGTCGCAAACATGAGACGGTATAACACACCGTTGATTGGCACATTGGAATCCTTGGTGAGGTGGGCATGGTTGAATCTTTGCCGGAAGTTCACATGCTTGGAAGGATATATCATCAATCGCTATATCTCCTAATGTGCCAAAGGCCCTTTTAGCATATATCTGTAGCTGGAATGGACTGCGTATACGTCCAATCTGAACAACTGCTTTCTGCCATGCACCACCTTGGTCACCGGTTATGTAGAATAGCCTGGACATTTGATAGCCTTGTAGTAGGCCCACACCCAGATATCCTATTCTTGTTCCGGACATGTGGTAAAAGAATGTAACCTGACATGAAGCTGCAGCCTGCTGAAGAATTGGGCTCATGTACTGTCCTGTTGAATATGTCGCCTGTCGTGATGTCACCAGATACATAAAATGCCCATTGGGGCCGAGTGTTGTATGGTCCATTCTCGGTCCACTGTTGGTTTCGGGTGCTGCTCCTTGACCGTTTGTCCAAATATAACTTGTGTTGCCTCTGTTTGCCCAATTGCATGTCCCATTCTCAAAGTTGCAGTTGTAGCCACAGTTTTTTTCATCGCGAGCATCTTTGCAGTCAATGTTGAAATCACAGATCATGTTGCTCGCTATACAATTACCATTACAGGTGTACACACACGTTGCTGGTGTGGTCATGGCAACACCTGTACAACTGCCTGGTAATAGCACAATATCGTCGATGGCAATATCAGAATTTCTACTCTGTCACGAATCGCTTCAATGACAATACGGTAATTTCCATTTGGGTTGCTTATCTGTGCCGCTGCTTGTTTCCAGTTTGGTCCCTGGTTGCCAGTAACTGACAAAATGTTTGTCTGATGGGTACCAGTATTGAACGGCCAGACATTGACGTGGAGTGTGCCCATTCCTTGCCCACTCATATGATACCAGAACGTCAAGCAGTAGTTTGTGTTGTTTTGGAATGTTGTCGACACCAGCCATGCCTTGTCACCAGATTTCCTGGGGTATGAAGCCTCGATGTATAAATAAGTTCCATACGGTGACATCAGTGTATGGTCATTTCTGGGTCCAGTGCCTGCGCTCATTGTACTACCCTGGGCTCGTTCCCAGTCGAATGTATCACCAGAGTTGGCATTTGTCCATGTACACATGTCAGTTTCGAAGTTACATGAGCCTGGGTATGGACAACTCCCCGGAGACACCATGATATCGTCGAGTGCAATATCGCCCTTGTATCCACTGCCAACAACCCCTTCAAATGTCAGTCGGTAATTGCCACTATTGACCACAGTAACTTGAGCCTTGCGCCACTGGAGACCCTGGTTTCCTGTCAACGTCCAGATTGGTTGTCCCCTGATTCCATTCCAGCTCTTGTACACATTCAGGGCTCCAACCTGGTTCCCGTTCATACTATACCAGAATGTGAGGCAGGAACCAGTAGTTGGGTTCCACACCGGGCTGTCCACGCGGGCACGATATCCAGGGTGTTGTGGTGACGAGGATTCGATGTATAGGTATTTGCCATTAGCAGTTCCATCTGTGTGGTCATTGGTTGGACCAGTGCCAGTTGTACCGGTCACTCCTGAATGTAATGACCAGTCAAATTGGTCATTCTTGTCCTGCACGTAACCACACATGCCTTCTTCAAAGTCACAGGTTTGCAGAGGTGGACATAATCCTACATTACTGCTCAAATCGTCGATGGCAATATCTCCGTCATATGTAATACCGGCCACACCCTCTACGACAACCTGTGTCTGACCAGATCCGCCAATATGCACCTGTCCGTAATGCCAACCGATTCCACGGTCCCCTGACTTTGTCCAAACGCGAGTGTTCACACGTCCTTGCCTGGAGTAAATGTTCATGCTGTTAACATGAGCACCATGCATGTTATACCAGAACTTGAAGCAGAGACCAGAAGATCCAATATTCTGAGTGGCACTCACCAGCCTAGCTGTACTATTTGGCAGTTTTCTGGATACTTCAATGTAGTAGTAATGACCACGTCTATTCTGAAGTGTGTGATCAGATGACGGCCCGGTATTTCCAGTTGATGTCGTTCCTGACTTCAGTGACCAGTTAAACTGGTCAGTTGTCTCCTGTTGCCAAGTACATAGCCCATACTCAAATGTGCAGTCCAGCAAGGATGTAGGATATGTGGCTGGTGATGATGTGGCTGGAGGTGCCTGGGTCACCGTAGTTGTGTCGCTACAATCACCAGTGGAAATTGTTACATCATCTAACGCAATGTCTCCGTTATAATTTCCTCCCCTTATACCCTCAAATATCACTGCATAACGTTGGCCATCATTTCCACTTGCAACATTGACCTTAGCGACCTTCCACACATTGCCCTGGTTCCCAATCAAACTCCATTTCAAGGCTTTAGCTGCTGTTGAATTGCCGACCCGGGTGTAGACGTTTAGTGAACCAATACCTGTACCATACATGTGGTACCAGAATGTCAGGCATCCACCGTAGGATAGTCCAGCCTGTTGGTAATCACTAATTAGCCAAGCTTTATCCCCCAGTCTTCGTGATCCAGATGTCTCGATGTACATGTAGTAGCCGCCGGGAGTGCCAAATGTGTGGTCAGCACGCGGTCCAGTTGTCTGACTTGGTGTGCCACCATGGTCTCGCAACCAATCAAAGTTATCACCAGTTCGGGCGTTTCTCCAGACACAAGTGTCGGTTTCAAAGTTACAGAATCCGGCTGGTGGACAAACCCCCGACTTGATCTGAACGTCATCTAGAGCGATATCGCCTGTATAGCTCATACCTCTAGTCGCCTGCACCTGGATCGTATATGGCTGCCCGTGTGGTGTGATAGTCACCTGAGCATGTTGCCACAGGTTCCCTTGGTTGCCTCGCTTTGACCAGGCTGGATTCTCAAACGTTGACCTCTGGTTGACAGTCACCACATTTAACATTCCAATAGTCGCTCCAGACATGTGATACCAAAAGCTGAAACATCGAGTTGCAGTATCCATCTGTTGACTAACCAGTATTGCTTTGTCACCATTACGTCTGGGAGACGAGGTCTCTATGTATACATAGTAGCCAGAATCAGAGCCGTATGAGTGATCAAATTGCGGGCCTGTTCCAGCGGAGCTTGTCCCATTTCTGGCTCGCGTCCAGTTAAAATCATCTTGTGTAGACTGAGTCCACTGACAGAATCCTGTTTGGAAATCACATGCTGCATTCGGTGAACATGGTCCATTTTTAATGGTGATATCATCAATAGCAATATCACCACGATAACCATTACCCACCACTCCTTCAATGGCAATTGTATAGTCAATTCTCGAATGAATCGTCCTCTGGGCCTGAATCCATTTATCACCTTGTGTCCCGATCTTCGACCAAAACAATGTGCGGTTGAAGTTGTTCCGCATGTAAATGTTCAGTTTGCCGATGTCTGTGCCGAACATGTAGTACCAGAATGACAGACACATGCCGGCTGCCGGAACTGGAGACAGGACTGGGGACTCGAGCCTCGCGACTTCCCCTTGACGACGCGGGCTAGACGTCTCAATGTAAATGTAAGAACCCCGGCCCGATGTGTGATCTGATGATGGTCCTGTGCCCACAGAGCCTGTTGTCCCATTGTTACGTAGCCAGTTGAACACATCATTGTTGGCATTTGTCCATGTGCACAAGTCTTTATCAAAGTTACATGCCACATTCGGTGGTGCCTGGCTTGGATTACAATTGTGGAATGTGATGTCATCGATCGCTGTATCAGCTGTGCTTGATGCTGCAAAACCTGGTGCTGTCTGTGCTTCAAATCTAAAATGGCTTCCCCCGGCCAGTGACCCCAGCCGCTGTCCTATGTATGCCACGCCTTTCCTCCAGCCTCCACCCTGGGTGCCTGTCCTTGTAGTTGTTGACCACACTGGCGTCACCAAGCCGTTCACATTGACCGAGACTGTCAGGCTGCCCGCATACCGACCATTCATATTGTAGTAGAACCACATCTCGCATGTTGCAGAAGATCGCGGTAAGGCAGGACTGGATAAGATTGCGCGACTGAGGAACCCTCCATTCTGGCCATTCACGAAACCGTAATGTCCCTGGGCCGTCGCCATCGTGTGGTCACTAGTGGGTCCCCTGTTGCTGCTTGCAACATCCCTTGTCCACGAATACCTGCCTGGACTGATATCACTCCACTGGCACATGTCGGACTCGAATGTACAACGACCGCAGTTCACCTCATCCGATGCGTCGGAGCAGTCAGTGGAAAAGTCACAAATCTTACTGCTCAATATACAGGTCTTATCCACCACACACTGGAAATGTCCAGGCCCACACTGAGGACTGGCTGTAGTGGCAGGAGATGGTGGAACTGTGAACTGTGCTGGTAATGTCATGCTGGATTGTGTACATCCGGCACTGAAGGTTGTGTCGTCCAGACCTATATCGCCGTAAATTCCAGAACCTCTCACACCCTCAACAATGATCTGGAATGGTGTGGCATTGCTCAGTGCGAGAGAACGTCGAATCCATACAGCTGAGGATCCCTGCGTCTGACTCCAGAGTTTCGTAATACTGGCATGGGTCCTCATATACACGTTCAGTGCTCCCAAGTCCCTACCGTACATGTTGTAATAGAATGTGAAGAAGCAGTTATTGCCGGTGGTGGCTGAGTTCCAGACGGGACTCAGAAGTCTTGCTGTATCTCCCCTATGCCGAGGCATTGATGTCTCTATATAAACATAGTAGCCCGAGCTGACACCCGAGCTGTGGTCACGATCTGGTCCCGTTGAGGCAGTGGGTGTCGTACCACGACGTCGCATCCAGTTGAATTTATCTCCACTGTCCTGAGTCCAGGTGCAAAATGATGACTGGAATGTGCACCTTGTGTAACTCCTGCACATGGAAGCTGATTCATCAGAATTATCGCCACAGTTATCTGTGAAGTCGCAAACTCTCGACTTGTGCACACATGCGCCATTGTTGCAATGCCACTGGCTGGCCAGACACGATGCCTGTGGCTGGGGCAGAGCGCAGTTTGTGAAGTTTGTGTCATCGATCGCGATGTCGCCAATTACAGAGAAGCTCCTTCTGGCCTGGACCTGCAGCTGGAACGGGGCGGCGAGGCGGCCGATGTTGATCGTCGCCTGTTTCCACATGTTACCCTGGTTTCCCCGCAGGGCCCAGAGCTGGGTGTAGCGGTTGCCGATCTTTGTGCGCACGACAAGCCGACCGATGGATGAGCCGTACATGTGGTACCAGAAGGAGAACTGGCAGGTGGAGGATGCCTGTTGTATGGTGGGCGTCGTCAATGTGGCCAGAGAGTTGTATCGACCATTGTTGGCATCAACGTACATATAATGGCCGCCTAAAACATGACGTGTGTGGTCAAATTGAGGGCCTGTATTGTTTGTCGGTGTTCCGGCGTTGTCACGCTGCCATTGGAAGGATCCAACACTGATATCATTAAATCCGCACAGTCCGTTGTTTTCGAAGGTACATGATCCACAATTTGCTTCGTCGGCATTGTTCGGACAGTCTGCCTTAAAGTCACACATTTGATCACTTGTAACAGAAACCAGTGGTGTTGATCCACATGGAATTCTCTGTGATGCAGTAGACGCACTTGGGCAGCCTCCTTGTGAGTATGAGATATCATCCAGAGCAAGGTCGCCGAGGTAACCTTTACCGACCACACCTTCCAGGATGATGGTGAATTGAGTGGATGTCGAGATGTTTACAAATGCCTGCTTCCAACCCTGTCCCTGATCACCAGTCAATGAGAACACTTGTGGCAGTGTGGACGTAGAGGCGGCCTGTGTGTACACATTGAAAGAGCCGATGTGCGCGCCGTACATGTTGTACCAGAAGCTCAGACACGATAATGACGTCTGTGGAAGTGACGTCGATCTCAGCCGTGCTTTGTCGCCAGGCAGGCGTGGTGAAGATGCCTCAATGTAGACGTATGACCCTGAAATACAGACATACGGTACATACACATATGAGACACGCCTTTTGTAACTTCGGACACCTGCGTGATTTCATTAAATACGTTTACAAAATTTACAATATTTTTCGTAAATGCCGTCAAAAGTACATGCGGAATAAAATTTTGTCAACTTTTGACTTTATTTATGAAAAATATTTTAAACGTATTTAATGAAATTATGCAGATGTCCGAAGGTACAAAATCACATGGCGTGTCTCATAATTATAATTTACATATGACCACGTTACAGAAAAAACTAAGAGTTGTCGGAAGATAACAAAGTGTGCTAAAAGCTGTTGACAAATGTGTTAACCCTTATACTGTTGCACACACAAAAAATTGTCGTCTGCTGTTGCTTCATATTTTGCCTGCTTTTTCACTAAAACGTGGTTTAACAGCACATTAGAATCATATCCATTGGAAATTATTATGAGAAAAATGGAAAATAAACAGCAGACGACAGAATCTAATCAAATTGTATGGCTATATAAACAATGGAAACAATATTGATTTCATAATATTAAGTTTTAGCCAAATTTAAGAATGAGTCTTTCTATTTCGTGAAATTTGGTCCAATATTGATTTTATTGCGATTTTTTTACTTTCAGAAATGGTTGATTGATTTTCAAAATTTAGCTTTCATTTTCTTAGTTAGATCATTTCGAAGCTATCTAGCAAGGTTTCGGAGTCAACTTTCCAAATCTTTTTGTTTTTGGGCTCCTCGCCCAGCTCCTTACCTCATTTTCCCCATGTTAAATTCCTATAGACAAATCAATTTTTCGTAATAAAATCAAAGTGTTTGCTTTTTACAGCTCAACGAAGTAAATTTTCAACTTTATTACAGTATTTCCAATACTGAATTGGAAAATAAATGCGTACTTTCACATTGCTGGGAGTATTTTGTACTCCCACTGTTGATAATCGACGCGTATTCAGCTATAATAACTGCGTGAAGTGGGCCAGTACGCCACTCATCTGGAGCTCCGAGGCTCAAATGTGCCCGAGTCGCTCACCTGGCACAAATTGCACTAGAGTGATTGCCTTGTTGACACCTTCAATTTGCTATATGGCATGACCATATTTGGTCAAAAATTAAATTACCTCACCACCACCCCGGGCCCCACCTATGTATGATCCCAGCGTCACCATTTTAACAAATCTGAAAGAGCATTGACTATCGATAATTCCTGCCAAGTTTCGTCAAAATCATTTTTAAGAATTTAAACTATTTTTAGACAGCGGCCATCTTTAGTTATTCGACAACCTTCATTTTAACATATCTGAAAATGCTTTACACACGGACCATAATTGTGAAGTTTGGCTGGCATCGGACCAGTGGTTCGTGAGAAGAAATCTTTTATAAAAGGATGACCTTTTGGTGGCCGTCTTGGATGACGTAATAATCCGATTTAGACAAAAATCTTGTGGATACCTTCGATTTTAATATATCGATGGTCTAGTAACAGAAGGTCGTAACTGCTATGCTAAAGCATAGCAGTTACGACCTTATGTTACTAGACCATCGATATATCACATGAACATATTGAAATTAAATTAGACTCCTCGGGCCCCGCCCATTTTTTTTCATCCCGGGTTCATCATTTTTGCCAAGTTCTTCGAAATCAGTCAGATTTTTTAATAATTTGACCTACTTTTCTATTGTGGCCATCTTGGATTATGTGACGACCATCATTTAAACAAATTTGAAAAGACATCACCCATAGTTCATCCCTGTGAAATTTGATTAATATCGGCCCAGCCATTCAGGAGAACATATTGGAAATTATGAACGGACGGACGACGGACAAACAGCGGTAACAAGAACTCACTTGAGCCATTGGCTCAGGTGAGCTAAAAATGTAGATAAACAAATATGGATTTAAAATTTAGAATCATATAGTTATGCTTCATTTTGTTGCAATGCATGGAACAGCGACGTTGCAGGTCAATTATTGACAACGGAAAATAATGACGTCAAACAAACATTAACCAATCAACAACGTCACTGTGGGCTAATGTAATGTACTGGGATATAAATGCAATACGTTGCATGGGCGTTTCTATTATGAATTTATGGAAGATGTAAATATTTAGCGGTGAAAGGGTTAAACCACAGGTGACGGAAAAAAATCACAATGTGATTTTTTCCCCCGTCACCTGTGATTTAACAATGAGAGACTATCAGATTATTTTTTTCCCATCACCTGTGGGTTAAACGTGCTATGGCGACGCCTGTGAGACATGTACCTTGGGCATTTGCGAGCGTGTGGTCGGTAGACGGACCGGTCCCCGTAGTGCCTGTTCTGCCCCGTGAACGTGTGAAGTCAAAGTTGTCAGTCGTCAGGTCATTGCTCCACGTGCAGTAGTCTCTCTCAAAGTCACATGACCCGGCCGGTGCACAGGCGCCATCGCGGATCTGAACATCATCGATGGCAATGTCGCCAGCAACAGAGTAGCCACGTACGCCTTCAAACACCACCTACAAACATACAGACTACAAGGTTACTTGGTTCCTGTTTCAGGGATCTGTACTCACTGAGGATCTCAAACAAGTTTCCATGTGATGCGAGGTTTTATGATACGAGGTTTCGGAGCTCCAGATAAGTTGTGTGTCTAAAGGTTATTATACACCCAGATTTTAAATTCAATGCGTATTTTACTTTTACAAATGTATTATTGATTTGCTTCCTTATTAAATAGGGAACAAATGATAAAAAAATCAATAAAAAAAATCACTTATTTACTCAACTAAGTACATTTTTAAACTTTATTTTCATATATCTTATATTGGATTGGTTGCAAAATTAACATCAAATTCCATTCCAGTTACTTAGGGGTGAAGAAAGAGTTAATGTGTGTTTAGCGGTTAGTGGGTTTGAGATTCTGCCCATTTACTCGGGCCTTACCTGGAATTGTGTGTTGCTGTTGAGAGTGACTTGTGCGGTATTCCATCGGTTGCCTAGGTTACCATTGCGTAACCAAATCGCTGTACCCAGCCGACCTTGACGCTGCAATAAGACGTGGAGCCTTCCAGTGCTTCGCCCATACATGTGGTAGGCAAATGTCAAGCATCGCCCGGTGGTGGGTGGTAGGTGGGGCTAATTAACCGTGCCGTGTCGCCATAACGTCGGGGCGAAGAAGCCTCGATATACATGTAGTAGCCTAAAATAAAGACATGCTGACTGTGAACTAGTGAATATGCTATGACTTTGACTGTTGAGTTAATTGGTAGAGGGAGGTGGTTGTTGTAGAGAGGTTAATGGTTAATATATTGGCAATGACATATACAATCTCTGGGTATGGAAGTTGTTCGAGCCAATTCCCACCCTTAAATATAAGCCGAACAAACCATATACAATCTTGACTGGCATAGGGAGCTGGCTGTTGTAGAGAGGTTATGGTATTGGCAATGGTATGTGGTTTGTTGTAGAGGTTAATATATTGGCAATGACCTATAAAAGTGACTGTTATAGAGAGGTGGTTGTTGTTGAGAGGTCATTATATCGGCAATGACATATAAAATAGTCATAAGACGGTGGTTATTGTTGACATATAAAACAGTGACTGTTATAAGAAGGTGGTTGTTGTAGAGAGG
>CM055273.1:47137019-47242615 GCA_029237695.1 Conchocele bisecta
GTTGTAGAGAGGTCAAATGTATCGGGAATTGACATATAAAACAGTGACTGTTATAAGACGGTGGTTGTTGTAAAGAGGTCAAATGTATCGGGAATTTACATATAAAATAGTGACTGTTATAAGACGGTGGTTGTTGTAAAGAGGTCAAATGTATCGGGAATTGACATATACAATAGTAACTGTTATAAGACGGTGGTTGTTGTGGAGGTCAAATGTATTAGGAATTGACATGTAAAATAGTAACTGTTATAAGACGGTGGTTGTTGTAGAGGTCAAATGTATTGGGAATTGACATGTAAAATTGTGACTGTTATAAGACGGTGGTTGTTGTAGAGGTCAAATGTACATGTATTGGGAATTGACATGTACAATTGTGACTGTTATAAGACGGTGGTTGTTGTAGAGGTCAAATGTATTGGGAATTGACATGTAAAATCGTGACTGTTATAAGACGGTGGTTGTTGTAGAGGTCAAATGTATTGGGAATTGACATATAAAATCATGACTGTTATAAGACGGTGGTTGTTGTAGAGGTCAAATGTATTGGGAATTGACATATAAAATAGTGACTGTTATAAGACGGTGGTTGTTGTAGAGGTCAAATGTATTGGTAATTGACATGTAAAATTGTGACTGTTATAAGACGGTGGTTGATGTAGAGGTCAAATGTATCGGGAATTGACATGTAAAATAGTGACTGTTATAAGACGGTGGTTGTTGTAGAGGTCAAATGTATCGGGAATTGACATGTAAAATTGTGACTGTTATAAGACGGTGGTTGTTGTAGAGGTCAAATGTATCGGGAATTGACATATAAAATAGTTTAGATCTAGATCAGCCTGTGTATCTGCAGTCTGATCAGGATCTATATGTTTAATATTCAGTCAATGGAACACCCATCATGCTTCTAACCAGCTATATAGGAGTGTGTTATTTGATCAGGAGCTACACTGGCCACACATCCCATAAGCCACATTTCTCCAGTCACAGACAAATATTAACAGAGAATAGCTTGGTATTCTATTTATCAGGTAGTGTTTTATGCTATTAAAGTATTGTACATGTATAATGTTGTTTTCGTTGAAAGAAACACCAACTTGTTCGACCAATGGACTGTAAGCGAAAGTAGATTTTGATCCAGATATGAGACACACCATGTGATTTTGTACCTTAGAACATGTGTGATTTTTCGTGAAATATATTTATAGAAATTGTGATATTTTTCGTATTTGCTATGCAAATTTCGTCAACTTAATACGTAATTTCAGAAAATATCGTAAATTTTGTAAATATTTTTTATGAGGTATCGCAGGTGTTGTTGGGTACAAAATCACATGGCATGTCTCAAATGTATATCTTGTCAGTTAACCCTTTGAACCCGAAAGCCCGCTATAGCGGTTTATGCAAACAGTACAGATCCAGATGAGCCGGCTCGTAACGAGCCGTCTCATCAGGATCTGCACTGTTTGAAAGTAATTTTCATACTTTTGAGAACAAAAAATACCCCATTTTAATAAATGGATTAGTCTGAAAATCATCCTATGACGATTGGATTGGTTGCAAAATTAACATATATAAAATCCATTCCAGTTACTCAGGGGTGAAAGGGTTAATGATATGATCATTTGTCATCAATGAATCGGCATGCTTTCAGTCCAGGCATAGCAAGGTACTTGATAAATATTGAGTCAGATATTCCACAGTAAGTCGGGTTCATTCCAGTATTTTCATGATTTGTCATTGTGAATCACGCACAATATTTACAATTAAGTTCAATTTCATTGGTTGAACTTTAAGATGAGTCGTGGACATCAAGAAAACATCTTATTTTTGATGAATTTATTTATTAATGTATGTTCGTGATCGCATAGCACACAGCTATGACTCCTCATAATGATCAAATGCCTAATTTACAGTGAAACCTCTAAGTCAGACACCCTGGGGATCTCCCAGGGTGTCCGGTTTAGAGAGGTTTCACTGTATTTCCATCCCACTGGTCTTTCGCATAACCGTTTTAACACTACAGACCTCTATAGCGGTGTTTGCAAACAGTGTAGAACCAGTGTATATGATCTACCTGTTCTTTGGCGCTTTTGTTTCCTGCGAGTTGAATTGGGTTATTGCCCATTATAAAAGTAGTAAGATTATTACTGATCCTACTGCTTTTGGGAGGGGGTCAAGTGATTCTGGTGTGGCGAGAACCTGGCATCAGATCAGGATTATTCTGATTTCAGGATGAATATATAGTTTTTTTTATTGTAAATATTCAGTTCTGATTTTGGGATTTTCCCCCCATTTGTACATGTACTTGAACATGTACATTTGTACATGTACTTGAACATGTACATGTTCTTGTACAGGTAATATATGGAATTTAGTACTAAACCCATTGACCCGGCCTTAAATGACCTTAGCTGTTGATAGGCCGTTAAACCCCAACAAACAAACGATGACCTACCTGTTGAACAGACAACAACAGAAATCACTCAATCAATCACCTTTCAGGGGAGATAATGCAGGGAGATGAGGTGCTCAAAATAGACGGAAAAAGTTTGGTCAACATCACACTCGAGAAAGCACAGAAAATTAAAATTCTGGCCGACGCTGAAAAATCACAAAGCGTGAGTGCAAAAATGATTGTAACCTTACCATGATATATGATATGTATGGGTCACGCCACAACAAAAAAGGTTAGTGGAAAGTGAGACATACAGTGGGGTCAGAGTGTAAGTGCACACACAAACGAACACGACAGGTTGGTTCCAATCTGTCGTGTTCGTTCATGTGTGCACTTACACGCTGACACCACTGTAGCGGTCACAATTACAGCGTAGGCATCATCGTAGTAGACGTCGACAATTGCATCCAAATGCTGCATATCTCTTGATCTGCTGGTTGGATCATTACTCAATAGCTTCCTCGCATTGATGTCTACCTACCCAGTGTCATTCGGGTTTTGTGACCTTCACCTTTGTGGGTGAAACACTCACTGGCGATAACCTTGTTAAATCAGATCTTCTTTTAACTCTTTGCATGCTAGCGGCGAGAATATCCGCCAAACGAATTAGGAGTATGTTTTATTTCTCTCTGTAAATATGTCTTGAAATTTCATTAGAATTGTGTCCGGATTGTGTCCTCCGGACACAATTCTAATGAAATTCCAGGACATATTCATGACATTTATAAGGAGAAATAAAAGAAAATATAATGAATTGTCATCTGCTATTTTTGAACTATTTATAGCCCACAAATTTCCCAGCATGCAAAGAGTTAATAAATGCCATATTTCTTGTTAAGTCGACATGATAGCACATATAAAACCGTAGTCAGATTACCTGTAGATTCAATCAATCAAACAATCCGTTGATTGATCAACCAACCAATCAATCAATCTAGCAATCATTTAGATAATCAAGTAAGTAAGTAACATCTTTATTTGTGGCTGTGACTGGAGAAATGGGGCTTATTTTAAACAATATTTTATTCATCAAATACAAGTGATAAATGATACATGATAACTAATGGGATTTGACCGAAAGCAGAACTTATCGTGGTCATCTCCCATAAAATGGGGCTTATGGGATTATTGACCAGTGTAGCTGCTTATCAAATAGCACACTCCTGTAGCCTGATAACTAGCTATATTGATTGTTAGAAGCATGACGGATGTGCGGATGCACAGGCTGATCTGTATCTACATTTCTCCAGTCACAGCCACATTTATAGAAGAAGCTCAGTTGGCCTAGCCAATCTTTCCCGTGTTCGTCTGTCTATCTACCTGACCAATCGATTGTCTGTTCTTGTCACCAGGTGCTGATTCGGTTTACTGTGGTCGAGTCGGAGTTACGCAACGAAGCCGACGAAATGTAAGTTCTGTAATAACCCTAAATATTCGGATAACATTTGTTTTGGGAAACCCCAATAAAATAGTGGTGTCCCAAAACAAATTGTATCCAAATATATTGTTGCTCTGAAAAACCAGTACCACCATACTAGCCTTAAACATTGGGGCATTTTTTATATGTGTTTCCTAGAATAATTGCGGCAATTACGGCATTAAAATTAAGAATCATATTTGTTTACGTTATTTTTTTCGCAATTCATAGAATAGCGATGTTGCCAGTCAATAGTGTCACGTTTTTGACATTCACAATGTCATGTATATTAATGACGTCAAGCAAACTTTAATGAATCAACAAAGTCCCGTGACGTCATGTGGGGCTAATATAGTAATGTACTGGGATATAAACTCAATACGTTTAGAATGGGCGTTTCCATTTTATGAATTTAAGGACAGTATAAACATTACAGAATGAAGACGTCCCCCTGGACATGGAGCTAGAGGGAGGAATTGGTTCGCCTTTCGGGGGGAAAATTGTTGTCGCCGATGTCTTCTACGGCGGAATGGTCGATAAGAGTGGTAAATATACCCTAATAATCATAAATAGTCTCCACTGAGGACTGAGGAAAACACTTTAGAGTGAACAAACACTTGAGCTAAAGCAGAGTTATTATATAGGAAAACATGTTTTTTGGGACAAAGAGTTTTGACTTTTGAGTTATCAGTAGTTTGAGTTAAGAGAGTTTGAAGTAACGAGTGTAGACTATATTCGGACACTATTTGTTTTGGGAAATTTCGCAAAACAAATTGTATCCAAATATATGGTATAGCAATAAACCTGCACAGCTATACTTACCGTCAACATTGGGACACACTTTGTTCTGGGATACCTGGGGGCCGTTTCACTAAACTTCTTACGATTAAAATGTTCGTAAGCGCAAATTTAGAATCGTCTGCAAATTTGAATTGATGGATTTACATTTATTGAGCATAGGCTGCATATGCAGCCTATGCTCAATAAATGTAAATCCAACAATTATTTACAAGAAAACAGTGTTAATGTGAAATTTAAAGACTATCATAATTTTGCACTTACGAACATTTTAGTCGTAGGAAGTTTAGTGAAACGGGCCCCTGATATTTATATGTGTTTCCTAAAATAAAGTGTGTCCGAATATTTATAGCTAGTACAGTAAATAGAATACCAAGTTGGTATCATTTGATATCAGGTTTATCAGGCGCGGTTAATGAGACGTGTAGGAATTCCGATGCTCGCCAACAAATTCCTACAGTTTCCAGCCGAGCCTGATAAACCCGATATGTGGCTGTGATTGGAGAAATGGTGCTTATGGGTTTTGCTACAAGTGTAGATCTAGATCAGCCTGTGTATCTGCAGTCTGATCAGGATCTATATGTTTAATATTCAGTCAATGGAACACCCATCATGCTTCTAACCAGCTATATAGGAGTGTGTTATTTGATCAGGAGCTACACTGGCCACACATCCCATAAGCCACATTTCTCCAGTCACAGACAAATATTAACAGAGAATAGCTTGGTATTCTATTTATCAGGTAGTGTTTTATGCTATTAAAGTATTGTACATGTATAATGTTGTTTTCGTTGAAAGAAACACCAACTTGTTCGACCAATGGACTGTAAGCGAAAGTAGATTTTGATCCAGACCATATGAGACACACCATGTGATTTTGTACCTTAGAACATGTGTGATTTTTCGTGAAATATATTTATAGAAATTGTGATATTTTTCGTATTTGCTATGCAAATTTCGTCAACTTTATACATAATTTCAGAAAATATCGTAAATTTTGTAAATATTTTTTATGAGGTATCGCAGGTGTTGTTGGGTACAAAATCACATGGCATGTCTCAAATGTATATCTTGTCAGTTAACCCTTTGAACCCGAAAGCCCGCTATAGCGGTTTATGCAAACAGTACAGATCCAGATGAGCCGGCGAAAGTAATTTTCATACTTTTGAGAACAAAAAATACCCCATTTTAATAAATGGATTAGTCTGAAAATCATCCTATGACGATTGGATTGGTTGCAAAATTAACATATATAAAATCCATTCCAGTTACTCAGGGGTGAAAGGGTTAATGATATGATCATTTGTCATCAATCGGCATGCTTTCAGTCCAGGCATAGCAAGGTACTTGATAAATATTGAGTCAGATATTCCACAGTAAGTCGGGTTCATTCCAGTATTTTCATGATTTGTCATTGTGAATCACGCACAATATTTACAATTAAGTTCAATTTCATTGGTTGAACTTTAAGATGAGTCGTGGACATCAAGAAAACATCTTATTTTTGATGAATTTATTTATTAATGTATGTTCGTGATCGCATAGCACACAGCTATGACTCCTCATAATGATCAAATGCCTAATTTACAGTGAAACCTCTAAGTCAGACACCCTGGGGATCTCCCAGGGTGTCCGGTTTAGAGAGGTTTCACTGTATTTCCATCCCACTGGTCTTTCGCATAACCGTTTTAACACTACAGACCTCTATAGCGGTGTTTGCAAACAGTGTAGAACCAGTGTATATGATCTACCTGTTCTTTGGCGCTTTTGTTTCCTGCGAGTTGAATTGGGTTATTGCCCATTATAAAAGTAGTAAGATTATTACTGATCCTACTGCTTTTGGGAGGGGGTCAAGTGATTCTGGTGTGGCGAGAACCTGGCATCAGATCAGGATTATTCTGATTTCAGGACTGAATATATAGTTTTTTTTATTGTAAATATTCAGTTCTGATTTTGGGATTTTCCCCCCATTTGTACATGTACTTGAACATGTACATTTGTACATGTACTTGAACATGTACATGTTCTTGTACAGGTAATATATGGAATTTAGTACTAAACCCATTGACCCGGCCTTAAATGACCTTAGCTGTTGATAGGCCGTTAAACCCCAACAAACAAACGATGACCTACCTGTTGAACAGACAACAACAGAAATCACTCAATCAATCACCTTTCAGGGGAGATAATGCAGGGAGATGAGGTGCTCAAAATAGACGGAAAAAGTTTGGTCAACATCACACTCGAGAAAGCACAGAAAATTCTGGCCGACGCTGAAAAATCACAAAGCGTGAGTGCAAAAATGATTGTAACCTTACCATGATATATGATATGTATGGGTCACACCACAACAAAAAAGGTTAGTGGAAAGTGAGACATACAGTGGGGTCAGAGTGTAAGTGCACACACAAACGAACACGACAGGTTGGTTCCAATCTGTCGTGTTCGTTCATGTGTGCACTTACACGCTGACCCCACTGTAGCGGTCACAATTACAGCGTAGGCATCATCGTAGTAGACGTCGACAATTGCATCCAAATGCTGCATATCTCTTGATCTGCTGGTTGGATCATTACTCAATAGCTTCCTCGCATTGATGTCTACCTACCCAGTGTCATTCGGGTTTTGTGACCTTCACCTTTGTGGGTGAAACACTCACTGGCGATAACCTTGTTAAATCAGATCTTCTTATAACTCTTTGCATGCTAGCGGCGAGAATATCCGCCAAACGAATTAGGAGTATGTTTTATTTCTCTCTGTAAATATGTCTTGAAATTTCATTAGAATTGTGTCCGGATTGTGTCCTCCGGACACAATTCTAATGAAATTCCAGGACATATTCATGACATTTATAAGGAGAAATAAAAGCAAATATAATGAATTGTCATCTGCTATTTTTGAACTCTTTATAGCCCACAAATTTCCCAGCATGCAAAGAGTTAATAAATGCCATATTTCTTGTTAGGTCGACATGATAGCACATAGAAAACCGTAGTCAGATTACCTGTAGATTCAATCAATCAAACAATCCGTTGATTGATCAACCAACCAATCAATCAATCTAGCAATCAATTAGATAATCAAGTAAGTAAGTAACATCTTTATTTGTGGCTGTGACTGGAGAAATGGGGCTTATTTTAAACAATATTTTATTCATCAAATACAAGTGATAAATGATACATGATAACTAATGGGATTTGACCGAAAGCAGAACTTATCGTGGTCATCTCCCATAAAATGGGGCTTATGGGATTATTGACCAGTGTAGCTGCTTATCAAATAGCACACTCCTGTAGCCTGATAACTAGCTATATTGATTGTTAGAAGCATGACGGATGTGCGGATGCACAGGCTGATCTGTATCTACATTTCTCCAGTCACAGCCACATTTATAGAAGAAGCTCAGTTGGCCTAGCCAATCTTTCCCGTGTTCGTCTGTCTATCTACCTGACCAATCGATTGTCTGTTCTTGTCACCAGGTGCTGATTCGGTTTACTGTGGTCGAGTCGGAGTTACGCAACGAAGCCGACGAAATGTAAGTTCTGTAATAACCCTAAATATTCGGACACCATTTGTTTTGGGAAACCCCAATAAAATAGAGGTGTCCCAAAACAAATTGTATCCAAATATATTGTTGCTCTGAAAAACCAGTACCACCATACTAGCCTTAAACATTGGGGCACTTTTTATATGTGTTTCCTAGAATAAATTGTGTCAAAATATTGATGGTTATTATGTGGTGCATGTGCACTAAACTGCCACAATAAACTGAACCTGACTCTCGGATTAACCCTTTCACCCCTTAATAGACTCCTGTGTTAACTATCAGATGACATAATTACCAGTAGTTTGAAAAGAGGTAATTTTCCACACACAAAATTGGGGGTGGGGATTTAATTTTTTTTTTAATTTTGTATACATTATGAAACTATTAACAAACAGTGCAGATCCTGATGAGACGGCTCGTTACGAGCCGGCTCATCTGGATCTACACTGTTTACAAACTTGATGATAGAGGTCTACAGTGGTGAAAGGGTTAGCTACTGAAACAAAGATCAGTAGAAAAACGTGAAACAAAAAATGCATTATTTATTTCAATTCTATCGATAATTATTGAAAAAGTATATGTATTTCCTGCAGGATCTGCTGAGAATCTAATGTGCTAATAATTTGATTTCTATGTGTTTATGGTATTCTATAGTTGTGTAAAAGGGAATGTTTCCATAACGAAATGTGTTTTGATATTGTTTACATGCCACTCTTATTTTATATTGAGCGAGACCTTGACATATGGCCCTTCATATGTGGCCATGCAGGGATTCCGCTGGGGAAAATAAAAAAATAAAAAAATGCCACTTCAAAAAATATAATAAAAAACATTTTTTTTAATTTTTTTTTTATATTTTTTTTTTTTTTTCGAAAATTGTAATTTGTTATCGCCAATTGTTTATTTTTATCGCCAATTGCGAAAGTGGTGATCGCCAGCGGAATCCCTGGCCGTGACTGGAGAGATGAGGATTACAGAATTTGTTGTCGGCCTAGCTCCTGGCCTGCTAGTGCACGTTGTAAACCAAGTATGGATCTACACTGTTTGTTGGAAGCATGACCGGTGTTTCACCGACTGAATGGCAAACAGTGCAGACCGAGATCAGACTGAGCAGGCTTCTCTATGTTCTACATTGGTCACAAAATGTCATTAGTCCCATGTCTCCAGTCACACAAACATATTGGCTCTAATTGTTAAAATTTCATTTTTCTGGTGCCATTTAGAAGTATCGAAGGTAAGGCATGGTTTCACAACCGTCCTATGTCCATACCCCATCACATTTATATCAGACTAGCCATTGTGATTTTCTACCCAAGAAGCTGTGCGATATCGCGTGAAAAGTATTTACAAAAGTTACGATATTTCCTGTAAATGACGTTGATAGTTGATGAAATGTTCAGAGCAAATGCGGAATAGAATTCCGCATTTGCTCTGAGCATTTCGTCAACTTTCGACGTAATTTGCAGAAAATATCACATTTTTCGTAAGTATATTTTCATGAAAAATTGCACATCTTCTTGGGTACAAGATCACATGGCTCGTCTCATATAAAGCATGATCACTTTAATGTCCTATAAAGCAATAGTTGTGCACGTTTACTTTCTCAATTTTCATCGATTAAAAGCACAATACAATGCATGCCCACTTATATAATATTTGATATAGCAACATGTACATGATTGTATGCTCACTCATTTAAAGCAACGTACGAATTCACTTGTATTATTCATATAAACCTGAATGCATGTTCATTCATAATAAAGGGATGGATGCCTGGGCGCCGTTTCACTAAACTTTGTACAGCTAAAATGTTTGTAAGTGCAAAATTATGATTGTCTGTAAATTACACACTAACACTGTTTTCTTGTGAAGAATTATTGGATTTACATTTATTGAGCATAGGCTGCATTTGCAGCCTATGCTCAATAAATGTAAATCCATCAATTGAAATTTCCAGATGATCCTAAATTTGCACTTACGAACATTTTAGTCGTACAAAGTTTAGTTTAGTGTACCCTGACTTCCAATCCAATCAAATCTTAGGCTGTCATCAACAAATACTTTCATAGTATTTCCATCTCACAGTAGCCTATTTCATCAACATTGCAAAGTATACTTATCTAGCAAAGTATACTTTGAGGGAGAAATTTTCAATTTTAGGATAAATTTATTAATTTTTATTATACTGAATTTATTACATTATCACAGCCATTTTGGCATTTTGGCTGTGATAATGTAATAAATTCAGTATAATAATTCTGCTTTACTTTTAATCATCACATATATGCAGTCGTTAGTTCTATATGACGTAATACATTTCGGGAAAAATAAATGATTACTCCCTCAAAGTATACTTTGCTAGATAAGTATACTTTGCAATGTTGATGAAATCGGCTACAGATACTGGTCTTTCGGATGAAACTTGAAACCGAGGTGCTGTCCCTAAATAACCTTAGCCGTTGCTGGGACGTTAAACCCATTATGATTCACTTTCACTCATAATAATAGTAAAACAAGGTAACACGCGGGTTTACTCATGTTTCTGAATTAAGTGATTTATAGCCAGCTGATTTGATTTTTTTTTGTTCTTTAATATTGTGAGTTATTAAAAAACGCTAACATTAGTTTGGTTCAGGGCTTGTCATCATGAAACTTTATGAGTCGTTCTGATGCTAGAAATTGGAGAAAGTGTTACTGATGCTGATGAAATGACAATGCAGTTATTAATGATATGGCTCGTTAATCATTTTGAGCCGGCTCATCTGTATGTTCTAAGGTTATATAATTAATAGCCATTAACTGTAAAGATTTGCTTATGCAACTGAAAAAACATAATTCTTTTTTAAATAATAGTAGTATTAGTAATAATAGTATAGAAATAATAATAGTTTTCTGCATCCTTGCCAAGTTCACCGAAAAAATCATAATTTATCAATGATAGAAAATCCTTAGTCGATGATTGATCATGTGATATTAATCAACAATTCCATGATTAATTGATTAATTAGAACATCAGTACCACACACATAGATGTACATACAATCACTGTGGTATAGACTCGGACTCATTGATATAATGTTAAGGAATGATGCTAGGAAATGGTGTGCTCTGAGTAAATGGATGTAAACAAAGCATCCCATTGGTTGAGAGGCGGGGCCTCTGCTGTCGGCTGAGCAATAGCAGCTATAGTCCATTTCAGAGTGCTACGGATACACAAAGTCAGGTTATTCTAATTTCAGGACTGAATATATTTGTTTTCGATGTAAATATTCTGTTCTGATTTTGTGATTTTCTCCCCAATGCAGCGGGTTGAATACGGGATCGGCCTAAATTGACCTTAGCTGTTTGAAGATAGGCCTTTAAACACTGACAAAGAAACAAAACCAAGTCCTAATTCACTACCGATTGTCACGTACCCTCCTCCGTCTGTTTCAGGACCTACTTCTGATATAGACTATGTAATGTTCGCGCAACAAAGTGACGAAACCGACGTTGATGATCCACCACCAGTGACGCTGATCCAGTGATCCCACCATATACACCTGCCTTATATGAGACAGACACGCCATGTGATTTTGTACACAAGAAAACGTGTGATATCATGAAAAATATTCACAAAATTGACAATATTTTGCTTAAATGACGAAGGATTAAAATATCAGTTTCTGTAAATATATTCATGAAAAATCGCACATGTTCTTGGGTACAAAAGCACAATGATGGTCTAGTAACATAAGGTCGTAACTGCTATGCTTTAGCATAGCATTTACGACCTTATGTTACTAGACCATCGACATGGCGTGTATCGTGTGGCTGTGGCTAGAGAAATGAGGCTCGTGGGCTTTGTGACCAGTATAGCTCCTGATCAAATGGCACACTCCTGTAGCCTGATCAGGATCTATATTGCTTGTTAGAAGCATGACAGGTGTTTCATTGATGGAATATTGGACAGTGCAGATCCTGATCAGACTGTGCGGATGCACAGGCTTATCTGGATCTACAATGGTCGCAAACCTATTTACCCAGTAACAGCCACATGAATACCGGTGGGTTACCGAACTTGAAAAATCAGGAGTAACTTCCCTTAGAATTACTTCCAGGGAGCTAGAAGCATTAGAATTGGCGGTTTTGTACGGCGTGACGTCAAACCGACAACCGCCAATTCTAACGCTGATGATGCCCCCGAAAGTAGTTCTAAGGGAAGTAACTAATAATTTTCCATGATTGGTAATCTATTTATAAGACTTGTCGTGCAGACACTAACAACGGAGGAAAATATACACGATTCCTGCAAATAGATCATAACGAGCCGTCTCGTCAAGATCTGCACCATTTGTAGACATTTTATTATTATTTTTCCTTTATGACTCCCTTTTCTGCATAATGGAAATACTTAGGGGTGAAAGGGTTAAACAGCCTGGAATATTTTCATGATAATTCACACAACATTCACACATTAATGCGGAATACACCTTCACGGATATGAACATTTTAAAATATTTTATTTTTATTTTTGTTATTTCTCAATGAAAATATATGTTGTGACCACTCATTTGAACCGTCTCGAGGAGACGGTTCAAATGAGTGGTAACAACATATATTTCTGAGAAGAAATACAGAAAATAGGGAATTTGTTCCTCAAAAATTTCATACTTCTATAATTGTATCCCGTCATTAATGGGTTGAGACGGTTCAAATGGTGGTCACAGCATATATTTCTGTGCTCATATTTAGGATTTCCACAAACAAAATGTCGTATCCTCAGCATGAAATGGGTTAATGAGTGTCGATTGCAAGAAAGACGACTCTGGATTTTGTACTTTTGGAGTCATTTCACTTTGATGGAATGTTCACCTTGTTGGTTTAGGTCCATGTTCAGAGCACCATATACCTCTTGGAATATTTTCATGATACTTCACACATGTACAGATACTTTCTCTGTTCATTTTGGTTTCATTTAGTTATACAGCATTCTACGATACAAGCTACCGGTTGGGGCATCCGTGTCCCAATTTTTTGTTATTTATAAATTTCACTTTCTACACATATCTGAGGCAGAGTGCTGTTAAGAACGGGTAATTTTGTGAATAACTGCAAATACAGTGTAGACCGTGATGAGATGGCTCGTTGTGTGACGGCATGTCGAGATGTACACCGCCGCCTGCTATAAACTTGCCAATATCTAAATTTATGTGTCCCGCTTGGGTAAATTTCTGTTCATATTTCAGTAATTTCACACATGCATTTCTCTGATGGTCCTCTATCATGCTGCGACAAATCCATGATCCTCGGGTCACCGTTAAGCCCAAGGTTTAGGCCACATACTTCAAAACCTTAACGCTCGGGTAATTTTTTTTTATCATTTCTGTTTCGTTTCACACATGATTTCCTCTGATGGTCGTCTATCATGTTGTGACAAATACACCATACTCCGGCCTATACAAGTTTGTATTTTCAAATATGCCCTGGTTTTCTTTGGGTGCCAGTGGGGGCATTCGTATGCTGACGGGCCACATTTCTAGTTTTGCAATAACTTCCTAATCCCTTGATCCTTGACCAATGTTGATAACATGAGATGAGCCATGTGATTTTGTACCCAAGATGTGCGATTTTTCATGAAAAATGTTTACACAATTTATGTTTTCTGTAAATGACGTCGAAAGTTAACAAGTTCACAGCAAATGCAGAATAGAAATCTGCATTTGCTATGAACATCATCAACTTTCAACATCATTTACCGAAAATATCACACTTTCTGTAAATATTTTTCATGAAAAAATGTTCTCCGGTGCTCCGCCCAAACTGGTGCATTCCATCTGTACCTCAATCAATCAATCAATCAATCACTCAATCAATCAATCAATCAATCAATCAAACTGATGTATACATGTATTTGCCAATATTTAATCAGAAGTGCAATAAAAAAATACTTGTAAATTAAATTAAAGAATCTGTATTGAGTGTTCTGTGACCTGTGTACTTAATTCATGAACGTTGGTTGTCATTTTCACCTTGATATTTATAGGAAAGCTAGAAAATGAAGGGGTCAGTGGAAGACGGGGCCAAGTCCCAGGGATTCCGCTGGGGAAAATAAAAAAATTGGCACTTCAAAAAAAAAAAAAGCAAAAAAAAGAAAAAAGGAATAACCAATAGGATAAAAATAAACAATTGGCGATAAAAAATAACAATTTTCGAAAAAAAGAAGAAAAAAAAGGATTATTTTTTTTCGAAAATTGTATTTTTTTTTATCGCCAATTGCGAAAGTGCCGATCGCCAGATGAATCCCTGAAGTCCCCTTCTTCCACTGACCCCTTCATTTTCGACAGCTCTCTTCTTCGACTGACCCCGTCGGATGTGTTCATAGAACACATATGTCCGTGTTCTATGAACACATCTGAAGAGGTCAGTTGAAGAAGGGGACTAAAAAACAAGGGTTGGAAATACAATATACAACATTCTAAAGTTTCCCATTCTCTGGTTTAATTTATTTACAATACAACAAATACACCTTTACATGCAAACAGACTGATCAGGATCTACACCCTCCCTAACCTGCAGTGTGAAGAATCACGCATCCAAAGATGCCGAGATTGCTAATATAACGATGTAAATCATTTTATTTGGTATGCTATATTTTACCCGAAATAGCCTCTGGAATGTGTATTTTCATGCCAAACATGCTGGTTTGTTTTGTTTCACTAAGTGTTGTGTAGTTTCTGTAAACGCCCAGGAAATGTGTCATCGACTGAAATTGTCGGAATATTAAAGTTACAACGGCCGCAGTGTCTTGTACACAAGTACCGTAGATCGAGTGAATGTCTGGTTGAACACTGAAGTGGAGGCTATATCTGGTAGACTATGGCGTATAAAATAATTGGGTTTAGGCCAGATGGCATGAATATTCAATATGGGAAGACTGGTATTGAACAACACAAAAGGGCTGCAGGCTTACAAAAGGGATCGTTTGCGATCAGCGTAGCCCCAGATCAGACGCAAATATGCGCAGTCTGATCAGGGCCTACGCTGTTCGTAATTCAGTTGATAAAGTAGGCCAACTGCCATTTGTAAAAAATTTAGATCTTAATCGTACCGAGTGAACGTGTAAGAGGACCAAGATCTACAATCGTCGTAAGGCACCTTTTCTCAGCCGGGGGCCCAAATATAGAATCGATGGCGGTAAACTCCACATTACGGTGTAGAATACCAGGCCGAAAGTCGAGCCTACAAAACATTGGGTTTGTAATGTAGCGACTAAAGCCATTGTCGGATGGGCCCTGGATGGGTGAACAAGTTTGGGTGGATTTTGTTTCCGACTAATCTCCATAGATCCTTGCCATCTCGTACGTTCTCACTGCTCGATGGTAAGCGGCATTGCTCGCTGGATGATTAATGGATAATTATAGTGTAGACCATGATCAGACTGCAGATGTACATCCTTGTCTGCGTGTACATAGTTTGCAAAGGCAGTTACGAGGCCATGGTCAGTCGTACGATGGGTACTGCGATGGACCGGTCAAACTTGCCCACGAAGGCATCAGTCACCCTTGGTTGGGGTGCGGCCATGATGTCATGTACCTAGTTGTCATATCCTCCAACAATAACTACCTAGCTAGGAAAGTATTACTGCAAAGAAGAACAATATATTACTTGTGGGTGTATGGCCTTGGGACGGTCAGTGATCAATATGATCCAATAGGACGTTAGGAGCAAACTGTCCAGCAAACATCTTGGACAACACAGCGTTACCAGTTATATGCTTGGCTATTAATGCACTATATATAAGAAAGCCAAAATATATCACTGAAGCAAACGGATTTTTTTTTTGTGTAATTAAGAGTATGATTCGTCAAATATGATGAACGTTTTCTGTCGTACTGACCTAGTGAACAGTGCGTGTTCTGTTCACATTGATGCATACACTGATCGAAAGCTACTCATGTTGCTAACACAATTTGATTCAGCTTATATTTAAGGGTGGCTCGAACACCTTCCATACCCGGATATTGCCAACACAATAAACCTTATTTTATAACAACAGATCACTATAACTGTACAGTGCAGGAAATAAGACTAAATAATGATCTGACCATCAAGTGATTGCAACACAATGTTTATTTCAGCTAAGTATAAGATTACATTTTTTATTAAATTATTTTTTGAGCCAAAACTTCAAGATTCTCTGATAGTTTTTGATAAGGAATCAAATCAAACAAGTCCCATCAAAATCCGACGATGTGACCAACATTTCCTTTAAAAAAAATCGAAGGTGTTTTTTTCCAAAATTTCGGTCACCAAATCCGATTTTGATGGGACTTGTTTTAGTTGATTCCTTATCAAAAGTTATAAAAGATGTCCGCTTTATTTTTGACATATATGGTCTAGTTCAAAATTTATTAACAAAAATGTTACCTACCCACCAAAATGATCTGACCAGCAACAAATTGCAACACAATGCAATTTGTACATTTTTTTATTTTCAAACTTTTCGGTACCATGCTTGATTTTGATAGGACTCGTTTTATTTGATTCGTTGTCAAAACTTGTAAAAGGATACAAATTTATTATTGACGTCGAGTTTGGATGATTCATGCATTGCATGGCATACACCCGCACCCTATATCCCAGACTTAGCAATTGTGAATTATGATTACTTCCGATTTTAAAGAACAGCCGACGTGGACAGAAATGGGGCTGTGACTGAAGAAAAGTAACATACGACATTTGTAACCATTGTAAACCCAGATTAGCCTGCTCCGTCTGCTCAGGGTCTGTATTGTACGCCACAAGTCGGTGAAACCCTCATCATGCTCCTAACAAACCTTATAGATCCTTGCCAGACTGCTAGTGTGTGCTAGCAGATCAGAAGCTTTACAGAGTAAAAGTGTCCCAGCACCAGCAAAGGTCACTTGAGACACGCCATATGATTTTGTTCCTTAGAAATCTAAGATATGTTCCGTAAATGACGTCGAAAGTTGATAAAATTTTCATAGCAAATGCCGAATCATATTCCGCATTTGCTATGAAATTTTCATCATCTGTCGACGTCATTTACAGCAATTCTGAGATTCTTTAAATCTATTTCATGAAATGTTCTTACGTACAAAATCACATGGTGTGTCTCAATTAGAGATGGGGCCTCAGTTTCATGTCTCGTACTATGAAATGTGTATTTACGTCCTTACAGCTGGGATTGAACCCACAACCATCGATGTGGAAGTCCAATTCTCCGTCCACTAGACTGTGAACTTAAGAGGGCCATTGTGGCCCTATATCGCTCACCTGGTTATATATATATATATGCAAGTAAATCCGAGAGAGCTTTATACATTCATTATTCCTACGAGGTGTGGGTCTGGTGATTATAATGGGAACACATTGTTTAAAGATTTAGTCCAACTTTATATGTGGGCCATCTTGGATTAAGTGACGATCTCTAATTTGAAAAATCTATAAATGTTTCACCGAAGTTTGGCCAGCATTGGTCAAGTAGTTCACGAGAATACGTTTGAAATCTCTAATAAGAGGATGACCATTTGACCATTCGGTGGCCATCTTGGATGACTTAATCAACTGCAAAATGATCCAGAGTGATCGTCTCCTCGATACCTTCGATTTGATATATGACATGACCATACTCGGTCGAATGTGAAATTTGACCCCTAGTTGACCCCCCGGGCCACGTCCATATTTGAACCCTGGGTCACATTTTTACAAATCTGAAAGAGCATTGACTGTCGATCATTCCTGTCAAGTTCTGTTGCACTCTGGTGGTTCGTGAGAAGAAGATTTTTTAAAGAATTTAACCTACTTTTCCACGGCCATTTTGGATTAGGCAACAACCTCCAACTTTACAAATCTGACATGGCTCCACCCATAGATCATCACTGTGAAGTTGGACCAACATTGGCGAAGCAGTTCAGGAGAAGAATATGTTTGAACTCTAATTAACGGATGATCTTTTGACATTTTGGCGGTCCCCTTGGATGACATAATCATCCGATTTCAACAAAAAATCAGAGTGATTGTCTTGTCGATACCTTCGATTTGATATATGCCATGAACATATTCATTTAAATGTGAAATTTGACCCCTAACTTACAAATCTGACATGCCTCCACCCATAGATCATCCCTGTGAAGTTTGACCAACATTGGCCCAGCGGTTCATGAGAAAAGATGTTAGAAATCTCTAATAAAAGGATGTCCTTTCGGCAGCCATCTTGGATGACGTAAGCATCCTATTTCAACAAAAAATACTCTTGAGTGATTGTCTTGTCGATACCTTCGATTTGATATATGGCATAACCATATTTGGTCAAATGTGAAATTTGACCCCTACTTGGCCCATTTTTGACCCCGGGGCCACGATTTTAACAAATCTGAAACAGCATTGACTATCGATCATTCCTGCCATGTTTCATTGAAATTGGCCCGGCGGTTCATGAGGAGATGAGTTTTAATAATTTGACCTACTTTTCCACGGCGGCCGTCTTGGATTATGCGACAACCTCAATTTTATAAATCTGATGTGCCCTACCAATAGATCATCCAACATTGGCCCAGTGGTTCTTGAGAAGACGTTTGAAAGTGTGGACGGACGACGGACGGACGATGGACGAAAAATAAGTAACTATACATATCTAAAATAAACATTGTGTAGCAATTTGCTGATGGTTAGGTCATTATTTAAGTCTTATTTCCTGCACTGTTACAGAGACCTGTTGTTATAAAATGAGGTTTATTGTGTTGGCAAGACGTGTAGCTTTCGATCAGTGTATGCATCAATGTAGGTCGATTGAGAACACTAACTTAGCACGACGAATCATACTCGTGAAATTTATATATGCTTAAATGATATATTTCAGTTTTCTCAGATGCAGTGTATTATCTTAACATATAACTGTGATGACGCAGTGTTGTCCAAGATGTTTGCTGGACCGAGTTCGCTCCCAATGCCCTATTGGGTGATATTGATCACTGACCTTCCAAAACCATACACCCGCATCTCTTCTATATAGTTCTATATATCTCTCATATAGTTCTTCTTTGTAGTAATACTTTCCTAGGTTAATGTTTAGTAGAATATGATGACAAAGTACATGACATCACAGCTGCATCCCAACCACGGCTGTCTGATGCCTTCGTGGGCGAGTTTGATCGTTCCATCGCAGTACCCATTGCATGACTGACCGTGACCTCGTAATAGCCTTTGCAAACAATGTAGACCCAAGCAAGTGTCTACATTTGTACAGTCTGATCAAGGTATACACCGTTTGTCATTCCGTCATTCCATCCATTAATCACCCAGCGAGCAATACAGATAGATTACCATCGAGCAGCGAGACCGTACGAGATGGCAACGATATATGGACATCGGTCGGAAATGAAATCCACCCAACTTGTACACCCATCCATGGCCCATACATCACTGTACCATACGTCAGTGGCTTATGTCGCTACATTACAAACCCAAGGTCTTGTAGGCTCGACTTTCGGCCTGGTATTCCACACCGTAATCTGGAGTTAACAGGCATTGATTCTATATTCGGGCCCCCGGCTGAGAAGTTACCTTCCGACATTCACAGCGTTCATCATAGATCTTGGTCCTCTTGCACGTTCACTCGGTACGATTAGGATCTAATTTTTTACAGATGGCAGTTAGCCTACTTGATCGACTGAATTATGAACAGCGTAAGCCCTGATCAGACTGCGCATCTCTGGGGCTACGCTGATCGCAAATACAGTAAGATCCTTTTTGTAATCCTACAACTCATTTCTTGTGTTATTGAGTTTCATCTAGTCTTCCCATATTGAATCTTCATGCCACCTGGCCATTAACCCGATTATTTTATACGTTTTAGTCTACCAGATATAGCCTCCATACTTCAGTGTTCACACCGACATTCACTCAATCTACGGTATTTGTGTACAGGACACTGCGGCCGTTGTAACTTTAATATTCAGACAATTTCAGTCGATTGACGACAAATTTCCCAGGTGTTTACAGAAACTACACAACTCTCAGTAAAACTACACAAACCAGCATGTTCACATGAAAGTACACATTCAAGAGGCTATTTCAGGTAAAGTATAGCATACCAAATAAAAGGATTTACCTCGCTTTATTGGCAAAACGTGGAAAATATTTTGAAATTGGCGACATTTGTGGTCACAAGATTTAGCACACTATAGCATACGTGATTGACTTGAAACTTCATACGTTCTTATTTAAATCCATATTTTCATTCGCTAGTCCAACAGTTTAGCCCTCGTGACCATTGTAAAGGGTAAATGTCTTTTACATATATGTTGATTTAATGCTTTCACCCCTAAATAACTGGAATAGATTCATCTGTGTTCATGTTTAGACTGTTCCATTATTCACCCAAGGGATAATTTTGTAAAAACTACATTGCAGTTATTAAGGGGTGAAAGGGTTGAAGGATATTCAAATCAATATGTGATTTTTTTGTTTTATTATAGGAATGAATGGCCTTTTTGTGGAATTTATCGGGGTATAAACTTGGAAAAGTCGCGGGAATACTGGACGAAGGCCAGAAGGCCTCGTCCAGTATTCCCGCGACTTTTCCAAGTTTATATCCCCGATAAATTCCACAAAAAGGCCATTCATTCCTTATAATTCCAGCATTTGAAATAAATTCATAAAGAAAATGTGTTTATTTTTCGTTTTCTTAAGAATTATTTTAACTGCGCCTCACGGTTACGGAAAGTAGTTCGGCATGGAGTTTACTGGGATATAAATTCTGGACAGAGACTTGCTACGGACCAATCAAATGTTAGGGAATTGTGTAAATATTTTTGTGCTGGAATTATAGACTGCACATAACCTAGATCAGCCAAATTAATAAAAATACAAGGTGTTTGTGTTTTATCTTATTAAATAGCATCACAGACTGTGATAAACAGGGGAGATACTTTGTTAATTTCTGCTATTACTTTAACAGGAAACAAGATTTCCGACACATATCAAGTTTTATATACACGATACAAATTACAATTAAACTATGTTTTAACTAGTTGGCTTTACTTATATTTTTTCTACGCATATCTGAGACACAGTGGCTTTATTTTGGCAGAAGTGATTTCTAAAAATACAATAGTTGGTGTCATTGACGTAGAAAATTATCATTTGGGGGAAGATTGCGGATCAACATATCACTTATTACCGTAGTAACCCTAAATATTCAGACATCAATTGTTTGGAATTTTATAGGGGTTTCAAAAAACTAATTCCATCCAAATATATTTGATAAACCAGTACAACGATATTACCGGTAACACACAACATTGAGACACTCTTTGTCGCGGGAAACTAGATATTTATAAATGTTTCCAAGATAAAATATATCCAAATATTTTGGGTTATCACGGATATTGTCTGATTCCAAGAAGCCTTCTTTACATTCCACTAAATAGAGAATACCAGGCTAGTGTCTTTTGATATGAAAGTTTATCAGGCAAGGCTAGGAAACGAGTAGGAATTCCGAGGCTCGCCTACCTTTTCCGAGCCGAGCCTGATAAACTTGAAATCAAGACACTAGTCTGGTATTCTATATATCAGGTAACATTTTATGGTAAAAAATGAACATGTTGCATCATTACACGGACGTCCTTCGGTAACATCACGTGACGTCATCCGACCAATGGAATGTCAGTTTCCCTTTGTTGTAACCCGGATGTTTGTATCGGGTCAATCAATGCCTGATACAACAATATGTTATCAGTTAGTACATATTTGCTCAATACAGGACAGGTCACCTGATAAGCCACAATAGTAATCGTCTACAAAACATACGCCAGCACACAGCCAACTTCATAGTTATTGTCCCAGGCCAGCTCGACATCGAACTGCCAGACAATGGCAATCAATCAAAGGGAGATAATCCACAATCAATCAATTTAACACTCACTGCTGTCCGATTCCTAGAGTCCTTCTTTACATTCAGCCGAGGAGCCACAATAGCAACACCAGACACCCTGGACACAGCCAACTTCATAGTTCCAGTCTCAGAAGATTTCCACATCCAACTGCCAGAATATGGCAATCCATCAAAGGGAGATAATCCACAATCAATCCATGTATCACTCACTAAATATGTCCAGAACAAAGGGAGATAATCCAGGAGTAATCACTTATCACTCACTGTTGACGTCTAGAGTAACCTCCCTCTACAGTTAGCCGATCCACTATAGTAGTACAGGAAATACCTGGCACACTACCAATTTCATAATTATCAAATCAGCAAATAATGGCACTGTTGTAAGGGAGATAATCCATTAATCGCTAGAGTAACCATACCAGCAGTACAGGACTTTCCCTGGCACGCTGCCAACTGAAACCATTGTCCCAGGTGACCTCAACACAGAATCGCCACAGTAAGGTAGGTAATCCATATCATGCACTGTTGTCGTCTAGAGTAACCTCCCTTTGCAGTCTGCTGATCCACACTGGAATTTCCCTGGCACGCTGCCAACTTTGTCACTATAGTCCCATGTGAACTCGAGACCGAATCACCACAGTAAGATAGATAATCCATATATCACTCACTCTTGTCGTCTAGAGTAACCTCCCTCTGCAGTCAGCTGAACCACAATAGCAGTGCAGGACTTTGTCCGGCACACTACCAACTTTGTAATCATAATCCCAGGTAAGTTCGGTACCAGCACTAACATACCTGAAATATACAAAACTTGTACCTTAATTAAGGAGTAAAACCATGGGCTGTTGCACTTACTGTAGTGTGAAAAACATTAGGTCTGTATAAACTGTATCGGGTCAATCAATGCCTGATACAACGAATTTATGGACAGTGTAAATATAAGATGCTAAACCACAGGTGACGGAAAACATCCCATGAAATTGTCTTCTAGTCAAATTATAAGGTCAGCAGCACAGTGAAACACATATCTTTTACATGATAGAAATGGGTAGCTTACTATACGAATGGACGTTAAGTATTTAACAAAAGACATCATTCAGTGTCACAGTGCTGTTTATCGGGATAAAAAGTACCCGGCGTGTGCCTGTGGTATAGCACTAGTTTTGTCACCGCATCATCCCGATAACAAACTCGTCGAAATGCATGGTCAGATGGTAAATTACAGGTGAGATTAATACTACCTTCTGTCTGTTCCACATGTTGCTGCCGACAAACTTTTGGCTTTTCAATTATAAATACAGTGTTATTGGTTTTTATTGATTTTATTGCGAATTTTTTTTTCAAATTTAACATCGGGGTTAAAGAGACATTTTGCGGACCGATTTTTAAAATCAAACTTTTGTTTTCTTATTTACATCATTTTCAAACTTTCTAGCCAGGTTTCAGAGTAAATTTCCATATTTTATTTTTACTCCTCCCCCAGCTGCTCCACCTCCTTTTCCGCTATGTTAAATTCCCACAAGAAAATTGTTTTTTCACAATAAAATAATATTCGATGGAATTTGGTATTAACATAATTTTTTTGGGGAGGGTGCTCACATTTAAATATTTTTTAAGATTTAATGTGTTTAATAGACAAAACATTCAATGGCAGCAAAACATGGAACAGACAGTTAATAGGAGAGATCACTACAGCTATATGAAGCGAAGTAATAAAAGATCAACTTACCGTCTGGCGAAGAACGCGATCCACGGGAACCTGAGATCGTGTGTGTCCACAAACACATTCTGCACATACGCACATGGTGAACAGCTATGCTGCAATGGAGAATGGCGATGTGTTAACCCATTCCATGCCAATTTCTTTTTCTATTTTCTTCATTTCTCAATGAAAATATATGCTGTTACCACTCATTTGAACCGTCTCGCTGAGACGGTTCAACTGAGTGGTAACAACATATACTTTTGATGAGAAATAAAAATTCACATTCACAGGTACATGTACCGTATCTCAATTTACAAACATTTCTTTTCTTCATTTCTCAATGAAAATATATGTCGTTACCACTCATTTGAACTGTCTTCCATAATATATTCAGATTATCAAATTTTCAACATCGTAGCATACGTACATTTAGATATTGGCCTCTTTTTCCCAATCTATATTCAGATTATAAATATCTAAAGTAGAAAATGGCATTCCAAAATATTCAGGTGGTGAAATATCTAAAGCAGAGGATGACATACGCACATTTAGATATCGGTCTATATTTCCCAAACTATATTCTGATTATCAAATATCTACAGTAGAGAATGACATCCCAGCATACATACATTTAGATATCGGCCGATATTTCCCTTCGACTTGGCGTCCATGATGTAGCACTGCTGGTCGTCACTGAAAAAATCTCGCGAGCTCGCCATTTCCATACTGTCGTCTTGGTCCTCAACTGGAGAATAATGTCCGGACCATGGATTATCTCCTTGCCACATATACAGTATGTCAGGGACATGGATTATCTCCATACCATATGTCCGGGACATGGATTATCTCCCTAGCCACATATACAATATGTCCGGGACATGGATTATCTCCCTAGCCACATATACAATATGTCCGGGACATGGATTATCTCCCTTGTTACATATAGAATACCAGGCTAGTGTCTTTACACAAGTTTATCAGGCAATTCCTACCGTTTCCGAGTCATATGAACTTGTATTTCCGAAATCCCGCTTTATCGGTTTATGCAAAAAGTGCAGATCCACATGAGCCGGCTCGTAACGAGCCGTCTCATCAGGATCTGCACTTTTTGAAAGTAATTTTAATATTTTTGAGAACAAAAACACCCCCTTTTCATAAATGGACGAACTTGAAAATCATTTTGTGACCATTGGATTGGTCGGAACATTAGCATATCACAGTCCATTTAAGGTACTTATGGTTGAAAGGGTTAATATGTGTGGCTGTGACTGGGGCTTATTTGATTTGCGATCAAATAACACATTCCTGTTAGAAGCATGGCGGCTGTTTCAGTGATGGAATGGCGAACAGTGTAGATCCTGATCAGACTGCGAATGCACAGGCTGATCTGGATCTACATTGGTCGCAAAATACATAAGCCCCATTTCTCTGGTCATAGCTACATATGAAGAATACCAGGCTAGTGTTTAACAGACAATACTAGGAAATATGAAGGAAATCTGAGGCTCGTATGATAAACTTGTTATTAAAAGACACTAGCATGGTATTTTATTTATCAGGTAATGTATTCTAAACGATGGCCAAATATAATATGTTTTTTGTTGAAAAAAACGCAGACTTGTTCATGTCATTCGATAATGAAATGTGATGCCATTCGACCAATGGAACGTCAGTGCGAGTAGTTGTGACCAGGATATACGCATTGAAGTTGGAATCATCCCGCTTACTTCAGTGGCTTGGCTGGTGTCAGGTTACCAAACCGAGTGGCCGTAGATCTGCCTGAATCGTAAATCATTGGAGTTGGAATTGTCCCAACTTACTCATAATTTCCTTCTGTGGCTTGGCTGGTGTTCAAGTTACTAAACCGAGTGTACGTAGAATGGCCTGAATCGTAAATCATTGAATTGGTATTGTCCCGACTTACTTCTGATTTCCTTCTGTGGCTTGGCTGGTGTTCAAGTTACTAAACCGACCATAGGTAGAATGGCCTGAATCGTAAATCATTGAATTGGAATTGTCCCGACTTACTTGTGATTTCCTTCTGTGGCTTGGCTGGTGTTCAAGTTACTAAACCGAGCGTAGGTAGAATGCCCTGAATCGTAAATCATTGAATTGGAATTGTCCCAACTTACTTATGATATCCTTCTGTGGCTTGGCTGGTGTCAGGTTACCAAACCGAGCGGCGGTAGATCGGCCTGTCCGTTTCTTCTTGGTGTCTCCGTCAGCTTCCTTGCTCGCAGCCCTTGTAACTGAAACAGTAAACACTGAAAATGAGAAGTACCGGTAATCATTATAGGAATGAATGGCCTTTTTGTGGAATTTATCGGGGTATAAACTTGGAAAAGTCGCGGGAATACTGGACGATGGCCGGAAGGCCTCGTCCAGTATTCCCGCGACTTTTCCAAGTTTATATCCCCGATAAATTCCACAAAACGGCCATTCATTCCTTATAATTCCAGCATTTGAAATAAATTCATCAAGAAAATGTGTTTATTTTCCGTTTTCTTAAGAATTATTTTAACTGCGCCTGACGGTTACGGAAAGTAGTTCGGCATGGAGTTTACTGGGATATAAATTCTGGACAGAGACTTGTTACGGACCAATCAAATGTTAGGGAATTGTGTAAATATTTTTGTGCTGGAATTATAAAATGGCCGGAAGGCCTCGTCCAGTATTCCCGCGACTTTTCCAAGTTTATATCCCCGATAAATTCCACAAAACGGCCATTCATTCCTTATAATTCCAGCATTTGAAATAAATTCATCAAGAAAATGTGTTTATTTTCCGTTTTCTTAAGAATTATTTTAACTGCGCCTGACGGTTACGGAAAGTAGTTCGGCATGGAGTTTACTGGGATATAAATTCTGGACAGAGACTTGCTACGGACCAATCAAATGTTAGGGAATTGTGTAAATATTTTTGTGCTGGAATTATAAAATGTTACTAGTCAATCTCCAGAGCTCCAGATAAGTTTTGTATCTAAAGAGTATTACAGTCCCACCTCCCATAACGGCCACCTCCCAGCAACGGCCACCTCTCTTCAACGGCTGGCTGTTGTAGAGAGGTTGGACTGTATACCTCGAGATTTCAAATTCAATGCGTATTTTACTTTTACAAATGCATTATTGATTTTCTTCCTTATTAAATAGGGAACAAATGACGAAGAAAAGAACACATTTAAAAATTCACTTATTCACACTGTTTGCTTTTCGCAGTTCAACTAAAGTAAATGTTCAACTTTATTACAGTATTTCCACTACTCAATTTGAAAATCAATGCGTATTTTCTCATTGCTGTGAGTATTTTTCACTCCCACTTTTGATAATCAGTGTGTATTCTGCTAGTGTGCAAACACCAATACGCACCTTGCAAAGTATACTTTTCTAGCATATAGTATACTTTTCCTGAAATGCATTATTTCATATAAAACTAACAAATGTATATATTTCACGATTAAAAGTATGCAGAATTATTATACTGAATTTATTACATTATCACAGACAAATTGGCTGTGATAATGTAATCAATTCAGTATAATAAAAATTAATAAATTTATCATAAAATTGAAAATTTCTCCCTCAAAGCATACTTTGCTACTAAAGTATACTTTGCAATGTTGATGAAATCGGCTACAGGAGCTCTGCAGTCTGTGTATGTTTCATGTACAGCGTAAAAACTAAGATCCAAACCTCTGGGATACCAGGCTGAATTTGCAGTGTTCCCCCATACAGTGTTTTGTTATCTTAATTTTATCATGCAAGGCTCAGAAACATGCAGGAATTCCGAGGCTTGTCGAGGAATTCCTATGGTTTTGGTCCGAAAATGATAAACTTACCATCAACAGACTTGACCATGCCATTCAATTTATCAGGTAATGTTTTCAGCAAATATGACTTGTATACTCAACAAAACTAGAAACGTCCCTGTTTTATAGCCGGTGTAGCTCTGTCTATGTATGTACCACATGTTCAAAGTACATGTATTTTAAACCGTGGCGATGTTCAGAATACGATCGTGTAGAGTTTAGCCGATACACACGGTTTACATAGCGGCCAGTGACCGGAACGTTGATTTCCACTTTTTGCACGTGCACCCTATACTTGTCATCGATAAGGTGATTCAGTTCATGTCGTACCATTCATGCGATAGGGGCTATTCGGAAAATTAAAAAACTTTTTTAATTTTTCACTGTTTTCGATATGCCACGGCTTTCCGAAAACGAGCGAAATCAGGCAATTGGGATGCTTGCGGGTGGGATGGCCGCCAGGGCGGTCGCGCCTCGGTTTGGTTGCTGTCGGAAGACGATTGATCGTCTTGCAGCCCGGTACCAGCAGACTGGGGCTGTTCACGACCGGCAGCGACCTGGTAGGCCTCGTGTAACGACGGCTAGAGCCGATCGTTACATTACGTTGACGCACTTACGTCAACGTCGATTGGCAGCCACAGTCACTGCTAGGCGATACGGTGTCTCAGGGCAGACCATTCGCAACCGGTTACGTCGTAACGCCCAACCAATCCGGGCACGCCGCCCGTACACTGGTCAGATAATGACCCAACGTCACCGTGCTGCCAGACTGTTATGGGCGCGACGTCATCTGAACTGGAGAAGGGCTGACTGGAACCGAGTTTTGTTCACCGATGAATCTCGGTTCACAGTTAGTCATGCTGACGGTATACAGGCGTAAAAATGAAAGATTCACCGATTGTTGCATTGTTGAGAAGAACAGGTTTGGGGGAGGGAGCGTAATGGTCTGGGGTGGGATCATGGGAAACCGAAAGACAGATTTGGTTGTTGTACAGGGCAACATCAATGCACAACGTTATGTTGCAGATGTGCTAAATGCACATGCCTTACCATTTATCCGTCAGCATGGTCCTGGTGTGACATTGATGCACGACAATGCCCGCCCTCACGTAGCCAGGGTCACCACTCAATACTTACAGCAAAACAACGTCGACGTCATGCCATGGCCCGCGGTCTCCCCGGATCTCAATCCCATTGAGCACATATGGGATGAGCTGGGCCGCAAAGCACGAGCTAACCATCAGATTGACAATGTTCGCGATCTTACACGGGCGTTACAACGGGAATGGAGGAATTTGCACAACGCACTGGTATTGCGTTACGTCACGTCGATGCGGCGTAGGATCATTGCATGTATTCATGCAAATGGTGGCCACACTCGGTACTAACGAGATTTACTGAATTTGCCACATTACTTTTTGAAATTCCATCTCTAAACATTAAGTAACACATTTCTGAGTTTTTGTGATTTTTTATTTTGACCCCTACCGCCCTTGGCCGGTTATCTCTCGAATATTTAACAAGATATCCAAATGCAATTTATTGGCTTTGATACAGAAATGAATGAACTTGTTTTTCCATTTTGATTTTTAAAAGTAACCCTTTTGGTTTTTGATGAATCTTTCCTTAAACATGGAGGGACGTTTCTAGTTTTGCTCAGTATAGTAAACTTTGTTTCTTTTTGGCTTATTGGGCCGTGAACAAACTTTGTCAAATGGCAAGTTCCGGCACGCTTCATGGTATGGAAAATTTGCCATGTGACTGGGCATGTTCATCACAGCCAGATATGTAGTCACAGCTCCAGATAAGCTGCGTATTTGCGTAAATACCCAATTAAAATTGCCAAAAACCCAATTGAAATCAGAAGTAGTGAGTATCAAACAGCAATGAAAAATTTCTGGTATCTTTAACAATAAACAGACCACAAATATAGCATATTTTCTTATTTTTCCTTGAAAACACATCTTGGTATTTCATTAGAATTGTCTCCAAGGACTCCAAGGACCATTCCAATGAAATACCAAGATGTGTTTTCATTTAGAAGCAAACTATTGAATAAGTGCAGTCTGCTGATGTGTAAACAGTAGTGTGATTCTATTTTACACAATTAAAATTTTGAAATACCCAATTGCTTCAGAAATGATGGAGTGACAATACTCAATTACTAATTCCTTATCTGGAGCCCTGTGTAGTGATTTATTCACGCGTCAAATACTCACTGTTTGTTTTATTATTGAAACACCAAAATTTAGAAATTTTATTATTTTTCCATAGTATGAAATGCCTTTTTTTTCAGAAATTACCAATTTGACTAACCAACTCAAACAAAAATATGTAGATATAACACTGGATATGCAAGATTTTCAAAGATGTTCAATGCCCTCTGGCGATCACACTTCGGATGCCTGAATGACAACATTTTTTTCCACAGAAATTGTGATGTAAAAAAAATAAAAATAAAGAAGCACAATTTTCGGTAAACTTGAGGACAAAAATTGTGAAAATTAAGCTGCTGCTATAAAAAAATATATGGGAAAATGTAGATATTTTGGATAGAATTGTGAAAGGGGCCTTCTGTGGGCGGAAATTTTATCAGGGGGGGGGGAAAACGCTGCAATGCATGCATACCTTTATTGGGTTTCGTGTCAATGACAATCAAGTCGGGCAGGTCGTCATTACTCTGGTTTGACGGTGTTTTATCTCCATTGTCTTTCTTGTTTGTTTGTCTGTCAACAATATAGAATATACCCATAGTGATTGGAAAATATAACATTTAACCCATGAGTGAGTGGGATAAATTTTATAATTTCTAAACACTATGGGTATGTTTTCTTTACACCATATTTAAAACCATTTGGATTATTTTCTTGCTCATGTCGTCGAGGACTGATTGGCGCCAGCAGACACGCACATAATTGCGTTTGCAAACGTGAAAAAATATACACACTAGTTAAAGTGAGCAGGGATTCACGTATACCCCCAGCTGCTGCCTGAACCGACAAATAAAAACTTTTAACGCAAATATATAGAAAGTAATTTGACCTTGACCTTGGACATGAAAATATGGATGATGATAAGGACGTATACGAAGTTTGAAGTCAATCAGACTTGCCGTTGCAGAGATAATGGGTACTCAAAAACTATAACGCGAATCTTACAGACGCAAAGTAATTTGACCTTGACCTTGGACATGAAGGCCGCATGAGTGTGGTATGGAACGAAAATATGGATGATGATAAGGAACTATTGAAGTTTGAGGTCAATCCGACTTACCGTTACAGAGATAATGGGTACACAAAAACTTCAACGTGGACGGACGGAAAAACAGACGGACAACCGGACGGACAGAATAACTAAAACTATATACCCCTCGACATACGTATGCCGGGGGTGTAACGAGTGGGACAAATGTTATATTTTCTAAACAGTATGGGTATATTGTCTTTACACCATATTTAAAACCATTAATATACTGGATTATATCATAGTGCTTAGAAAATTTCAAATTTATCCCACTCATGTGTTATTTATTTCGCGTTTGCAAACGGGGGTGAAAAGGGGGTGGTATTTTTCGTCACGAGCCGGCGCATCTGGATCTACACTGTTTGCAAACACCGCTGTAGAAGGCTGTAGTGTTGAAAGGGTTAATATATGTTTTAGTAACGATACATGCATGAATGACACGAGTAAAATAGTATAATTTTGAATGCTTTTTTTTATCACAATTTTATGATTTGACAGTCTTTTGCTCTGTTTAACCCTTTCAATGTAAAGATGAATAGGCAGAGGACGGATCAATGGAATCCCTTTACACAACTAATTCACCAACTGATTTGTTATATACAGTCAAATAGAAGAGAACAATCTGGCCTATGTTCACAGGTGGTCTTTGTTGGCAGGTTCATTTATGAAGTCATGTGATAATTGGGAAAACAGAAGCATGGCTGCTATAGACAAGTATTTGCTATTCAGAGGAGACCTTTAGCACAGGTTCGACTGTAGTTATTATTTATTTATTTAATGGTGCTTAAAGGCCGGGTTAGCAGGGTTGAATCGTGTATTTCATCTGCACTGATGTAGGGAAAATGCCAAAATCGGAACTGAATATTTACAAGTACAGTCGAACCTGTGAACAACGACCGGCAAAGGGAAGTGGCCAAAGTGGTCGTTGTTGACAGGTGGTCGTTGTTCCAAGGGTAGAACATTTTCCCGGTTTCACAACAAAGTCGGCCATGTGTTTAGCATTCTATTGTAATCTACAGTGAAATCACAATGGCTCGAAATGCCACGGGACCGCACATTTTGTTCGAATGATCGCATCTTTCGAGCCATCGCATCTTTCGATTTTGTTATATTTGCCGACTACTGTACCCGTCGGATTTAGGAAATAAAGAAAGCACAATAGAATGCATCCATGTTTTAGATGATAATAATATTTATTTGCAGATTAATTATCATGCGAAATTAAATAAACTACATGTGTTTACAAAACTGTCTTTATTTCAATTATTATCAAAGTCGAAACGGAGAAAAGGTCCAGTATTCACTATAAATAGCGGCGCACATAATTAATGCAGCAGGTGGTTGTGACGTCACTCGAAACAGTGGTATTTTCAATGGGCGTTTTTCGTTGTATCTCCCGGGTAGCCTCTCGAATATCACGGGAGTTAAAAAGAAAAACAACCAATGACTACGACAGACTCTATTAAATACTCCGAGTGGACGAAACCCAGAATATTTAATAAATCGCCGTAGGCCGTTGAGCTGTTATGGGACACAAAACAACAACAAATTAAGAATACAATAACTTTTATTTCACAAATAATGTACAAGCATACCAATAAATAGTTTCCACAAATTATGTTGAAAGTTTCCGAATAATCTAATATAGAATTCACAAAATGATTGCCATCAACAACGTTAACGATCAAATTGCACCACTTTAGGCAATTAACTGCACTTGAAAAGAAATCACATTTCACAGACAGGTAGAGTGTGGCTCGGCCTTTGATCGTAATAAGTCGGACGCGGAGGTGTGATAATTAGCCAAACGTTAACTTCGACATCAATTTCGAGTCATCGTATAGCAAAATAGCGTTAAATGTGTCCGCGGGACTTGACAATTGCTTCGAGCGATCGCATTTTTCGAGGAGTTGCATTTCGAGCCATCGCATGTAAAATACATTAAACATATTGGGAAAATTATCGGGACTGCGACGCAATTTCGAGCGAGCCCGACATTACGAGCCATCGCTGTATATGCATGCATAGAAAACGTCTTGCCTGTATACACTTCCACCTGACAATTCGCTATTGCACGATCGTGGAGTGTATCTGCTTTTCATCAATTAAAAAATGCATGAAAATGGCTAAAATAGTCAATTTATTTTGTTTTGTCATCTTGTTGTTATTGTTCTGAACCCAGCATCGCTTTGGAAATTATATACAAAGGGGAGTAATTATCTTCACGATAAGTATATCCCGCGGCTTGCTTTGGTGCACCATTTAATAGCTTGTCGTAATTACATGTAAGTGATTTAATTTAGCATGACCATTCGTATTTTGTTTTCTTATTCTCAATTTCACACCATCAGTTGAAATTAATAACGGTCATATAGTCTTTATTAAAACGATAGCCTATGTGGCGCGGCCTGTGAAAACCACGAGTTTTTTGTAACAAAAATATTTCATTGAATGTGTCAAGTCGAGTAACCCACATGAGCTAAGTGTCCAAATCAGGAGAGAACACCAGGATTATTTGCTTTCTGTCCAATGTATACTATCCTGGTCAAGCACGAATATTTAAGCAGCCTATGACGAATTGGCAATGTCCGCTGACGTAATTACTGATGTTTTAAATTAGAGATACGCGAGCATTGTAAACCATGGGCAGACTACGCGAATCCACTGCCTGGTCTGGCCGCTAATGCAATAAGCCGGGATTTGTTGGAGATCGAGACACAATTCATATAAACACGTTTGTCGTGTCACTTTAGACTGGTTCCCGGTCGCTAGAAATAACGCTAGGCTGCGCATCCGACAGGGTACCAGTCTAGTGTGGACTACGTGACTGATGTCAGCAACCGCATGTATTGATCTTTGATATGGCCTTGTGCCCCGCGGTGTGAAATTTACACTTGACACGCGAGGTGTGTTTGAAGTCTTAGACTTGTCACTGTAGACGAATCAGCATCGTGTAAACACAGTTTGCCAGCTAATGATGGAGTTTTATGACTTGCGTGGAATTGCATCATGCCTATTGGAATACACGACACAGATCATATATCGGGAATTACCGTTAATGGAGTTTTGCAATATTTTTAATGGAAAATGTTTAATGTTGCCAAAATGACACCGACCATATCGGGCAAGGTAAATGTTTTCAAAAGAATGCGAATGTAATTGATGACTAATTGGTTACGACCAGTTGCAATTCAGATGATAGTGACCAGATTTTGATGAAAGGAAAATAGCGATTGTGGTGCTATTTTTTTTGCTGACAGAAACATGACATGGTCGCTGTTCACATACAAAAATGCTGTGTGGGAATGAAAATAGCTGGTCGCTGGTCGCAGTTCGGGGGTGGTCGTTATTCAAAGGTCTTATAAAGAACAAAATTGGACGGGGGGGTTTTAACTGGCCATTGTGGACAGGTGGTCACTATTCCCAGGTGGTCGTTAACACAGGTTCGACTGTACATATATATATATTGAAATTAGAATATCCTTATCTGGTGCCAGATCCTCACCACACCAGAGTCAACTTACTTGAAAACTGGTTGAATAACAATGACATCTACTATACCTTGTTGTATACGCCTTCTCTGCAACACCTCTCTCACCTCTACCTTGTTTACTCTCCTTGAATGACCTGTAACAATGGACACAATATGTTGTAACTATAGAAACAATATGTTGCAACTATGGAAACACTATGTTGTTACTACATGTTGAAACAATGGAAACATTATGTTGTTAATATGGAAACAATATGATGATACAGGAAACACTGTCTTAACCATGATGGAAACAATCTGTTGTAACCGTGGAAACAATCTGTTGTAACCATGGAAACAATTTGTTGTAACTATAGAAATATTGTGTTGTTACTATGGAAACAGTATGTTGAAACTATATGAAAACATTATGTTGTTACTATGGAAGCAATATGATGATACTGGAAACACCGTCTTAACCATGGAAACAATCTGTTGTAACCATGGAAACAATATGTTGTAACCATGGAAATAATTTGTTGTAACTATATAAACATTATGCTGTTACTATGGAAAACATGTTGTTACTATGGCAACAATATGATGATATTGGAAACACTGTCTTAATCATGGACATAATCTGTTGTAACCATATAAGCAATGTTATAACCAGGGGGCAACAATATGTTGCAACTAAGGAAACAATATGTTGTAACCATGGAAACAATATGTAGAAACCATGGAAACAATATGTTGTAACCATAGAAACAATATGTTGCCATAATGACAACAGTAAGTTATAATAATGACAACAATGTGTTGCAACTATGGAAACAATGTATGTTAACTATGGAAACAGTACAATGTAACAATGGAAGCAACATATTATAACCATGGAAACAATATATTGTAGCTATGGAAACAGTATGTTGTAACCATGGAAATAATTTGTTATAACTATGGAAACACCATGTAGTACTATCTAAAGACTATGTTGTAATCCTAGAGACAATATGGTGTAACCATGAAAACAATATACAAACAGCCAGCTATCTGTTATGTAAGGATAAGAATATTCATGAATATCAAGATCTATATTTCCTTTGTACTTACTCATCGGAGTCGTCACTCTCAAAATCTTCTTTGTCGTCATTCTTCTCCTCTTCGTCCAAATCAGTGACGTCACTCTCGTATCCCTCCTTCAGTCGCTCGACCACCTCGATATAATCCAGCTCGGCCAGATATTCGTCCCCATACTGCTGACCGTCCTCATTGGCTCCCTGGTCTGTGAGGAGTTGGCCCGCATATATACAGATAAAGCCGCCCTTCGGAATGTCATCTAGGCACCGTAGACCCCAGCCACTATGGACAATAGGTGACAGTTTAATACATGTGATGCACCAAGTGGAAACTTCCCTATTACGACATATAAAGAAAATTACTAGGATGTGAAAGTGGAAGTGAAAGGGTTTAACAAGGATTTGAAATAAAAATAAAAATGAAATAGCACAAAATAATAATGACATCATAGGAAACACATAATTTTATAATTTATCTCAAGTCATTATATTCATATTGTATTTTCTGATAATTTAAAAAATGGAGTAAAGAACTATATACGGCATTAAAATTATTAAAGATACATCTTGCAATTCAAGGAACAGCAAAATTCAAGTGCGACGACATGCTGATTAAACTTGATATCAATAGACACTAGCCTGGTATTCTCTATACGTGACTGTGACTGGAGAATATATGGACATATATGGGTTTTGCAACCAGTGTACATCCAGATCAGCCTGTGCATCAGTCTGATCAGGATCTACATTGTTCGCCATTCCATCAATGAAACAACTGTCATGCTTCTAACAACCAATATGGATCATTATCAGGAATGTGCTATTTGATCGGGAGCTACACTGGTCACAAATGGCGTAAGCCCCATTTCTCCAGTCACAGCCACATAATTGTGATAATAACCCTAAATCTTTGGGCACAATTTATTCTAGGAAACCATATAAATATCAGTAGCCTATTTCACCAACATTGCAAAGTATACTTATCTAGCAAAGTATACTTTGAGGGAGTAATCATTTATTTTTCCAGAAATGCATTATTTCATTGATGATTAAAAGTATGCATAATTATTATACTAAATTTATTACATTATCACAGCCAAAATGGCTGTGATAATGTAATAAATTCAGTATAATAAAAATCAATAATTTTAACCTTAAATTGAAAATGTCTCCCTCAAAGTATACTTTGCTAGATAAGTATACTTTGCAATGTTGGTGAAATCGGCTACCGGTTTCCCACAACAAAGAGTGTCCCAATGTTTAGACTTAGTATGGTTGTACAGGTTTATCACAATAACAATGTATTTGGATACAATTTGTTTTGGGAAACCCCTATTTTATAGGGGTTTCCCAAAACAAATGGTGTCCAAATATACAGGGTTATTACGGTATACCAGATATTGGTGAACCAGAATCTTGTTGCTTTAACAATGTATCACTAAACTACCAATGCATGCGTAGACAGGTGATTGATTTGATTTATTGGAGTTTAATGGCCTATCAACAGCTAAGGTCATTTAAAGCCGGACCAACAGGTTCGAATCCTGTATTTAACCTGCTGCATTGGGGGGAAAATCTCAAAATCAGAATGTGAATCTAAGGCTTACCGTTTTTCTGTCTTAAACACCTGTAGTCTGTTCTGTAGCCCGTTCTGTACGACACGGTTTGAACACCGTTTGTCACATGAACATCGCGGGTTACACTCGTACACGCTGAAACCAGACGTTGTCACAGTGAGCGGGTATGCTTAACCCTCTCAACCCAAAATAACTTGAATGGACTGTGATATGTTAATTTTCCGACCAATGCAATCATCACAAAAAGGTGGTTTGTCGCTAAAAAATATGAAAAGTACTTGCAAAAAGTACAGATCCTGATGAGACGGCTCGTTACGAGCCGGCTCATCTGGATCTACACTGTTTGAAAACACTGCTGCTAAAGAGGTCTGTAGTGTTGAATGGGTTAATTCCTTGCACATTTCAATATAAAGTCAATGCTGTCACATACAAGTTTTCCATTCGTACACGCTGTGACATGGATTGTTACAGCAATATTTCATTTAATGGACAAGAGCTGTTTGAGAATTTTAAAATTTTAATCACTGACCAAAGAAAAGTACAAGGCGATCGCCGCGAGTGCTTCACACACAAATGTCAAGGTCACGAAGGTCGAGATCACCTGACACTCCTCGAAACCTTAAACAGACCAACTGTTTTTTCATACCACAGTCAACGCAACAGCCTATGGTTTTATTACTTATATTTACATTGCATTTTTGGATAGTTTAAAAACTGTTAATAGCAAAATATGGTACTGAAATTAAGAATCATATTGTTTTACGTCATTTTGTTGCAATTCATGGAACAGCGACGTTGTTGGTCAAATTAATGACATCAAACAAACTTTAACGAATCAACGTCGAGTGATGTCACGTGGGGCTAAAGTAATGTACTGGGTTATAAATGCAATATGTTGAATGGGCATTTCCATTATGAATTCATGGAAGGTGTGAATATTACCAGATCACTTGCCAGCTCGACACAGAGAGATGAGACACACTATACGATTTTGTACCCAAGATCAAGAATGTGCGATTTTTCATGAAATATATTTACAGAAACTGTGATATTTTCTGTAAATGATGTCGAAAGATGATGAAATTTTTGGAATGATGGAATAGAATTCTGCATTTGCTATGGAAATTTTGTCATTTACGGAAAATATTGCACAGGTACAAAATCACATGGTCTGTGATACCCAACATACCCAGATAGCAGCGGCTCGCCGAGACGTCGTTGTTTATACCCAGCGTCCCGAATACGTCTCCCGCCGTTGGTAATCGTGGATGATTCCACCGTCAGCTGGATACATTCACATTTACTCCTGTCCTGTAAACAATGGACACGATGCTTGTACACACTACTGTCTGTTTCACGACAGCTTTCCAAAGTTTACGGCTAAATAAACAATTAAAAAACAATATTTGTTTCGATAATATTAAATTAAAGGAAAATTTAAGAATGAGCCTTCTTTTTATTTCGTGAAATTTGGTCAAATATTGATTTTATTGCGAAAAAACAATTTCCCCATGTTAAATCCCCATAGACATCTTCACAGAGTATGTCTGGGGATTTAACATGGGGAAATGTTTAGAATTTCATAAATACTGGACCGATTTTCAAAATATAACTTTAGTTTTCTTAGTTAGATCATTTCCCAGCTTCGGAGTGAACAAATTTTTTTGTTTTCTGACTCCTCCCACAGCTCCTTCACATCCTCTTCCCCCATGTTTAGATTCCTATAGACAAATCAATTTTTTTGTAATAAAATCAATATTTGACCAAATTTCACGAAATAAAAAGAAAGCTCATTCTTAAATTTTGATAAAATTTAATATTATCAAAAAAAAATCTGTTTTTGCATTGTTTATATGGCCGTAAAATTTGGGCAGGTTTGGTGAAACACAGTAGTGTAGCTACCCTTGAAGCTCCTGATCTAATTGCAGACTCATGTGACATTCTATACTGCTTGTTAGAAGCATGACAAGCGTTTCATTAATGGGATTGCGAACAGTGTAGATACAGATCAGACTGTGCCGATGCACAGGCTGATCTGGATCTACACTGGTCACACAACCCATAAGCCCCATTTCTCCAATCACAGCGACATAATATGATAAGTGTTGCTGTAAATATAACGACAAATAGACATTATCTATTTGTCGTTATATTCACAGCAGTAATTATCATATCAAGTATATTAGACTCAGTTGTGAAATGGAAGAAATTCCTTGGCAACCTCAGAATACCTGTATTTATCGCTACAGGGATCCTCCAGATTATCGGACAAAAATGGCTGTTTTGTTACGATATTTTTCTTAAAATAGCAGCTACGGGCATAAAATTTTCACAGAACAATCGTCGGTTCTTGCTTTCTCAATGCATGGAAACTATTTAGCAAACTGTGCCATCTTTCTCACTTAAAATTGGGTCAGATCATCAGTCGTAACATTGCCCCAAAATTAACATCGACAATCAATTATCCGGACAAATGTATAACCGTCTTATAACTTGTATTCTCACCTTAAAATCATAATTACCAGTATAAACAGCATTGTGTTGTTTTGCAGAAAACACAATCACCATTCGCTTCTTGGAAAACATCGTATTTATAGAATGTATTGTATTTATAGAACAACTCTGCAATGACGTAATGGGCGCACTCGATTGAGCTCTTCATAATTTGGTGGAAATTCCGCGGTAATGATCGTTTCGTACACTGGTGTTTTCGCACCTGTCGATTTTATCCACGAATGAATATGGGTGTGAAATGGTGTGTAATGGCTTGGGTCCGAAATGGTTTGGGGCGATTTGGCCTTGAAACAATTATTATTTGTTTTTGAATAAGTAGCTCTTCGTTCTTTTTCTATCATGATACATTTTCGCATTCCTTCCTATCTGCTCTGTATTGTACATTGTGTATTAAACAGTCTGAAAATGATATTGGAGGAATGCATCGTATCGTCTGCATACTTCACACAACAGAGTATTGAAACACTCTATAGGGGGCCTCAAATTATGCGCATGCGCAATGACAGATACAAGCCCCCCCCCCGCGCGACGTTTGACGTTGTAAACAACTTGTGGACATAGTGGGTGAATGTTTTCGGCAAATTTTACTAAAATGTTTACCTTGGCGATATATTATTCACACTGGCATGGAAACAGCAAGCACCTGAGTGACTTAGATGTGTCCGTTGCAAAATCGGATCAAATGAATGCGTTTAATTAACAGCTATTTTGATTTGTCCGATAAATTGATTATCCGGATAATTGGTAGGACCCCTGTATAGTAACGGAAACAATTTTCATATCCAGCTCATTAAACTTGGCTCGAAAATGGTATGAATTGCTCGGCCAGCCTCGGTATTCCTACACATTTCCAAGCCTCACCTGGTAGTTTCTAACACCAAAATCAATCCCAACATAGAGAATAGTAGGTTAGTGCTGTGAATGGGAAAAAATATCTGGCAAGGCTTAGGAAACGGGATGGGCGAGGCTCTGCCGAGCACATCCCATTTCCGTGCCGCGCCAGATATTTTTTCCCATTCACGGCACTAACCTACTATTCTATTTATCTCGTCAACATCTACAACTAGCTTCAAAATGCAATAAAAATAACCCCAGCCACCGCACATATTCATACGCAGTGATTAGGTCGTATTAACAGGATATCAAAAATGTTTCACGGCACCGTGTTGCACGGCACATACGCACTATGTTGAAGGGATAAAATGCACACAGCAGTTATCGTTAGACACAATTGCCTCGTAATACCTACATGTACATGTTCCCTGGCCTCACTTGGTATTCTCTTCACGAAATCCCATCAATGCACACGGTAATCGTTAGTCACAATTTTAAACTTAGCTTTGGCTTTGAAACAGTAGGAATTCCTTGGCAAGCCTCGTAATTCCTACATGTTCCATAGCCTCACCTGGTATTCTTTACAGCAAATCAATTTGCATGGTATTTATCATTAGTCATGATTTTCAAGTTAGCTTTGGCTCGGGAATAGCAGGATTTCCTCAGCAAGCCTCGGAATTCCTACGCATTTCCTAGCCTCGCCTCGTGTTCTCTACACGAAATCCCATCAATTCACACGAGAATCGTTAGTCACAATCTTCAAGTATATTAGCTATGCCTTAGAAACATTAGGAATCCCTTGGCAAGACTCATAATTCCAACATGTTCCCTAGCCTCATGGCAGTTATCGTTAGTCACAATTTTCACGTCAGCTTTGGCTCGGATACAGTAGGCAAGCCTCGTAATTCCTACATGTTTCCTAGCCAACTCTACACCAACTCCCATTAACTCACGCGACAGTTATCGGTGCAGCTGCAGCAAACAAGGAACTCTGTGTCAAGGTTCATCTTGACGCCGGCCGCCGGTATTCTCTGGTTCGAGTAGTCGACATGATCGGGGATCTGGCGGTCGATGCCGTTCACACATGAGATGGCGACATTCTCCTTGCCGTAGGAAATGTCTTTGATATCACAGAATGTCTGCAATGGAATTAATAAACGTCCATGGTATAAAAGTATAAACTTTATTTATTTTCCAACAATTACAAAGAAGAGCTTATACAAATGCTTTCGTTGGCACAGATGAAACTGTAAGGGCGGTCATTAATGTGGGATGAAACCGGAGTACCCCGGAAACCCACTTGTCTGATCTGGCGACCACCATACCCCATCTCACAGACTGCCCCTGCCGAGGATCGAACCCGGGGACGCATTGGTGACAAGCTCGCTCATTACCAATTGCGCTAACCAGACAACAATTGGTATAAAACATTGGGGTAATGCAGTTCACACACACGATGTCAACAATTTCCTATATATCACAGGATGTTACAAACAGATTTGATTTGATTCAATAGTATTTAACAGCCTGTCAAGGGCTAAGGTCAACAATAGAAATGTCTGTGATATCAGAAAATGTCTGCAATGGAAAATATCAGAATATCAGCAATGAAAATGGCCTTGATATCATAAAATGCCTGCACTGGAAATGGAGCTGGATCAGTAGCCGATTTCACCAACATTGCAAAGTATACTTATCTAGCAAAGTATACTTTGAGGGAGAAATGTTTAAATTAAGGATATATTTATTAATTTTTATTATACTGAATTTATTACATTATCACAGCCAAAATGGCTGTGATAATGTAATAAATTCAGTATAATAATTCTGCATACTTCTAATCATCAAATATATGCAGTCGTTAGTTCTATATCACATAATGCATTTCGGGAAAAATAAATGATTACTCCCTCAAAGTAAACTTTGCTAGATAAGTATACTTTGTAATTTTGATGAAATCGGCTACAGAAATCGGGTGCATTATTATATGAGGAGATTGTCCAAAACTTACCTTGCCAGGAATGAATTCACAGTGAACGTGTAGCTCGATATCATAGCAGAAGTAGTCGATGGACAGATTGCTCGCGGACATGTACAGGAAGCGGTCACATTCATCTATACTCCTGAGTCGACGGCCACACGGCGTGCGATAACTGATGTAGCGCTTACCGGATGGCTTCGTTTTCCCCACATGCCTGCAATATATAGAATACATGTACCGTGATAGCTTCTTTTTGTATCAAGTTTATCTGGCATGTATAATGCTCGAACATTGTACAAATTTCTTGGCGAGCTTCGGAATTCCTACATGTTTCCTAAGCTAGGAAACATGTAGGAATTCCGAGGCTCGCCAAGGAATTCTTACCATCTTAGAGCATAGTCTGATAAATGGAGAATCCAAGCTAGAGTATTTTCGTTTCAAGTGTATTTATTTATTTAATGGTGAATACCGGTCTGTCAACAGCTAAGGTCATTTTAGGCCGATTCCGCCAAGGATGTGTATGAATATGTGAAAATATGAATGATGAGAAACATGAACGTAAAGTTTCAAGCCAGTCGGTCATACAGCATAGAAGTTATAGCAGAATGGAAAACGTGACGGACAGACGGATGGATGGACGGACGAACGACTTTTGCAACCCTGTATCCCATTTTCGCTACGCGATGGGATAACAACACCAAATGATAACATTAATTTGCCGCATTTTTTTACCAAGTGCTCACCTTTCCCAGCCACAGAACAGAGGAATCAGCAGTGGGTTATTTCCCTTGAACTTGTCCGGTGAGTCGAGCTCAAGTAAACACTTCTTTCCACATTTGTGGGGAACTAAAAATAACAACGAGAGCATCATTATCTCTATTAAGCAAATCCCGTCGCTAACAAAATTGATAATAAAATGAACTTCATTCCTCAGTGACCTTGACTTTGGATGTTCAGACTGATTGGTTGGGTTGGATGGGCGATTGATCACCTGATTGGTTGGTTGGATGGGCGATTGATCACCTGATTGGTTGGTTGGATGGGTGATTGCTCACCTGATTGGTTGGTTTGGATGGGTGATTGCTCACCTGATTGGTTGGTTTGGATGGGTGATTGATCACCTGATTGGTTGGTTGGATGGACGATTGATCACCTGATTGGTTGGTTGGATGGGTGATTGCTCACCTGATTGGTTGGTTTGGATGGGTGATTGATCACCTGATTGGTTGGTTGGATGGGTGATTGATCACCTGATTGGTTGGTTGGTGTGAGTGAGGTTGGATGGGCACCGATTGGATGGGTTGATTATGATTGGATGGGTGATTGATCACCTGATTGGTTGGTTGGATGGGTGATTCATCACCTGATTGGTTGGTTGGATGGGGGATTCATCACCTGATTGGTTGGTTGGATGGGTGATTAATCACCTGATTGCTGATTGGTTGGTTGGATGGGTGATTCATCGCCTGATTGATTGGTTGGATGGGTGATTCATCACCTAATTGCTTGGTTATTTGATCAACTGATTGGTTGAATGAGTGACTCAAATTGGTGGCAAAATCAGTCTGAACACAATATTGGAAGAAAATTGATTGGACATGCTTAAGATTCATTAACCCTTTGAACCCTAAAAGACCATAAAGCCAACATTTGCAAATACTCATAATGAGCCATCTTATCAGCATCTGCAGTATTTGTAATATTTTGAAACAATAACCCTTTTTTGAATAATGCAAAAGTCCAAAAGCATCATGGGACAGACCGTGTTAATATTTAGGGTGAAAGGGATAAAGAAGCAGAAGCCAACAAAATAAGAACTTACCTCACAATTTAATGCAAATTTCTACGGCATTTTACCTTAAACACAGAGGCAGCATGGATGGGCTATAGAATGAACTAGATTTGTCAGTAAGCGAGGCTTACGGAATACCACCCGCGTGGACCCAGGTACCCTAAACTCGCTGCGGGGGCTATAAATATGGATGATGACAAGTATGTATATAAAGTTTCAAACCAATCCGACTTACACCAACAGAGATATTAGGTAGCCGGAAACTTGAACAAAATCTCGGACAGACAGATGGGCAGACTAACAGATGGACTGGGTGGCGACTATATGAGTACATAAAACAGCTGGGATTTGTCCAATGAACACAGATTAATGGCTTACCGATCGATTTCCGTGGTTTATCCTTCATGGGCAGTAACTGGTCCAGTCTGGTTCCTAGTGACTCGAGATCTGTAACCATGACAATCGTTGCAAGATATGTTTCTCTAATGGTGTTTCCCTTGTACGGAGGATGGATGGGGTGGGGGTGGGTAGGGAGGGGGGGGATTTGGGGAGGGGATTCCCAAAATCAAAACTTAAAATTGACAAAAAAAATATTTTCAGCCCTGAAATTATAATAACCTGATGCCAGGTTCTCACCACACCAGTCATTTAACCCCACGGAGTAACGCTATATAGGGGATAATAAGTGCCTTAGGGGAATAAAACCTCAGAAATTACAGTAAATCTTGCCAATATTTGTTACGTTTCTTTCAAATTATTTTAATATTGTTCTTGCCATCAAGTAGCTTGATTGGCTGAGACTGAGCTGTGCTACAGCTCAGTCCCAGCCAATCAAACTGCTTGAATGCGAGTTGAGATTGTGAATAGATGTACAGAAACATTGACATCAGAGCAAGATTGACGCAGGCGGTTGTGTAATACACCAATCATATGTGGCTGTGACTGGAGAAATGGGGCTATTGTGGACTTGTGACCAGTGTAGCTCCTGATGAAATAGCGCAAAAATGTAGCCTGATAACGATCTATATTGCTTGTTAGAAGCATGACATGTGCTTCATTGATGGAATAGCGAACAGTGTAGATCCTGATCAGACTGTGCGGATGCACAGGCTGATCTGGATGTGCACTGGTCGCAAAACCCATTTCTCCGGTGACCGCCACATATATTTCCTTACCGATAGAGCCAGCATCTTCGGACACGGACAATCTCTCCTGTAGTACACTGGCCATGTCTTTACTCGATGACTTGTTGCTTGGTGCTGGCAGCTTCTCTGTAACTGTGATGGAATAGTTGATTGATTTTATTGATTGATTAATTTATTGGTTGATCATTGATTGGATTGGTTGATTGGTTAATTGACTGACGGATTGGTTTGTTTATTCATTGGTTAATTGACTGACTGACAATTGATTGGTTCGTTCGTTGGTTGATTGATCGATTGACTGGTTGATCGACTGATTGATTGATTGATTGAGACTAACATTTGTTCAATAGCGAAGTCATACGAGACACGCCATATGAATTTGTACCTAAGAAAATGTGATTTTTCATGAAAAATATTTACAGAAACTGTGATATCGTATGTAAATGACGTCGAAAGTTAACAAAATGTTCATAGCTCATGCGGAATAGAATTCCGAATGAACATTTTGTTAACTTTCAACATCATTTACAGAAAATATCACATCTTCTTAGGTACAAAATCACATGTTGTGGCGTGTTTCATATACAGACTGGTGTAGAGCCAGTCTGTACCTGTGGGAAGGAATTACAAATTCAGAACTTACTGAATCTTGATACAGTGCCAGGTGCCCATGCCAGACCTAAAATATCACTTTCCCCTTTCAATCAAACAGAACTAGCATTATCGCAAATACAAGCTGTGGCCACCCACCTGCCCATACAAGGTGAATGCATAAAAATGCCTCGTTTGTCAACCAGGCGTATAAAAATATACCTGACGTATGGACAAAGACCAATAGGTGAAGTTCGCTTAAACTTCTGGCCCAGATGAGCTAAGATATAAAATGCAAATTTCATTGTGGCTGTAATTGGAGAAATTGGAGATCCAGATCATCTGCACTGTTTGTCATTCCATCAATGAAACACCATTCGTGCTTCTAATAACAAGCAATACAGATCGGTATCGTGGCACACGAATTTGCTATTTGATCAGGAGCTAGACTGGTCACAAATCACATAAGTGCCATTTCTCCCATCACAGCCACAATTATATCCCTTGACTGGCAGGGCTTATGAGATTTGCGACCAGTGTAGATCCAGATCAGCCTGTGCATCCGCACATGCTGATCAGGATCTGCACTGTTCGCCATTCCATCAATGAAACACCATTCGTGCTTCTAATAACAAGCAATACAGATCGGTATCGTGGCACACGAATTTGCTATTTGATCAGGAGCTAGACTGGTCACAAATCACATAAGTGCCATTTCTCCCGTCACAGCCAAAATGCAGTTTTCTATGGGAGAATTTACCTTTCACTGGTGGTGCTTTCTTTTCCACGGGCGGCTTCTTCTGGGTTTTCATCCACGGTGCCTCCCAAACCTGCCCGGTGTTGAGCACCGACGCCCCGGGATCTTCCGTGGCCATTCGTGGCGTTGTACTCTTCCTCGCCGTCGATTTCTTCTTGTCGGCGGGCTTTCCGCAAGCAGGTGCAACAATGATGTTAAACACCCATGTGAAGTATCAAGGTATTGGGTGAAGCAGTTGCAGAGATATAGTACACAAAAAAACTTTAACAAAAAAATTCAAAGTAATTTGACCTTGACATTGGGCACAGGATCGCGCTTTCCGCAAGCAGGTGCAACAATGATGTTAAACACCCATGTGAAGTATCAAGGTATTGGGTGAAGCAGTTGCAGAGATATAGTACACAAAAAAACTTTAACAAAAAAATTCAAAGTAATTTGACCTTGACATTGGGCACAGGATCGCGCTTTCCGCAAGCAGGTGCGACAATGATGATAAGCACCCATGTGAAGAGTATCAAGGTATTGGGTTGAAGCTAGTTGCAGAGATTATAGTACCGAAATGAAAAACTTTAACAAAAAAATTCAAAGTAATTTGACCTTGGAACATTGGGCACAAGATTCGTCGCTTACCGCAAGCAGTGGTTGCGACAATGATGATAAACACCCATGTGAAGTATCAAGGTATTGGGTGAAGCAGTTGCAGAGATATAGTTGAAGTTAACGTTGAAAATGGCTAAGTCAATTACGTAGAAATAATAGGTGAAGGTAAAAAAATGGTCACATGTTGGATAGTTGTATGTGGTAGGCACCCCTTGGTTATGAAGCTGTGAAAGTTTGGTGGTCCTAGGTGGTACAGTACCAAAGAAATAGACTTAAACACGAAAACTTAACATTGTAAACGCGAAAACTTAACATTGAAAATGGCTAAGTCGACTGCGCGGAAAAAATGGGTGAAGTTAAAAAAAAAAGTAACATGTTGGATAGTGATATGTGGTGGGTACCCCTTGATTATGAAGCTGTGAAAGTTTGGTGGTCCTAGGTGGTACAGTACGAAAGAAATGGACTTAAACACAAAAACTTAACATTGTAAACGCGAAAACTTAACATTGAAAATGGCTAAGTCGATTACGCGGAAAAAATGGGTGAAGTTAAAGTAAAAGTAACATGTTGGATAGTGATATGTGGTGGGCACCCCTTGATTATGAAGCTGTGAAAGTTTGGTGGTCCTAGGTGGTACAGTAACAAAGAAATGGACTCAAACACGAAAACTTAACATTGATTGTGGACGCCGCCCGCCCGCCGCCCGCCCGGCTTTCGCCAAGGTAATGGGCGAAGCAGTTGCAGAGATATAGTATAACGAAAAAGTTTTAACCAAAAAACTCCAACCAGACATACGTTAAAAAGTTAACGTTGAAAATGGCTAAGTCAATTACGTAGAAATAATAGGTGAAGGTAAAAAAATGGTCACATGTTGGATAGTTGTATGTGGTAGGCACCCCTTGGTTATGAAGCTGTGAAAGTTTGGTGGTCCTAGGTGGTACAGTACCAAAGATATGGACTTAAACACGAAAACTTAACATTGTAAACGCGAAAACTTAACATTGAAAATGGCTAAGTCGACTGCGCGGTAAAAATGGGTGAAGTTAAAAAAAAAAGTAACATGTTGGATAGTGATATGTGGTGGGTACCCCTTGATTATGAAGCTGTGAAAGTTTGGTGGTCCTAGGTGGTACAGTACCAAAGAAATGGACTTAAACATGAAAACTTAACATTGTAAACGCGAAAAGTTAACATTGAAAATGGCTAAGTCGATTACGCGGAAAAAATTGGTGAAGTTAAAAAAAAAGTAACATGTTGGATAGTGATATGTGGTGGGCACCCCTTGATTATGAAGCTGTGAAAGTTTGGTGGTCCTAGGTGGTACAGTAACAAAGAAATGGACTCAAACACGAAAACTTAATATTGATTGTGGACGCCGCCCGCCCGCCCGCCCGCCCGCCCGCCCGCCGCCCGCCCGGCTTTCGCCAATCCAATAGCCTGGATTTTTTTTCAAAAAACCTGGCTAAAAATTAATAAATTGATCATAAAATTGAAAATTTCTCCCTCAAAGTATACTTTGCTACTAAAGTATACTTTGCAATGTTGATGAAATAGACTACTGAGGCTCACGCATACACCCGGCCGCCGCCTGGACCGACAAATAAAAACTTTAACGCAAATCTTACGGGCAGACGAAAATGTTCATATTTAATGGTTCTTACATGTAGGTAGGAACCACAGTACGGTGAGAAGGAAATTATCCCAAATATTTAGTGAAAATGTTCATATTTAATGGTTCTTACATGTAGGTAGGAACCACAGTACGGTGAGAAGGAAATTATCCCAAATATTTAGTGAAAATGTTCCATATTTAATGGTTTCTTTCCACATGTAGTAGGAACCAGTACGGTGAGAATTATCCCCAAATATTTAGTGAAAATGTTCATATTTGGTTCTTACATGTAGTAGGAACCACATACGGTAGAAGGAAAATTATCCAAATATTTAGCGAACATAAATTTAATGGTTCTTACATGTAAGGTAGGAACCACAGTACGGTGAGAAGCAAATTATCCCAAATAGTGAAAATGTTCATATTTAATGGTTCTTACATGTAGGTAGGAACCACAGTACGGTAGAAGAAAGTGAAAATCCCAAATATTTAGTGAAAATGTTCATATTTAATGTTCTTACATGTAGGTAGGAACCACAGTACGGTGGAGAAGGAAATTACCCATAGTGAAAATGCATATTTAATGGTTCTTACTGTGAGGAACCACAGTACGGTGAGAATAAATTATCCCAAATTATTTGTGAAAATGTTCATATTTAATGGTTCTTACAGTAGGTAGAACCACAGTACGGTGAGAAGGAAATTATCCCAAATATTTAGTGAAAAGTTCATATTTAATGTTCTTACATGGATGACCACAGACGGTGAAAGAAGGAAATTATCCCAAATATTTAGTGAAAATGTTCATATTTAAATTTGGTTCTTACATGTAGGTAGGGAACCACAGTACGGTGAGAAAGGAAATTATCCCAAATATTTAGTGAAAATGTTCATATTTAATGGTTCTTACATGTAGGTAGGAACCCCAGTCGGTGCAGAAGGAAATTATCCAAGATATTTAGTGAACTGTCCGGCTCTCTATTAATGGTTTTTACATGACATAGGTAGGAACCACAGTTACGGTGAGAAGGAAATTATCCAAATATTTAGTGAAAATGTTCATATTTAATGGTTCTTTACATGTATGTAGGAACCACAGTTACGGGAGAAGGAAATTATCCCAAATATTTAGTGAAAATGTTCATTTTAATGGTTCTTACATGTAGTGGTAATGGAAACACAGTACGGTGAGAAGGAAAATTATCCAAAATATTTAGTGAAAATGTTCATATTTAATGGTTCTTACATGTAGGTAGGAACCACAGTACGGTGAGAAGGAATTATCCAAATATTAGGGAAAATTGGTTATTTTTCCATTTTTTTGTAATTTTAATGGTTCTAATGTAGGTAGGACCAAGTACGGTTGAGAAGGGAAATTATCCCAAGATATTTAGCGAACAATTTTCATATAATGGTTCTTACTTGTAGGTAGACCACAGTACGGTGAGATGCAAAGTATCCCAAATATTTAGTGAAAATGTTCATATTTATGGTTTTACATGTAGGTAGGTAACCACAGTACGGTGAGAAGGAAATTATCCCAAATTATTTAGTGAAAATGTTCATATTTAATGGTTCTTACATGTAGGTAGGAACCACAGTACGGTGAGAAGGAAATTATCCCAAATATTTAGTGAACATGTTCATATTTAATGGTTCTTACATGTAGGTAGGAACCACAGTACGGTGAGAAGGAAATTATCCCAAATATTTAGTGAAAATGTTCATATTTAATGGTTCTTACATGTAGGTAGGAACACAGTAGGTGAAAAGAAGGAAATATCCCAATATTTAGCGAAACATTTTCATATTTAATGGTTCTTACATGTAGGTAGGAACCACAGTCGGTGAGAATATCCCAAAATATTTGTGAAAATGTTCATATTTAATGGTTCTTCATGTAGGTAGGAACACGTACGGTGAGAAGGAAATTATCCCAAATATTTAGTGAAAATGTTCATATTTAATGGTTCTTACATGTAGGTAGGAACCACGTTACGGTGACAAGCAAATTATCCCAAATATTTCTACAAACTTTCTTATCATATGAAGCTTATAGTCTGTTTCACGAAAGCTGCCCAAATTTTACGGCTATATAGACAATTCAAAAACAATATTATTTTCGATAATATTAAATTAAAGGAAAATTAAAGGAAAATTTAAAAATGAGCCTTCTTTTTATTTCGTGAAATTCGGTCAAATATTGATTTTATTACGAAAAATTGATTTGTCTATGGGAATTTAACATGGATGATGGGGGGAAAAAGTGTTAAGGAAGTGTGGGAGGAGTTAAAAAACGAAAAAATTTGGAAATTGACTCCGAAACCTGACTAGATAGCTTGGATATGATCTAACTAAGAAAATAAAAGTTAAATTTTAAAAATCGGTCCAGTATTTCTAAAATTCAAAAATTTCCCCATGTTAAATCCCCATAGACATCTTCACGGAGTGAAGATGTCTATGGGGATTTAACATGGGGAAATTGTTTTTTCGCAATAAAATCAATATTTGACCAAATTTCACGAAATAAAAAGAAGGCTCATCCTTAATTTTTCCTTTAATTTAATATTATCAAAAGAAATCTTGTTTTTTAATTGTTTATATAGCCGTAAAATTTGGGCAGCTTTCGTGAAACAGACAGTAGTGAAATGGACCCCAGATTTTTAAGAATTGACTCCTAAGCTCAATAGGTATCACTGCATTTGCTCCAAGGGTTGACAATTTTATTTGATAATATAAATGCTGAAATAGATTATTTGTAAGCTATTGTTTTTATCCTTTGAAATTGTGGCAAGTTGGTTGATGAAATTAGAAGTGAAATGATGTCCGACTCCTAAATGTGACCAAATGACTCCCAAACATACAGACAGGAGACATTTCATTTAGTGGTGTTTAACCTTTCACCCCCGAGTAATGTTAATTTTGCAACCAATCCAATTGTCGCAAAATTATTTTCAGACTTGTCCATTTATGAAAAGGGGGTGTTTTTGCTCTAAAAAATATGAAAATTACTTGCAAAAAGTGCACATCCTGATGAGACGGCTCGTCACGAGCGGGCTCATCTGGATCTACACTATTTGCCAATACCACTATACAGGCCTGTGGTGTTGAAAGGGTTAACAACCTATCAACAGCTAAGATAATTTAAGGTCGAGCCAACGGGTTGGACTATCCTGTATTTAACCAGTCCATAATGTCAGAGGTAAATTCCCAATTATCAGAACTCAATAGTTACGGGAAACTATATATTCAGCACTGAAATTAGAATATCCTGACCGGATGACAGGTCCATTCCACACCAGTCACTTAGCTGCAACTCCAAAACTAATAGGATCAACACTATAATTTTTTTTAATTGGGTACAACATCATTTAGCTCTCAAGTATCAGAAGGCCGAAAATGAACATGAGGGCCAAACCATGTAAGTCTGCATTCCGGTAAGAATGAACCCCGATCGTTAAATTATCCTTCGCGTGCTCCGGACCAACTTGTGTCCACCTCTATTATAAGATCAACCATGTACCAGTGCCGTGAACAGAGGTTCGAGCCTCGTCGAGCCACAATATATCCACTCCGTCCGTCGGTCGGCCGGGAAGTACATCTGTACTAGACTCGCGTCCACTCCCTCGACACGCGCTGTCCACCTGATTAATAACAACAAATATTCATAAATCATAATAAATTCATAATGGAAACGCCCATTCAATGTATTGCATTCGAGACAAGCCATGCGATTTTGTACCTATGGACATGTGCGATTCGTCATGAAATATATTTACACAAACTGTGACATTTTCTGTAAATTACTTCGAAATAGTACGAAATTTTCATTGAATATTTCAACTTTCGACGTAATTTAAGCAAAGTATTGTAAATATTGTAAATAATTTTCATGAAATATTGCACGTGTTTTAAGGTACAAAATCCACGACATGTCTCATTTAAAACCCATTGCTTGTATGAGCCACACGTGACATTTTATTTACCATTTACATGAATTTGTATTGCTTAGAAGACAATTACGTCTAAATTACCCTCTACATACCATGTACATTATTATACCCACTTTTTTGGGGAAAAATGGGTATATTGTTTTCGTCACGAGTGTCCGTCCGTCCGTACGTCCGTCACGTTTCTTGTAACTTGAAAAACTTTTTCACCTTCATACCTACGCGCCTGATATTTGGTATGTAGCTTCGTTATCATGTGCAGATGCGCAAAGTGAATTCGGATTTTTCATCCGACCCTCCATCATGGATTATCTCCCCCTTTCGGACTCAGAATTTGCCATTGTTTCCTTGTAACTCGAAAAACTTTTTCACCTTCATCCCTACGCGCCTGATATTTGGTATGTACCTTCGTTATCATGTGCAGATGCGCAAAGTGAATTCGGATTTTTGATCCAACCCTCCATCATCGATTATCTCCCCCTTTCGGACTCAGAATTTCCCATGTTTTCCTTGTAACTCGAAAAAAAATTTCACCTTCATCCCTACGCGCCTGATATTTGGTATGTGCCTTCGTTATCATGTGCAGATGCGCAAAGTGAATTCGGATTTTTGATCCAACCCTCCATCATCGATTATCTCCCCCTTTCGGACTCAGAATTTCCCATGTTTTCCTTGTAACTCGAAAGACTTTTTCACCTTCATACCTACGCGCCTGATATTTGCTATGTAGCTTCGTTATCATGTGCACATGCGCAAAGTGAATTCGGATTTTTGATCCGACCCTCCATCATGGATTATCTCCCCCTTTCGGACTCAGAATTTCCCACTTTTTCCTTGTAACTCGAAAAACTTTTTCACCTTCATACCTACGCGCCTGATATTTGGTATGTAGCTTCGTTATCATGTGCAGATGCGCAAAGTGAATTCGGATTTTTCATCCGACCCTCCATCATGGATTATCTCCCCCTTTCGGACTCAGAATTTCCCTATTTTTCATTGCAAGTCTAAAAACTTTCTCACCTTAATACCTACTTTCTGATATTTGATATGTAGCTTCGTTATGATGCGCAAAGTGAATTCGGATTTTTGATCCGACCTTCCATCATGGATTATCTCCCCCTTTCTGACTTAGAATTTCACTATTTTTCCTCGTAGGTCGAAAAACTTTTTCACCTTAATACCTACGCGTCTGATATTTGGTTCGTAGCTTCGTTTTGATGTGCTGATGCGCAAAGTGAATTCGGATTTTTTATCCGACCCTCCATCATGGATTACCTCCCCCTTTCGGACTTAGCATTTGGGGAAAGTGGGTATATTGCGATGGCGCGCCATCGACTTTTTCTAGTTTTGTATTGTTTTAATACCTTTATTGTATCTAAATTACGTTCAACATACCATTTACCATAATAACCCTAAATATTCAGACACCATTTATTCCGGAGAAACACATATAAGTATATGGCTTCCCACAACTAATGTCCCAATAATAGGTTTAGTATGGCTGTACTGGCTTATCACAATAACAATGTATTTGGATACAATTTGTTTTGGGTTTCCCAAAACAAATTGTGTCCAAATATTTAGGGTTATTACGGAACAAGATTTTACATTGCTTTGAAGACAGGTCATGTAAATTACGTTCTACATACCATTTTCCTTTCCATTCCGTCTTCACAGTCTGGCCCGGGCGGAGCCGTAGCATCGGTATCTGGGTAACACAATATACAGAGGATATACATACATGAGTGACGACTTAAAGGGGCATATCCGGACTTATACTACAAAAAATAAAAACCTGTTTTCATCATGGCCCTGTGTAAAGTGGTTTAATTGAAGATATATGAGGATACTATAGGACTGCTGGCTTCTTCGATATCAGTACATAAGTATCAGATTTTCTATCTTGTTGAACACAACAAGATAGGAAATCTGATATTTATGTACCTACATGGATGAAAATAAAATCAACCCAAAACTGCAATATGAAGTTAATTAATTTGGCCATGGCATGTGGGCAGCATGGGTGGGCTATGGAATGAAAATATAGATGGTGATAAACAGTATATAACGTTTGAAGTCCATAGGACTTAGGATTGCAGAGGTGGGTACCGAAAATTTAAACGCAAAACTGATAGCGGAACGGGCATATACAAAACAGCTTGATGACACAAAGTTGACAGGAAAAGCTAGATTTTTACCAAGCAACAAGGCAGACATAATGCCAGTATGATAATGTAACCTACCTCGGGATATTGTGCCAAGTAGTCCTTGACAAAGTCCTGTGAGTCGTCGTGAATATCGTCCCATACATGCTTATCTACAATCACAGATAGGTTGATTTAAGGTCATAAAAAAGTTTGAGATCAATCCGAGTTACTGTTACAGAGATAATGGAAACATGAAAATTTAACGCAAATGGGACGGACAAACTTATTTTGGGTTTATGGGCCATTGTTCTTTAATGGATCAAAGGAATGGCATTAAAATTCAATAGGCTTATGGGCTATATGGAATAAGTCTATTGTATTCTATTATACTGAATTTATTACATTATCACAGTCAAAATTGTAAAGTATACTTATCTCGCTAAGTACACTTTGAGGGAGAAATTTTCATTTTAAGGATAAATTTATTAATTTTTATTACACTGAATTTATTTCATTATCACAGCCATTTTGGCTGTGATAATGTAATAAATTCAGTATAATAAATATGCATACTTTTAAACATCATATGTATGTAGTCGTTAGTTCTATATGAAATAATTCATTTCGGGAAAAATAAATTATTTCTCCCTCAAAGTATACTTAGCTAGATAAGTATGCTTAATAGCAATTTTGGTGAAATCGACTACTGAAATTCACTTACTCTGGAAGAACACTTTATGTATTTCCTTGGAGCTACAATACTGCGCACAGTTGCCATCGAAAAACACCAGGTATCTGCAACAATAGACAAACATACAGAAGGTGTGATATACTAGAGTATGTATAATGACTATATATATATGTACTTATTTGTGGGGTGCTCTCGGATCCAAAATATTCTCCGAAATCGGTAGAAAATGTATAAATAGCCATCAAATGAGACACACGAACACTCACAGGCCCTGATAAAATAGTGTTGACATGCATCTAATACTGACCCCATCTTTCCTTATTTCCAGCAAAATATAGGTTTTCTCGAAATAACTCGTATAAACAGCGGAATCTACGAGGATGGGGAGATTGGCAGGTGGTGCTAATCAATGTTCCAGGGTATTAGCACTTTATCGCGTCAAAATCACTTCAGTAGTTGCTAAGATATTAAATAAAGCATAGTCTGAAGTGGAGGATGTTTCTTACCTGATTCAGTGCACCCCATCCAAATAGCAGGTGCCCGTGACGTACTACACCCACCGTGAAACTGTTTAAACCCTGATCATCCAATAGTTATTTTTTCAAAGTGTTGAAATTGCTACAAACTGACGGTACAATAAGCACATCAAAATGTGGCTGTAACTGAAGAAAGTGTAGATCCAGATCAGCCTGTGCACTGTGCACTGGCCATAAGCCTCATTTCTCTACAGAAATGGGGCTTATGGGTTTTTCGACCAGTGTAGATACAGAACAGCCTGTGCATCCGCACAGTCTGATCAGGATCTGCAATGTTCGCTATTAGATCAATGAAACACCTGTCTTTCTTCTAACAAGCAATATAGGTTGTTATCAGGCTGTGCTATTTCGTCAGGAACTACATTGGTCACAAATCCTATAAGCCCCATTTCTCCAGTCACAGCCACATATCCAGAAAAATGGGGCTTATGGATTTTGCGTCCAGTGTAGATCCAGATCAGCCTGTGCATCCGCAGTCTGATCAGGATCTGCATTGTTTGCCATTCCATTACTTAAACACTTCAAACATGTTACCTTAGTTCATTTCTTCCATTGGGTGCCTCAGCTATAACGCCAGCATAGAACTGGTCAGGGTTCATTTCATCTCGGTACAGCGCTGAAACATCCGTCACATCTCGTGATGAGAATAAGCCATATGTGACAGTGGATTCACGATGTGACAGCGGGGATTCAATATAAGGATGTAGGGATTCAAAATGTGACTGTAGGGATTCAATACGTGGCTGTAGAGATTCAAGGTGTGACAGTGGATTCAAGGTGTGACAGTAGGGATTCAATATGTGACAGTAGGGATTCAATACATGACTGTAGAGATTCAAGGTGTGACAGTAGGGATTCAATATGTGCCTGTAGGGATTCAAGATGTGACTGTAGGCATTCAAGATGTGACTGGTTTCAATATGTGCCTGTAGGGATTCAATATGTGTATGTAGGGATTCAATATGTGACTGTAGGGATTCAAGATGTGACTGTAGGGATTCAAGATGTGACTATATGGATTCAATATGTGACTGTATGGATTAAATATGTGACAGTAGGAATTCAATATGTGACTGTAGGGATTCAAGATGTGACTAGGGATTCAAGGTGTTACAGTAGGGATTCAATATGTGACAGTAGGGATTCAAGGTGTGACAGTAGGAATTTGATACATGAATTTAGGAATTCATTCTGTGACTAGAGATCTGAAGGACATTTTAGTAAGCAGAAGCAGCAGATTTATAACATCCGTTTCTTAGACAACTGTGACATTGACGTTGAACTTACCACAAATTCGCGTTCCCACGGTAACAGGTTTGTTGATACTGTCCCTGAAAGCAATCTGTTTGGAATGTAGAGTCTTTGGTTGTTTTTTACCCTCAAATTTCACTTTATACCTCCTCTGTAAGAGAAAAAATTGTAGAAAATGAACATGAGCTGATTTTGAATGTGAAAGAATCACAAAAGAAAAACAAGATTTGTTGCACATTCCGTTAACTGGAATGGACACTCCCATGTTATTTTTCAGACTATTCCATGTATCAGAAAGGGGTATTATTTTCAGAAATAAGAAAAATATCTACAAATTACGAGCCGGCTCATCTGGATCTACACTGTTTGCAAGCATAGCTATACAGGTCTGTAGTGTTGTTGAAAAGGTTAATGACACAACTCAATGATTTTAGGTTTGCCCAAACCCGACCAAACCCTACTTTACCCTAGGTAGGTAGGCAAATTTATTTATTTTTCTTGCAGAAAACAAAACCTCCTATCTCTGTGTATATTGATCTCTGGTAAATATAAAATACTTCCCAATTCCTATCCTTTATGCCAGGCACCCAGCAGGAAGGCATTTGATACCATTACATTTAATCAGCTGGTGGCTCACCAACCAGCCACATCAGTCTGAGCGAAGGCTCGAACCTTTGACCTCCCAGTTGAGAGCCTGGTGCCTTATCCACTAGGCCACACCAACAGATGTACCATGCATTGATAATCAGCTAACAGAGCAACCAGGCCCTGTAGCCGAATTCATCAAAATTGCTAAGCATACTTATGTAGCTAAGTAAACTTTGTAATCATATATTTTTCCCGAATTGCATTATTTCATATAGAACTAACGACTGCATATATTTGATGATTAAAAGTAATTATTATACTGAATTTATTACATTATCACAGCCAAAATGGCTGTGATAATGTAATAAATTCAGTATAATAAAAATTCATAAATTTATCCTTAAATTGAAAATTTCTCCCTCAAAGTGTACTCAGCGAGATAAGCATACTTTACAATTTTACTAAACTTCTTACGACTAAAATGTTCGTAAGTTCAAATTTAAGATCGTCTGTAAATGTTAATTTATGGATTTACATTTATTGAGCATAGGCTGCATATGCAGCCTATGCTCAATAAATGTAAATCCAATAATTATTTACAAGAAAACATTGTTAATGTGAAATTTACAGACTATCATAATTTTGCACTTACGAACATTTTAGTCGTACGACGTTTAGTGAAATGACCCCCCAGGTTTTCTCTATATTGTACCTCGGATGGTGATTCCTGTGAGTGTAGGACATCATTAACGGTGGCCGTCTCCCAGATATCATACAGGGTCTGTCGCTGGCCCAGTACCCGATCGCCCACCTTTATCATGCTGTAACAATGTGGCAATATAAATAGAGAATCTGACACGAGTGATGATTTAATATGATATGTATGAATGAGTTTAGGATTTCATAAGAAACGAGGCTATGTCGAGTTTCTTATGAAATTAGTCAACGACTTTAATAAATACCATATTAAATCCTCACAAATGCAAGATTCTATTTATTGCATAAGCATATCATCATACATTGAAGCTGTACTGGTCACCAAACCTGTTTTCTGTAACGAGCTAATTTGCATATTTATTAGACTATAATTGTGTTATGATTTTTATTACACTGTGTTAATGCACTGCGAACGCCCATTTTAAGCAACAACAGTTTTTATACCATATATGTTCAAAATAACATGTGGAATAAATGTGATTTGCCCGCTAAGAATCTCAAAAACAGATCCAACCTTTGTTCAATAGTTATGAACGCATTTTAATAAACCAAAAGTCGCATATCAGATGTAAATGATAAGAAATAACATTTTTCAATGTTTAAACCATTGTTATTTCCATTCAGATTTATCCCACTTGTGTGTATATATTTCGTGAAAAATATACACTCGTGGGATAAATTTTCTACACACTATGCCATAATGTGTATATTCTATCTTTAGCAGCGGACTAGCCACTCATTGGCATTTAGTCGATGGGAGATAACTCCAAAATGACAAATTCCGGAGTAGACTTTCTTGCAAGCGACATGGCTTTATATTGTGAGGTATACATGTTTAAAGTATCGTCAATATATTGTCAGCTTATGGAATATATAAATGAATGAATCAATGAATTTGCAGAATTTGGTGTAGGCACCATGCCTACACCAAATTCTGCAAACTCATTGATTCATTCATTTATTGATTTATTTATTTGGGACATGATAAGCAACCACTCACTTGATTGATTGATTGATTGCTTGATATATTGATTGATTAATTTATTCATTTATTGATTGATTTATTGGGAGCATAATAAGCAACCACTCACTTGATTGTTTGTCTGTTTGTTTGCTCAATATATTGATTGATGGTTTGATTGATTGATTGATTGCTCAATACATTGACTGATTGATTGATTGATATATTGATCAACTATTTATATTGATAAATTGATTTAATGATTGATTACTTGACTCATTGCTCCATATACTGATCAATTGATTGCTCGATTCATTGATTGATTAATTGCTCAATATATTGCTTGAATGATTGGCAGCTCGATAAATTGATTGACTGAGTGATAATTGATAGGTTGATTTATTGATTGTTCAATATATTGATTACCACTCACTTGAGGTCAACGAGGAAAGCCTGTTCCATTTTCTCCTGGTTGGCGAGGGAGGTGGAGTAGTTGGGTGGGCCGAGTTTCTTCTGGAATAGGGCGGCGGGCGATGGTGCAGGAGCTGGGACAGCCTGGAAAAGAGAGAACATTTGAACCCCCTGCTGAGAAAAGGAACCATATCAGGGTTTTCAATCGCGACCCTTTGGGGGAATTTTGACCCCTAAAATTTGATTTTGACTCCTGGAATTTGCAGCACAGGGATTATATTTGCTATATAAAACATACTACAGTCGAACCCTTGTATACAGGACAGAGAGATAAGTAAGTTGTGCTTAATATTGATATGCTTCTCACGCGTGTCTTCAATCAATTACATGTATATGCAAGTTTCACAATGGAACCTCACTAAACCTTTAGAGATTCCACTGTAAATTTGTCTTTTGCACTTAAATTTGGTCTTGATCGGCCATTTTGAACTTTGAATTCTGGAGGCTATTGAAAACACTGATTACGATGTGTACAACCACTATAGCCCTAGATCAGCCTGCACAGATGTGCAGGCTGATCTGGGGCTATAGTGGTTGTGCACTACACTTCAGTCAGTCTGGCATTGTTCATGCCCCTGCAGCGTATGTTTGTTCATGAAATGACTGCATTGAGCGAGTACAGAATGGCTGAAAAAGGGACCTTACTTACTGTCTGTTTCTTACCTTTTAACGTCATTTACAGAAAATATCACAGTTTCTGTAAATATATTTCATGAAAAATTGCGCATGTTCATTTAGGGTCGTGAGCAGATCCAATGATATCATGATTGATTGGGATGAGATGAGAACTTGGTATGACGGATGAGCATGAGCGAAATGCAATAAAGTTGTCCAAATATTTTCCCAAAACAAACTGTGAAACACTACTGAAGATGTGGCTGTGACTATAGAAATGGGGCTTATGGGTTTTGCGATCAGTGTAGACTCAGATCAGTCTGTGCATCCAAACAGTGATCGGCACTGTTCGCCATTCCGTTAATGAAACACCCTCCATGCTTCTACCCAGCAATCAGGCCTCAACAAATCCACTAGTCTGCTCGCATTGACGAGGGAATTTTTGTCTCTGGATGAGTGCTAACTTGAAGGAATATATATGATTGGATTAGTTGAATTCCAATCTGGACGAATGGAAAATTAAAAAATTGTCGAGGTCGTTCAAAAAGGATCGTCATTAGGCGACGGGAGTGTGCTATTTGATCCTGAGCTAACCTCGTCTCAAAACCCACACGTCCCATTTCTCCAATCACAGCCAGATAACGATGTCTAGATATGATAGCTGCTATGTTTATAAATCAAGCAGTTTGATTGGCTGAGTCTGAGCTGTGGCACAGCTCAGGCTCAGCCAATGAAGCTGCCTGATTTCAAGCACAATAATGAAGTAGATTGAAATAAATTTAAATATTGGCAAGATTTGAGCAGATGGTGGCGCAATGATGCATGGCAAACTGTGACTGGAGAAATGGGGCTTATGGGATTTGTGACCTGTGCAACTCCTGATCAAATGGCACACTCTTGTAGCCTGATAATGAGCTATATTGCTTGTTAGAATTTACACAAGATGACGGGTGTTTCATTGATGGAATGGCGTACAGTGCAGATCCTGATCTGGATCTACACTGGTCACAAAACCCACAAGCCCCATTTATCCAGTCACAGCCATAACTAAATGTTTACAACATCAAGAAAACAAGATAAAAACAAAGGCATCGTTATTACGAAGCTAATCCCCTCACTGGCAATCAAAATCAAAATAACAAATTTTGTTTTTTAACGCATTTGCCTTACAAAGTGAACATGCACATACGTACATGGACTAATGCTATATCCCCTCTTGCCTATCGACGAGGGGATAACAAGTGAAAGAGAGGTTGAGAGGTGTTAGCAGTGTTCAATCTAGGAGGCGCACATCTCATTTCCCTTCAACTGGTTAACCCATTACATATGGAATACACCTCACGGGTATGTTTTTTTTTAAATATTTTATTTTTATTTTTGTTATTTCTCAGTAAAAGTATATGTTGCAACCACTCATTTGAACCGTCTCAATGAGACGGTTCAAATGGTGGTCACGACATATACTTCCAAGCACATTTAAAGAAAATATTTATGATTTTCCCCAATCAAAATGGCATATCCTCAGGTTGAAATGGGTTACCAATTTCATGTAGGATACTGGGGCCTGTTTCACTAAATTCCGTACGATGAAAATACTTGTACATAGCACATTGATGTGGTTCAGTAATGCTTCCAAAATTACTACACACATGGAGGGATCATTACAACTGATAAAATCGACAAAAGATTTCTCAAAATCGGCTACTAATACAAAATTTTGTTGTCAACTTTAGTTTTGCGCTTATGAACTTCTTAGTCGTAGGAAACGGGCACCCGATTCACTTAATTTTCCTTAATATTTGGGAAAAAAATATCCTAATTTCTTTATTTCTTCACAAAAGTATATGTTGCTACCACCCATTTGAACCGTCTCGATAAGACGGTTCAAATGAGTGGCAACAATATATATTTTTATAGAGAAATAACCAAAATAATCAGATTTCCTTAACTAAACAAATATTATATATTTAGACTAATGGATTAAGCAACAATATAGATTCACATGCAAAGATTCAAATCAGCATTTAGTCGTGAAAGGATGGACAGTGTAGGCCCTGACGAGACTATTCAGATATTCTTTACCTGCTGCCTGAATGTTTAACCCTTACTACGCTGAATTAAATGTTGTTGTCTGCTGGAAATGTTTTATTTTCAATATTTCTCGACAAAAACCTGGTTTTGACAGCACATGAGAATCGTCTCCAGTGGAGACGATTCTCATGTGCTATCAAAACCAGTTTTTTGTTAAGAATTAAAGAAAAAATGAAAGACAGCATACGGCAATTTCCGTCAACAGCGTAGGAAGGGTTAAGATGTGCCAAACGTGCCTGGTTATAGGTATCCCATAGATGTTGAATCTGACCTATTATATACCAGTCCAACTTGCTAACCGGTCACCCACAAGTTATTGCATTATTTATTCTGGTGAGTATTTATTTTCGAAATACTTGTTTAACCCTTTCCCTGATAGAGACGACTTTTCACGCCTCTGCAGAAGATGTCTTTTGAAAACATTGTGGGAAAAGGAGAAATTGCTTGTAACAAGCAATTTCTCCTTTTCCCACAATGTTTTCTACTCTATCAGATAATTTAACCATCATTTGACCCAGCATTTGATTCTTTTATTCAGATGTTTTGGATTTGATTGAGTCGAAATATCGCAAAACAGGGAAAGGGTTAAATAGTTGAAACTACTGTTTAATGGATTGAATGGACGTTTTTATTCCTACATGTGACTTACAGAAATAGTTCATTTAATTGTATTTTATTGGTATGGGTCAAAACTAAAAGTCACAAAATTGACAATTTTCTAGTATCACCCACAACAACCATCTACATGTATCATAGCAGTCACTGTCTTGTAGAATCGGCAGAAATGCAGAGGGAGTGATGTTGAATGTTGATCAATTCTGTAAGCAGCGCTCCAGATAAGGAATTAGTAATTGAGTATCGTCACTCCATCATTTCTGAAGCAATTGGGTATTTCAAAATTTTAATTGTGTAAAATAGAATCACACTACTGTTTACACATCAGCAGACCGCACTTATTGAATAGTTTGCTTCTAAATGAAAACACATCTTGGTATTTATTAGAATTGTCTCCTTGGAGACAATTCTAATGAAATACCAAGATGAGTTTTCATGGAAAAATAAGAAAATATGCTATATTTGTGGTCTGTTTATTGTTTTCTGTAGCATGATAAAGATGCCACAAATTTTTCATTGCTTTTTGATACTCACTACTTATGATTTCAATTGGGTTTTTGGCAATTTTAATTGGGTATTTACGCAAATACGCAGCTTATCTGGAGCTCTGCTGTAAGAATGTTTTTTAACAGTTCTATGAGAAATATCGGTCCCTATTGAGGCCAGAAGCGTCTGTGAGTAGTTCTCATCGTAAGCATAAATGGGTCTCGAACTCCGTAAATGTTGCATAATATTTCTATTTCTCCATTATGCCTTTCTGTGTGAGATTTGAAAAGTATCTCCGTAACACAGAGACGCCTGGTTGTGACAACAGGGCATGCTGGCAGCTGTGGACACATTTGCTAATCGTCTTCTTTTGTTGACGCGGTGCACAACTATGCTTCTGTAACCCATTTCACCAACATTGCAAAGTATACTTTCCTAGCAAAGTATACTTTGAGGGAGTAATCATTTAATTTTCCTGAAATGCATTATGTCATATAGAACTAACGACTGCATATATTTGATGATTAAAAGTATGCAGCATTATCATACTGAATTTATTACATTATCACAGCCAAAATGGCTGTGATAATGTAATAAATTCAGTATAATAACAAGAAACGAGGCAAAGCCACGAAGGCCAGGTTTTTTCCAAGCATAGACACTTGGATAACATAATTATACCCACTTTTTGTAGACTAGCCGTGTCCTGGCTGCATGTCGCACCATGGGGCGAGGCATGGACACTAAAAAAATAGATATAGTAGATGGAAAAACTTTAACCAAAAAACTTTAACTGGACACACGGACGAACGGACGGACGTATGCCAAAATGCCGACGATATCGCGCTTTCCGCAAGCAGGTGTGACAATGATGATAAACACCCATGTGAAGTATCAAGGTATTGGGTGAAGCAGTTGCAGAGATATAGTACACGAAAAAACTTTAACAAAAAAATTCAAAGTAATTTGACCTTGACATTGGGCACAGGATCGCGCGCTCCGCAAGCAGGTGCGACAATGATGATAAACACCCATGTGAAGTATCAAGGTATTGGGTGAAGCAGTTGCAGAGATATAGTACACGAAAAAACTTTAACAAAAAAATTCAAAGTAATTTGACCTTGACATTGGGCACAGGATCGCGCTTTCCGCAAGCAGGTGCAACAATGATGATAAACACCCATGTGAAGTATCAAGGTATTGGGTGAAGCAGTTGCAGAGATATAGTACACGAAAATACTTTAACAAAAAAATTACAAAGTAATTTGACCTTGACATTGGGCACAGGATCGCGCTTTCCGCAAGCAGGTGCGACAATGATGATAAACACATGTGAAGTATCAAGGTATTGGGTGAAGCAGTTGCAGAGATATAGTACACGAAAATACTTTAACAAAAAAATTAATTCAAAGTAATTTGACCTTGACATTGGGCACAGGATCGCGCTTTTCCGCAAGCAGGTGCGACAATGATATAAACACCCATGTGAAGTATCAAGGTATTGGGTGAAGCAGTTGCAGAGATATAGTACACGAAAAAAACTTTAAAAAAAAAAAATTCAAATGTAATTTGACCTTGACATTGGGCACAGGATCGCGCTTTCCGCAAGCAGGTGCGACAATGATGATAAACACCCATGTGAAGTATCAAGGTATTGGGTGAAGCAGTTGCAGAGATATAGTACACGAAAAAACTTTAACAAAAAAATTCAAAGTAATTTGACCTTGACATTGGGCACAGGGGCCGCACGGTTGGGGGTTAGAATGAAAATATGGATGATGATAAACACCCATGTGAAGTTTCAAGGTAATGGGCGAAGCAGTTGCAGAGATATAGTATAACAAAAAAGTTTTAACCAAAAAACTCTCCAGACGTACGTTAAAAAGTTAACGTTGAAAATGGCTAAGTCAATTACGTAGAAATAATAGGTGAAGGTAAAAAAATGGTCACATGTTGGATAGTTGTATGTGGTAGGCACCCCTTGGTTATGAAGCTGTGAAAGTTTGGTGGTCCTAGGTGGTACAGTACCAAAGAAATGGACTTAAACACGAAAACTTAACATTGTAAAGGCGAAAACTTAACATTGAAAATGGCTAAGTCGACTGCGCGGAAAAAATGGGTGAAGTTAAACAAAAAAGTAACATGTTGGATAGTGATATGTGGTGGGTACCCCTTGATTATGAAGCTGTGAAAGTTTGGTGGTCCTAGGTGGTACAGTAACAAAGAAATGGACTCAAACTTAACATTGATTGTGGACGCCGCCCCGCCCCGCCCGCCCACCCGCCCGGCTTTCGCCAATCCAATAGCCTGGATTTTTTTTCAAAAAACCTGGCTAAAAATTAATAAATTTATCATACAAGAAACGAGGCAAAGCCACGAAGGCCAGGTTTTTTCCAAGCATAGACACTTGGATAACATAATTATACCCACTTTTTGTAGACTAGATGGCCGTGGCCTGCATGTCGCGCCTTGGGGCGAGGCATGGACACTAAACAAATAGATATAGTAGATGGAAAAACTTTAACCAAAAAACTTTAACCGGACACACGGACGAACGGACGGACGTATGCCAAAATGCCGACGATATCGCGCTTTCCGCAAGCAGGTGTGACAATGATGATAAACACCCATGTGAAGTATCAAGGTATTGGGTGAAGCAGTTGCAGAGATATAGTACACGAAAAAACTTTAACAAAAAAATTCAAAGTAATTTGAACTTGACATAGGGCACAGGATCGCGCTTTCCGCAAGCAGGTGCGACAATGATGATAAACACCCATGTGAAGTATCAAGGTATTGGGTGAAGCAGTTGCAGAGATATAGTATACAAAAAAAAATTAACAAAAAAATTCAAAGTAATTTGACCTTGACATTGGGCACAGGATCGCGCTTTCCGCAAGCAGGTGCAACAATGATGATAAACACCCATGTGAAGTATCAAGGTATTGGGTGAAGCAGTTGCAGAGATAGTACACATTTAACAACAAAATTCAAAGTAATTTGACCTTGACATTGGGCACAGGATCGCGCTTTCCGCAAGCAGGTGCGACAATGATGATAAACACCCATGTGAAGTATCAAGGTATTGGGTGAAGCAGTTGCAGAGATATAGTACACGAAAAAAATTTAACAAAAAAATTCAAAGTAAATTTTGAACCTTGACATAGGGAGTCATCAGGAATCGCGCTTTCCGCGCAAGCAGGTGCAACAATGATGATAAACACCCATTGTAAGTTATCAAGGGTTATTGGGTGAAGGCAGTTGCAGAGATATAGTACAACAAAAAAACTTTAATAACAACGAAAATTCAAAGTAATTTGACCTTGACATGGGCACAGGATCGCGCTTTCCGCAAGCAGGTGCGACAATGATGATAAACACCCATGAAGAATATAAGGTATGGGTGAGCAGTTGCATAGGATATAGTACAACTGACAACATCAAAGTAATTGAACTTGACATGGGGCAGGGCAGGATCGCGCTTTCCGCAAGCAGGTGCGACAATGATGTAAACACCCATGTGAAGTATTAAGGTATTGGGTGAAGCAGTTGCAGAGATATAGTACACAAAAGTAATTTAACTTACATTACAGTAATTTGAACTGACAATTGCACAGGAATCGCGCTCGCAAAAAAAGCAGGTGCACAATTGGGATGATAAGACACTCATGTGAAGTATCAAGGTATTGGGTGAAGCAGTTGCAGAGATATAGTACACGAAAAAACTTTAACAAAAAAATTCAAAGTAATTTGACCTTGACATTGGGCACAGGGGCCGCATGGTTGGGGGTTAGAATGAAAATATGGATGATGATAAACACCCATGTGAAGTTTCAAGGTAATGGGCGAAGCAGTTGCAGAGATATAGTATAACAAAAAAGTTTTAACCAAAAATCTCTAACCAGACGTACGTTAAAAAGTTAACTTTGAAAATGGCTAAGTCAATTACGTAGAAATAATAGGTGAAGGTAAAAAAATTGGTCACATGTTGGATAGTTGTATGTGGTAGGCACCCCTTGGTTATGAAGCTGTGAAAGTTTGGTGGTCCTAGGTGGTACAGTACCAAAGAAATGGACTTAAACATGAAAACTTAACATTGTAAACGCGAAAACTTAACATTGAAAATGGCTAAGTCGACTGCGCGGAAAAAATGGGTGAAGTTAAAAAAAAAAGTAACATGTTGGATAATGATATGTGGTGGGTACCCCTTGATTATGAAGCTGTGAAAGTTTGGTGGTCCTAGGTGGTACAGTACCAAAGAAATGGACTTAAACACGAAAACTTAACATTGTAAACGCGAAAACTTAACATTGAAAATGGCTAAGTCGACTACGCGGAAAAAATGGGTCAAGTTAAAAAAAAAGTAACATGTTGGATAGTGATATGTGGATATGAAGCTGTGAAAGTTTGATGGTCCTAGGTGGTACAGTAACAAAGAAATGGACTCAAACACGAAAACTTAACATTGATTGTGGACGCCGCTCGCCGCCCGCCCGCCGCCCACCGCCCGCCCGGCTTTCGCCAATCCAATAGCCTGGATTTTTTTAAAAAAAACCTGGCTAAAAATTGAAAATTTCTCCCTCAAAGTATACTTTGCTAGAAAAGTATACTTTGCAATGTTGGTGAAATAGGCTACTGGTATATGCCTCCACCACCGATGCCTATGTGCTGGAATACCGTCACAGACCTTAGATGAACCAGTATTATTCCGTCAACACAGTGCGTATGTGCCGTGAAACACGGTGCCGTGAAACATTTTTGATATCCTGTCAATACAATTTGGAGATGCGGCTGGGGTTAAATAGATAAATAGAATAGTAGGTTAGTGCCGTGAATGGGAAAAATATCTGGCGCGGCACGGAAACGGGATGTGCTCGGCAGAGCCTCGCCCATCCCGTTTCCTGAGCCTTGCCAGATATGTTTTCCCATTCACGGCACTAACCTACTATTCTCTATTTATGGAACTGAGCAACGTACATATCATTTCATCCGTCCATGCATCCAATTTGTGACTTACTTTTCACCCCTATCAATTAAATTGCCAATAAAAACATTCATTCAATACTTTGTTTTTAACTATTTCAAAAAGATGTTGGCATATACTCAGCGAAATAAATATTGCAATACTATGGAGGTGACCGGTTAGAAAGTTGGGCTAGTATATATGGCTGTGACTGGAGAATTGGGGCTTATGGGTCTTGTGGCCAGTGTAGCTCCTGATCAATTAGCACACTCATGTATCCTGATAACGATCTATATTGCTTATTAGATGCATGACAGGTGTTTTATTTATGGAATAGCAAACAGTGAAGATCCTGATCAGACTGCAGATGCACAGGCCGATATGGATCTATACTGGTCGCAAAACCCATAAACCTCACATCCGCATATGATTCAAACGGCGTACAGTCATTTTTGTCAGGATACAGAACAGTCAAGACAATTTATTTATTTATTACTTAGAGATTAATACGTGTCTTGTTTGATATCGGCCTAGGTACCGGCCCGAGGCTGATACCAAGTTACCGAGGGACGAAACCTAGGCCAATATCAAACAAGACACGTATTAACGTCTTTATTACTTAGATTACCTAGATATCAATTTCAATATCAATCATCAGGCAGTTGTGATAATCCTATATTAAAATCTATACCGTTATCCATGATTGAATGATGAAATACAGAGCCTACAAATTTAAATTCCCGGCATCTGTCAAAATTTACGCAGCCGATAATGTAAACATACGCAATGAGCATGCCCAAAGGAACTAGTTTAATACGCGCGCGAGACATGGTATCGGACTGGAAACGGCGGTATCAGACCTGAAATGGCAGTATCAGACTAGAAGTTTCAGTATCAGACTGGAAGACACGCCGTATCAGCCTGGACTGTGTATGTTATTGCTGTAGGCAAATACAGGAAATTTCTAGGCAAAAATTGATATCTAATTAATCAATGGAGTGTAACGGCATGTCAACAGCTATGGTTATTTTAGGTCGGGTTAACGAAAAAACAATAAATTAAAGCACAAAAATTCCGCGGAATCAAATGTCTCGCCTTGTTCTGCCTTGACCTTCACTCTGGAGAATATTTTTTTTTAATAATCGTATATTCATCTACATATCATAGTAAAGGGATGTATAGGATGTAAAGGGATGACTGTAGCTGATAAGGTGTTGGAAGTAATGATCGTAACACGAAAACTTAACATTGAAAGTATTAAAAAAATAGAATTTGACCTTAACCCTGGGGACCCTGGGGCCTGACCTTAACCCTGGGGCCCGAGAAAAACAAATTAATAGTCCTATATTCATGTACATATCATAGTAAAGGTATGTATAAAGTTTGATGACTGTAGCTGATAAGGTGTTGAAGTAATGACCGTAACACGAAACGTAACACGAAAACTTAACATTGAATGTATTAAAGCCCCTATACGGCTCAAGTTGCTGAATTTGGCCTCCTATTGGGTTTTCCCACACATAAATCCAAGAGGTTTCTATTTACACACACTTTGAAACTGTTTGCATTCATTTTGGTACAAAAATGAGTTTGTAGTCGATGAAAATATCAATAGTTGTTGATAAACAAACAGCAGATGCGTGTTTCAAAGCCCGATCGATTTTCCGATAGACGCTCGGGTCAACTCCTCAACTCTCCGATTCGCGGCCGATGAATTCCGATAGCCGGAGTTTATCGACTCGCTTCCGAGCCGAAGCCGTTGGGTTACGGAAATGAAATTGTCAATATTGACATTTTACACTGAGTGGTACACAAAACAAGTTTTTTGTTGTCTTCACATTGCGCATTGCGATTAAGATGTAAATCTCAAGACTTGAGATGTATCTATTAGGCAGTATATGTTAGTTTTGTGCACTAAATCAGTTGCCAAATATGTTTTTGCGTTTGAAAAAATCGGAAAATTGTAATACTGAGCCGTTCAGGGCCTTTAACAAATAGAGTTTGACCTTGACCCTGAAGACCCTGGGGCCCGCCAAATTTTTTTTGAATAGTCCTATATTCATGTACATATCATAGTAAACGTATGTAGAAGTTTGATGACTGTAGCTGACAAGGTGTTGAAGTAATGACCGTAACACGAAAACTTAACATTGAATGATGACGCCGCTGACGATGACGGCTCCGGAAAAGCAAAACCTATGTCTCGCTTTCCGCTTCACGGGCAAGACAATAAAACTATGGGTTGTTGAGCTTACTGTGGTATGAAGACCATTTGGTGTAAAGTGTGTGGAGTCTGAAAGACTGCAACAGTCTATGGTCATTTTACATTGCAGGTTCAGATTTAAACGCAATACGTTGTATGGGCATTTCCATTATGAATTTATGGAAGGTGTAAATATTAGCAACTAGATTGGTCAGTAAGCGAGGCTTACGGAATACCCCCCGGGTACGCCCAGGTACCCCTAAAATATGTAAAAAAAGAATCCAAATGTGTGGACTTGTGACCTTGACTCTGGGCTTAACGGGAGCGGCATGAACGTGAATTTGTCACAGGGTGGTAGAGGTCCATTGGAGCAATGCGTGTGTGAAATGTGAAGCAGATCCGAGCAAGGAAATAGAAGTTATAACCGATTTCTCTGATGTTAAGTTTTGTAAAGAGACTAAGTATGTGACCTTGACCTCGAGATCAGCGGGAATTTGTCACAGCATGATAGTAGAGCCTTAGAGGAATGTATGCATGAAATATTAAGAATTTTCGATGAAAGAAATAGAAGTTATAACATATTTCTAAGATGTTAAGTTTTGTAAAGAGACTAAGTATGTGACCTTGACCTCGAGATCAGCGGGAAATTGTCACAGCATGATAGTAGAGCCTTAGAGGAATGCATGCATGAAATATTAAGAATTTTCGATGAAAGAAATAGAAGTTATAACATATTTCTCTGATATTAAGTTTTGTAAAGAGACTAAGTATGTGACCTTGACCTTGGGATGAGCGGTCGTAGATTTGTCACAGTATGATAGTTCAACCTTAGAGGAATGCACAAGTGAAATATTAAGAATTTTCAATGAAGGAAATAGAAGTTATAACAATATTTCTCTGATGTTAAGTTTACGGACGCACGGACGGACGCACGGACGGACGCACGGACAACCTGACTCCAGTATACCCCCCCCCACAACTCGTTGCGGGGGGTATACTAACTACACTATTGTCTGTTCCACGTTTTGCTGCCGACAAACTTTTGGCTATTAAACACATTAAATCTAAAAAATAGTTAATTGGTAGGTACTTTTTTTATCAATAACAAAAAAGTCACCCTCCCCAAAAGATTATTTGATGAAATTCCATCAAATATTGATTTTATTGCGAAAAAACGATTTTCCTATGGGAATTTAACATGGGGGCTAAAAATAGATTTTTTTAAATATTTTTTTTATTTGTGGACCGATTTCAAAATCTAGCTTGTTTTCTTAGTTACATCATTTTCAAGCTATCTCGCCAGGTTTCGGAGTCTATTTCTAAAAGTTTTGGAAATTGAATCGTTTTTTCGCAATAAAATCAATATTTGATGGAATAATTATTTTTGGGGAGGGTGACTTTTTTGTTATTGATAAAAAAGTACTTACTTTTAAATATTTTTTAGATTTAATGTGTTTAATAGCCAAAAGTTTGTCGGCACAAAAACGTGGAACAGACGTGTCTAAATGACACAAGCCGACACCATGCAGCATGCTTGCTATCCTTACTGCAGTACTGGGCTGGAAGCCACCAGTCCTAGTTAAACTAGCAGTAAACGCCACCCGCGCTTGGTCAATCTGTCTAAGCTGAAAAAGGTTAAACGGTTTTACGCTAGGAAACGTTCTCTAGTTTTCGTATTTCTGTTTGAAAGTGTATGTTGGGACCAATCAATTGAACCGTCTCGATGAGACGGTTCAATTGATTGTTCACACCATATACTTCTGTTGAAAAATATCCAAATGCTCACATGTATCAAGTATCCAAATATTGAAACAATCCATCAAGTATTAAAGTTATATGATGATGCAGAAACTTGTACAAACTTTTTGATGCACAAAAAAAATGGCTAAGTGTTTCCGCAACAATGTGAAGGTTTTGTTTGTTTGTTTGTTTGTTTGTTGGGGTTTAACGGCAACGTCATTTAAGGCCGGGTTAATGGGTTTAGTACTAATGTGAAGGTCAAAAAGGTCATGTGAATGGTGACGTGAGTGTGTTCCAAATGCTCACATGTATCAAGTGTCCAAATATTGAAGCAATCCGTCAAGTAATATTAAAGTTGTATGATGATACAGAAACTTGTACAAACTTTTTGACATTTGTTGACGCGGATGACGAAGCAGATGACAATGAAAAAGCGGTGACTATAAAATGACCACAAATTCAACTTCTTTTTATGTTTGCATCTCAAAGACAAAACTAAAACTTTGGGATGCCATGTACAATACCATGAAGTGACTTTGAATTATGATCATGATGATGTGTAGTTTTGCATATGGCAATTTGAATTTGGGGTCTTTTTTTTTTATTTACCAGATATAAAGCTGACTTTGATGATTATAAAATGGATGATGACAATGATGATGATGGTGATAATGATGATGATGACGATCAAGATGATGATGATGAACATATTTAGTCTACTGGCTGAGAAAAGGGACGCTACGAGAGTCACAACAATTGTAGATGTTGGCACTTTCACTCAGTTGGATTAGAATCCAATCATTTTACTGATGGCAGTTCGCCTACTTCAGTGACTGAATGGCGAACAGCATAGGCCCTGATCAGACTGCGCAAATGCGCAAGACTGCTAATGCGCAGTCTGATCTGGGACTATGCTGGTCGCTAATGCAGTACGGTATCTATTTTCAGCCTGCGGCACATTTGACCAGCTACGAGAAAAGGTGACTTCCTGAATTCTAGATTGGCGTATCTCCTGATCAGTTAGTACACTCAAGTTATCAAACACAAATATAAAGTAAAAAGGTGAATGGGTTTAATGTCCCACCAACAGCTAAGGTCATATAGGGACGGGACCACAGTTTAAAGTCTCATCCGACAGACCACTGGAATGGAAATACTATGAAAGTATTTGTTGATGCCCTATGCGAGGTTTGAACCCACAACCTCCGGATTGGAAGTCAGGTGTTCTAACCCCTAGGCCACAACCCATTCCTATCCGACAACAAATATAAAGTGAAAGTATTGGGGTTTAACAGCCTATCAACAGATATGGTCATTTAAGGCCGGGTGAATGGGTTGAACGTCCTAGCAACAGCCAAGGTATGAGAGACGGGACCTCAGTTTAAAGTCTCATCCGAAAGACCAGTGGGATGGATATACTAGTACGAAAGTATTTTGTTCACGCCTAGCATGGGGATTTAACTCACAACCTCCGGTATTGAAGTCCAATACTGTGTCCTCTGGACCACAACCCATCCTTCTGACACAAATACAAATCTTACACGTTACTGTAATAACCCTAAATATTCGGACACCATTTGTTTTGGGAAACCCCTAGGGGGTTTCCCAAAACAAATTGTATCCAAATACATTGTTATTGCAGGCCCGTACGCAGAGGGGGTGCGACGGGTGTGTACGCACCCCCCTAACCCGTTCAACACCACAGGCCTGTATAGTGGTATTGGCAATAAGTGTAGATCCAGATGAGCCGGCTCATCACAAGCCGTCTCATCAGGATCTGCACTTTTTGCAAGTAATTTTCATATTTTTTAGAGCAAAAACAACCCCTTTTCATAAATGGACTGGTCTGAAAATCATTTTGTGATGATTGGAATGGGTTGCAAAATTAACATATCAAAATCCATCCCAGTTATTTAGGGGTGAAATGGTTAATCTGTCGAGGTCTGTCCGTGAATGTGTAAAAAAATGTTTAGCCCTTCGCGCCGTCGATAACGCACCCCCCCTAAAATAATTCCTGCGTACGGGCCTGGTTATTGTGATACACCAGTACAACCATGCTAACACTAAACATGGATATGCTCCCTTCAGAGTTTCAGCGATCTTGTGTCAAGGTCAAGTTAATGGCGGCATAAGTGTATAACAAATGTTCAGGTTATTCAAGTGTCCAAGTATTGAAGCAATCCTTCTCGAAATATTGAGTATATTACATGTTGGTGAAACTCTTACAAACCTAAATGTACACGGGCGTACAGACGGACGCACGGAACCTCAAGAGCAACTCAATATAACCTCTCGCAATCGCATAGGGGGCATACTGAGACCTTGACCTCCAGCTTTAGGGAAGAGGTACATGTATTATACAAGCATTTTTCCTTTCTCATCAATCCTCCAATACGTATGTGTATATATGACATGTGCTTGTTCAAATGAAATCAAATACTATTTGAACCAAACCAATCCCACTACCAATGATGTACCACTAGTAAATCCATCCCACGAGACAAACCTGTTGTTGTCCAGCGTTGGACAGAGCGGTCAGAAGCTGCGCGCGAGTCCCGGTCAGCGTCTGTTGCTGTTGCTGTTGCTGACCAGTCATTTGTCCAGTGGCTGTCGGTGCAGGGGCACTGTAAGATAGATTGCCGTGACATGTAGAAATGAGGCTTATGGGTTTTGTGACCAGTATAGCTCCTATCATACTAACACACTAGTGTATATTGAGAACTATCAATTTGCTTGTTAGAAGTATGACGGCTGTTTCATGGATGGAATGCCGAACAGTGCAGATCCTGGTCCTGAATCTACATTGGTCACAAAACCCATAAGCCCAATTTCTCCAGTCACAGCCACATATATGTTCATTGAGTGGTGTTAAATGTGCATATTTCATATGGACATTTCACACCACAAGATGAACATATATGTCAAGTTGCAAACATATGAATATTTTATTTATTATATACCCCGCGAAGTAAATTAGTCAGTTTTATAGACTGTATATGGTTAGACTTGTGTATTGGCCTACGTTAGTTTGGCAGGTGTGCATATGAATATAGATACTGGAAGTACTAATATACCATATGGTTTATTTAACCAGGTGAGCTCATCGTGAAACTAGAAAATTGTTTGTATAACAAAATACCACCTCTGTTGAGGATTCATGTATACAACAGCAATCATTAAGTGAATGATTGGGGAAAAAATTATTTTCGCAGTCGAAAAAGACCCATAACTGCGGATGGATCGGTAGGACAGCAAAATGTTTAAGTTACGCACTCCTGCACTCGATGGTTGGGATGTATACCGAGTATGAAGATAATCGGCCAAAAACTGTAGAAGTAGTTCGCCAGACAAGGAAAAAATAAAGTATTTTCCGAGTCAAAAAAGGGGCATAACTGCGGATGGATCGGTGGCACAGCAAAAATATTAACGTAACGCACTCCAGCACTTGATGGTTGGGATGTATACCGAATATGAAGAGAATCAGCCAAAAACTGTAGAAGTAGTTAGCGGGACAAGGAAAAAAGAAAGTATTTTCTGTGTCGAAAAAGGGGCATAACTGCAAATGGATCGGTGGGACAGCAAAAAATCTTACATTTCAGACATGATATTGCATACATAACGAGAATGTCACATGTATCCCATCGCTGTGGTGGTTGTACTGGCATCCCTCATTCATATATGGACAAGGTCTTTCAAAACTACAGACCTCATTAGCAGTGTTTGCAAACAGCGTAGATCCAGATGAGCCGGCTTGTGACGAGCCGTCTCATCAATTTTGCAAGAAATTTAATATATTTCAGAAAAACAAAACCCTTCTTATCATTTTGTGATGCAACCAATCCAACAGTCACAAACTGATTTTCAGACTAGTTCATTTATGAAAAGGGGGTGTTTTTGTTCTCAAAAATATGAAAATTACTTTCATACAACATCCTGATGAGACGGCTCATCATAAGCCGGCTCATCTGGATCTAAACGTTTGCACCATACCACTACACAGGCCTGTGGTGTTGAAAGGGTTAATTAATACATCATAGTCCATTCCAGTTATTTAGGGTTGAAAGGATTAAATTTAGTTACCTCGCCTGTTTCTGGGCAGTGTTTTGTCGTTTTGCAGCAAGATCAGGGTCGTATGTCTTCTGTATTAACTGGACGTCGTCATCGTCATCATCCCTGTCGACGATTGTAATGGCTGTGATAATGTAATAAATTCAGTATAATAATTCTGCATACTTTTAATCATCAAATACATACAGTCGTTAGTTCTATATGACATAATGCATTTCGGGAAACATAAATGATTACTCCGTCAAAGTATACTAGTAAAGTATACTTTGCAATGTTGATGAAATAGGCTACTGATGTGTGTTCCTGGTAAACAAGGTCAAATAGCAGAAACAAACAATGTGTTATGTGCATTGTATTTTTAATTCAGATAATCAGCCGTAATCAATAAAAACAAGAATTCTGCCACGGTGTCGCGCCTGCCGAGGCATTTGATCGTAACATGATGATGGGCACGAAAAAGGTCAAAGTCATGTTAATGGCAGCACGAGGTGTTCCAAATGAGTACATGTATCAAGTGTCCAAATATTGAAGCAATCCATCACATAATATTGCAGTTATATGATGATGAAGAAACTTGTACCAACTTGTTGACGTAAAAAAAATGGCTAAGTATTTCCACAACCATGTGAAGGTAAAATAGGTCAAGGTCATGTTAATGGCAGCATGAGTGTGTTCCAAATGCTCACGTGTATCAAGTGTCCAAATATTAAGCAATCCATCATGTAATATTGGAAGTTACATGTATATGAAGAAACTTGTACAAACTTTTTGATGCAAAAAAAATGTTTAGGGTTACTGCGGTTTATTACGAGCCGGATCATCTGGATCTACACTGTTTGCAAACATCGGGAAAGCGGTCTGTAGTGCATAAAGTGTGAATTTATGTGTGGGTGGGAATTACGAACTGATAATAAACATTATCTAGCTTATACTCCAACTTTTATTCTACATACCACGCCCTTCTTTATCACCATGTTCAGCTCCTTTGTGCCCATCAGCTCCACAATGGCCTGCAAGTTTATACAAGTGAAAGTGAAAGGGTGTTAAATGTTAACATCCCAGCAACAGCTAGTCATATATAGGTGGGACCTTGATTTAAAGTGAAAGTGAATGGGTTTATGTTAGTTTGTTTCTTTATTTGGTGTTTAACGGCCTATCAACAGCTAAGGTCATGTAAGGCCAGGCCAATGGGTTCAATCCCGTTTTAACCTGCTGCATTAGGGGGGGGGGGGGGGAATACCAAAATCAGAACAGAATATTTACATCGAAAATATCAGCCCTGAAATTAGAATAATATGACCTGGTGCCAGGTCCATACCACACCAAAGCCACTTGGCCCCTTCCCCTAAAATAGGATTACGAATAATTGTAATACTCACAGATATAACCAAATTCAATAATGTAATAAATTCAGTATAATAACTCTGCATACTTTTAATCATCAAATATATGCAGTAGTTAGTTCTATAAGAAATAATGCATTTCAGGAAAAATAAATGATTGCTCCCTCAAAGTATACTTTACTAGATAAGTATACTTTGCAATGTTGGTTGGTGAAATAGGCTACAGGTCTCCAGTCGGGATTCTGGTAAGGATGAATCCCGATCGTTAAATTACCCATCGCATGCTCCCACCTGCCACCCACTAAATAATCATGGAAGACTTGTCATGCAGGGCTCCAGATAAGTAATTAGTAATTGAGTATTGTCACTCCATCATTTCTGAAGCAATAGAGTATTTCAAAATTGTAATTGGGTAAAATAAAATCACACTACTGTTTACATATCAACTGACAGCAATTATTGAATACTTTGCTTCGAACTGAAAACATGTCTTGGCATTTCACCAGAGCTCCAGATAAGTTTTGTATCTAAAGAGTATTATACCCCCATATTTAAAATTCAACGCGTATCTTACTTTTACAAATGTATTATTGTAATTTATTGATTCATGTCTTCCTTATTAAAGGTACATGCCCACTCAGCAGGCACAAACTGTTCTTTATAAGAATTAAATACATGTACGTGTATAATTGTGTCACTATTCCACCAGTTCTAAAAATTATGAGTGCCCGCTTTTCAGATATAATCATTTAGTAATATTTATTTTACTGACAGTGACGCGCGCTGGTATCAGGCTATTAAATGAGGCATGATATTTCTAAATTATTTATAATGGTGGTGGGGTAATGGTGCATGAATGATTTTTTGCCAGAAAATATCTCAGATGATGTCTCTTGATATACATGTAAAGAACAGTTTCCCGCGACTTTTCCAAGTTTATATCCCGATAAATTCCACAAAAAGGCCAATCATTCCTACAGTATACCACCGGACCCACCTCACAGTCTCCCGAGCAGAGGCTCGGTCAACGAATGAATGATGCTAGTTCGAAAATATAGTCATAATTAAGAAACCCATGGATTCTGCTGGTGATCGCCACTTTCGCAATTGGCGATAAAAATAAACAATTGGCGATAAAAAATCGAAAAAAGAAAAAATAATCCTTTTTTTTTTAAATTGTAATTTTTTATCGCCAAGTGTTTATTTTTATCCTATTGGTTATTCCTTTTTCTTTTTCTTGAAGTGGCGATTTTTTTATTTTCCCCAGCGGATCTCTGGAAACCCCCCCCCCCCCCCAACCTGAAACCCTGGATCCACCCCCGACAACAGCTATGGTAATTTAACTCTTTGCATGCTGGGAAACTTGTGGGCTATAAATAGTTCAAAAGTAGCGGACAAAAAATCATCATATTTTCTTGTATTTCTCCCCGTAAATATCATGAATATGTCCTGAAGACTCAATTCTAATGAAATTCCAAGACATATTTACAGAGAGAAATAAAACATATACTCCTAATTTGTTTGGCGGATATTTTCTCCCCTAGCATGCAAAGAGTTAACATGTCCAGAAATTCCCCAAATCAGAACTGAATATTTACATAAAAATATATATTCAGCCCTGAACATAGAATATCCTGACCTGGTGTCAAGTCCATTCCAAACCAGAGTCACGTACATTGTAGCTCCAACCCCAAAAGTAATATAATCAGCACTAATCAATTTAATGGGCATAACATGAATTAGCTCTCAAATATCAGAAGTCTGAACGAAAATATACGTGAGGGCCAAACCATGTAAGTCGGCATTCCGGTAGGGATGATCCTGATTGTTAAATTACCCTTCGCATGCACTAGACCACCCATGTTTCATTCAGAAGCAAATTATTCAAGAAAATTTTGAAAAAGCCAATTGTTTCAGAAATGATGGAGTCACAATACTCAATTACTAATTCCTTATCTGGAGCCCTGTTTACGGGACTATCATAATTTTGCACTTACGAACATTTTAGTCGTACGGAGTTTAGTGAAACGCGCCCCAGGTGTATAAAAGCTTACCGTCAACCTCTTCAACACTGCAACTGGATGACGACTCTTTGGGGCTTGATGACATACACGGTGTATACCTTGGACGAGTGTACTTCGCTATTCGACCAATGGCTTTAAATCTTTTCTTTAAAGGCATGGTCACTGAAAAGAGTACCTGTAAAAAGAAATGTGTATTTTTTTTGAAAATACACCAAATAGTTTTGGATATATGGCCTAAGATCAGTGTATGAAACTCACAATGTCCAGTAGCCTATTTCACCAACATTGCAAAGTATACTTTTCTAGCAAAGTATACTTTGAGGGAGAAATTTTCAATTTTAGTAGAAATTTATTAATTTTTATTATATTGAATTTATTACATTATCACAGCCATTTTGGCTGTGATAATGTGATAAATTCAGTATAATAATTCTGCATACTTTTAATCATCAAATATATGCAAAGGTTCGTTCTATATGAAATAATGCATTTCGGGAAAAATAAATGATTACTCCCTCAAAGTATACTTTGCTAGAAATCGGCTACATGGGCCCCGAGAATCTGTTTTATAGGTGTTATGCCTGTGCAACCCCTACTGTCTGTTTCACGAAACCTGCCCAAATTCTACGTCTATATAGACAATGCAAAAACAATAATTTTTTTTGATAATGTTAAATTTTATCAAAATTTAAGAATGAGCCTTTTTTTTATTTCGTGAAATTTGGTCAAATATTGATTTTATTACGAAAAATTGATTTCTCTATGGGAATTTAACATGGGATGATGGGGGAAAACGAGGTAAAGGAGTTGTGGGAGGAGAAAAAAAAGGTAATTGACTGAAACCTAACTAGATAGCTTGGAAATGATCTAACTAAGAAAACAAAAGTTAAATTTTAAAAATCGGTCCAGTATTTCTGAAATTCTAAAATATTTCCCCATGTTAAATCCCCATAGACATCTTCACTCTTTTTGGGGATTTAACATGGGGAAATTGTTTTTTCGCAATAAAATCAATATTTGATCAAATTTCACGAAATAAAAAGAAGGCTCATTCTTAAATTTTCCTTTAATTTAATATTATCAAAAAAATATTGTTTTTGAATTGTTTATATGGCCGTAAAATTTGGGCAGCTTTCGTGAAACAGACAGTAAGGTCATATACAGATATGTGTCAGGGGAGGTCGGAGGGGTTACCGTAATAACCCAAGTACAGTGAAATCGCGATGGCTCGAAATGCGATGGCTCGCTCGAAATGACGTCGCGGTCCCGATAATTTTCCCTATATGTTTAATGTATTTTACATGCGATGGCTCGAAATGCAACTCCTCGAAAAATGCGATCGCTCGAAACAATTGACAAGTCCCGCGGACACATTTCTCTCTATTTTGCTATACGTTGACTCGAAATTGATGTCGAAGTTTGTGTTTGGCTAATTTTCACACCTCCGCGTCCGACTTATTACGATCAAAGGCCGAGCCGCGCTCTACCTGTCTGTGAAAGGTGATTTCTTTTCAAGTGCAGTTAATTGCCTAATAAAGTGGTGCAATTTGATCGTTGACGTTGTTGATGGCGATCATTTTGTGAATTCTATATTAGATTATTCGGAAACTTTCAACATAATTTGGGAAACCATTCTATTTATTGGTTATGCTTGTACATTATTTGTGAAATAAAAGTTATTGTATTCTTAATTTGCTGTTGTTTTTTTGTGTCCCATAACAGCTCAACGGCATACGGCGATTTATTAAATATTCTGGGTTTCGTCCACTCGGAGTATTTAATAGAGTCTGTCGTATATCGTTGGTCGTTTTTCGTTTCAACTCCCGTGTTATTCGAGAGGCTACCCGGGAGTTACAACGAAAAACGCCCATTGAAAAAAGACCACTGTTTCGAGTGACGTCACAACCAACTGCTGCATTAATTATGTGCGCCGCTATTTATAGTAATGATTTTCTCCTTTTCGACTTTGATAATAATTAATTGAAATAAAGACAGTTTTGTAAACACATGTAGTTTATTTAATTTCGCATGATAACTAATCTACGAATAAATATTATAATCATCTAAAACATGGATACGTTTCTATTGTGCTTTCTTTATTTCCTAAATCCGACGGGTACAGTAGTCGGCAAATATAACAAAATCGAAAGATGCAATGGCTCGAAAGATGCGATCACTCGAACAAAATGTGCGGTCCCGTGGTATTTCGAGCCATCGCGATTTCACTGTATGTGGACACAATTTATTTGGGGAAAAATATAACAAGAGCTGTAGGAGAACAGCATAGCTCGACTACGAGGGTTGTCGATGTACACATAGCTTGACAAACAAGGTGGCCGCGGCCTGCATAAAAACCTTAACCAAGGTTGACTAAAAACCGTAACCAAGGGAAATTAATTAAGTAATTCAAGGTTAAATATAGGTCAATGTCAGATATAGGTCAGGGGTTATTGATGTACATCACTAGGAGATGAAGTTTTCCAAGTATGGTTGCTGTAGGCCCAGGAGTATTCCATATACAAGCTTGACTAAAAACCTTAACCAAGGGGAAATAAGTAAGTAATTCAAGGTTAAATGTAGGTGAAGGTAAAATATAGGTCAGGGGTTATTGATGTACATCCCTATGAGAAAAAGTTATCCAAGTATGGTGTCTGTATGCACAATAGTATTCCATCTACAAGCTTGACTAAAAACCTTAACCAACGTTGACTAAAAACCTTAACCAAGGGGAATTAACTAAGTAATTCAAGAGGAAATATAGGTCAAGGTCAAATATAGATCAGGGGTTATTGATGTACATCCCTATGAGAAAAGGTTGTCCAAGTATGGTGTCTGTATGCACAATAGTATTCCATGTACAAGCTTGACTAAAAACCTTAACCAATGTTGACTAAAAACCTTAACCAAGGGAACTAAGTAATTCAAGGTTAAATTTAGGTCAAGGTCAAATATAGGTCAGGGGATGTTGATGTACATCACTAGGAGATGAAGTTGTCCAAGTATGGTGGGTGTAGGGCCAGGAGTATTCCATATACAAGCTTGACTAAACACCTTAACCAAGGGGAATTAACTAAGTAATTCAAGAGGAAATGTAGGTCAAGGTCAAATATAGATCAGGGGTTATTGATGTACATCCCTATGAGAAAAGGTTGTTGAAGTATGGTGTCTGTATGCACAATAGTATTCCATGTACAAGCTCGACTAAAAACCGTAACCAAGGTTGACTAAAAACCTTAACCAAGGGGAATTAACTAAGTAATTCAAGAGAAAATGTAGGTCAAGGTTAAATATAGATCAGGGGTTATTGATGTACATCACTAGGAGATGAAGTTGTCCAAGTATGGTGGGTGTAGGGCCAGTAGTATTCCATATACAAGCTTGACTAAAAACCTTAACCAAGGCGTGACGGTGACGCCGGGGTGACAACATAAGCTCTAACTATTCTTCGAATAGTCGAGCTAAAAATGTATGGTTTCACCAAAACAGTGAGCATGCCACTTAGTATGGCAGTAGTGGTCTAATCACTAAAACAATGTTTTGGATGTAATTTGTTTTGGAAAATCCTTATTTAATAGGGGTTTCGGGATTAGAATAAATCTGTACTGGTGACAGGTCCAAACCACACCAAAATCACTACTAATCCTACTACTTTTAATTATTGGATGCCAATGGATGGGAACATGTTGGTGATGATCCACTTACGGATCACAAGATATTCAACATTTGGACACAACTGTTGACGTCATCAATGACGACGCCTTTGTTGCAGGCATTTAGACTGATGTCCATCACTTTTGAAGTCAGTTTGTTACACGGTTTGCAACTATAAGGAAAGCGTATGTTGTGTTGAAAGGGTTGCTTACGAAAGGCATGAATATGTCTGAACGGTCAAGTATATGTAGACACTGATGTTAAGGTATTAGGTCATAGATAGATACACTCGGCTTCAATGACAATTGCTTCATAAGAGTGATGTGATATATGAAAATAACATATGTGAATATTGTCTTGTTACTGTATACTATTATGGTACATTGAGTTGCCATCTCCCGCCATCTTTGTATGTACAAGCCATCGTACAGTTTCACCACTTTGTGCATTTGACATATATAGCAAATAATATGACAGTAAACCAAATAAAATTTGGTGCAATACATCATAGACAGATATGACAACAGTGTGCTATAAATATTATGCCTGCAAACTATACAAAATATGACATATCTGAGCATTTCTCCCATCAATCTCAAAATAAATTTCAATGTGTAAACTTTCCAATCTGATGCACAGCCTATGTTACTGTACACATTATCCATAGGTAAAGCCATATTTACTTGCATAGATGTGAGTAGAAACCAGGGACTGCTTACATTTCACTGGATTTTATAGCTACATGTAATAACAGAGTACAGTAGTGGGTATATATAGTATCTTTGTGTGTTTTTCCAGGTAAAAGCGATACACTGTACGATTTTCTGTGTACGAGGCTATTTACAATGGTGGATCATGTTGTTAAAAACACAGGCACAAACCTGTTTGTTTGTTTGTTTATTAGTGTTTAATGGCCTATCAACAGCTAAGGTCATGTAAGGCCGGGCAAACGGGTTCAATCCCATTTTAACCTGCTGCATTGGGGGGGGGGGGGGGGGGGGGGGGGAAATCCCAAAATCAGAACGGAATATTTACATCGAGATAAAATATATTCAGCCCTGAAATTAGAATATCCTGACCTGGTGCCAGGTCCATGCCACACCAAAGTCACTTGGCCCCTTCCCCTGAAATAGGATTACGAATAATCGTAATACTCACATAAGGGGTATAACCAGATTCAACTGTCACATACAAAATTCCAAAGACGTATGTGAGGGCCAAACCAGGTCTCCAGTTGGGATTCCGGTAAGGATGAACCCCGATCGTTAAATTACCCATCGCGTGCTCCCACCTGCCACCCACCAGGCACAAACCTGATAAAAAAAATCACACACCGATAATCGACACTATTTAGGACAAAAAGATTTTTAACAAATATGACGATTTTAAATGTGAATAATTCATAATGCCAAAAAATAGATAAGCAAATGAGGTGTACAGTACCAACCAAGACGGTCTTAACTTCAAAGAAAAAATCTACGATCTTCAGCAAGTAAGAGAACGATGCTTTTCAAAAAAAGATAAATAGGCGGCAAATCTCACTTTAATTTTTCCATTTTACACAATTTTGGGAAAGTTTCAGATAAAATAAAAATATCACAAAAATTACTTATAAAAACTTATTTTCGGTCACACTGTAACACTTAGCAATTTCTTTCCTTTTGAAATAACAACAACTCATATAGTTTTGATCAACAGATACAAAGTATTCCGCCATTTGCCAAATTTTCCCCCATGATTTGGAAACCGGAAAAATAATTCAGAAAATAGAGAAAAGAAAAATAACTACTACAACCAATCGGCGAAAAAAATCAAACAAACTACATGTAAACTACGAGACACAAATCAATACTTTATCCCGTCAACACAGTGCGTATGGGCGTACCTACTATTCTCTATCTATTTTCCTTATTTCTGAACCAAAGTATATGTTGTGACCACTCATTTGAACCGTCTCGGTGAGACGGTTCAAATGAGTGGTAACAACATATACTTCTGATGAGAAATAAAGAAATTCTTGAGCCTTGTCGGATATTTTTTCTATTTACTTGTTACTAATACTCATTTATTGTTCCACCTTACTTCGAAAATAAGGCGACTGTAACAGATTTTCAACAGTATACATGTATTTTCAAATAATATTTCAAGACACCGGAAGCGAATGGCTGCTGGGAGTCACGTGATCATCGACGACAACATATTTCAGCGAATTGCGCCATTTCCAAACCATATTCTACCCATATGTCACACAGATCAGTTAGAACTTATGTCTGTAATACACAGAACAGCCACAATAAATGTGAATGTTACTGGAGGAATTGAGCTTATGACCTTTGTGACCAGTATATCGATATGCGTAGATGAGTCTGATAATCTGATCATGAAATGCATGATTTGCCATTCAGTCAGTAAAACAACGACCGCGATTATAATTAACAAATGGAAAACTATAAAATGTAGTCTGTCGACGCACAGTATAGGTAAGAAATTGCTACATAAAAATTCAAAAAATAAACAGTTAATATTGACTATTTACATTCAACATATGTTGTACATTTAGCCATAAGACATCGCGTACGGTCGCATACTTCGCATAGTACATTTTACACCACTGAAAATAACTTTTCGCCTCTTTACACCACTTTTCGCCAAAAATTCCTCTAGAGTGGGATTGCCAACGCTCGCGCAGTGTCAATGCTTGCGCATTATTGCAATGTGGTGAATTCATGTTGAAATAATCTTCATGGTCATGTTTTGTGCCTGAATTTTAAACATGTATCATTTTGCCATTTTGACCAACTGTCGTGCGACTTGGAGATCATGTGACATCTCATGCAGGCGATATTTCACTTGGAACTATCAACAACTCTTGCTAGTACAGTCTTCATGAAAAACTTTTTGAGACACTTGCCCAAAGGGCAAGTGGGCTTGAAAAATTTACTGGCCCGAATGAACTTCTAGGTGCCCATATATTTGCAGAATTTTACCCGCTTATTGGGGGTTAAATTATAGTAGTATATGTAACTAACATAAAGTGGGCGGTGGCATATCATGCATTTATTAATAATACTTATCATATGGCCGTATGAGTAAACAATACTTTATGTTTTATATACTGAAAAACTACTTCTCCCTCAACTCAAAATAAGTCAGACAATTTAGGGAGAGAACTTCGCCCTGTAAAATGATCCCTGTATTACTAACATTAAAATACATTAAGTATATAATGTTTTAAATTAATTAAATTATTACAATAAATAGATATACAGTCTAACCTGTGCTAACTTTCACATTGAGTATATAATGTTTTAAATTAATTAATTTAAATAATTACAATAAATAGATATACAGTCTAACCTGTGCTAACGACCACCTGGGAATAGCGACCACCTGTCCACAACGGCCAGTTAAAAATCCCCCGTCCAATTTTGTTCTTTATAAGACCTTGGAATAACGACCACCCCGAACTGCGACCAGCGGCCAGCTATTTTCATTCCCAAACAGCATTTGTGTATGTGAACAGTGGCCATGTCAAGTTTTTGTCGGCAAAAAAAATAGCACCACAATCGCTAGTTTCCTTTCATTCCAATCTGGCCGCTATCATTTGAATTGAAACTGGTCGTATCCAATTAGTCATCGATTACATTCGCATACATTGACACAACGCTCTTTTCAAAACATTTACCTTGCCTGATATGGTCGGTGTCATTTTGGCGACATTAAACATTTTCCATGAAAAATATTGCATAACGCCATTAACGATAATTCCCGATATGTATTCCGTGTTGTGTATTCCAATAGGCAAAATGCAATTCCGCGTAAGTCATAAAACTCCATCATTAGTTGGCAAACTGTGTTTACACGATGCTGATTTGTCTACAGTGACAAGACTAAGACTTCAAACACACCGTGCTTGTCAAGTATTACTACGTGTAAATTTCACACCGCGGGGCACAAGGCCATATCAAAGATCAATACACGCGGTTGTTGAAGTCAGTCACGTAGTCCACACTAGACTGGTACCCTGTCGGATGCGCAGCATAGAGAAACAATACTACCGGGAACCAGTCTAAAGTGACACAACAAACGTGTTTATGTGAACTGGGCTTCGATCTCCGACAAATCCCGGCTTATTGCATTAGCGGCCAGACCAGGCAGTGGATTCGCGTAGTCTGACCATGGTTTACAATGCTCGCCAATCTCTAATTAAAACATGATCAGTAATTACGTCAGCGAACATTGCCAATTCGTCATAGGCTTATAGTAACAGAAATCTCCTTTCCGGTTTCTAGTCATACCGGGGGGCAAGGTATCGGGTACGTTTTGACCCGCACCCGAGGTATCGATAGGCCAACTCATCATAGGGCCGAGATGTCAGGAAGCGAAAACGCGAATTTACACCTGTCCGCTTCTAGACGACCTTCAATTCCGGTGTAATTTGTAAACAATTCGTAATTTTAAAGAATTTAGAAAAACATGTCTACTGTCAAGTTTTATTACGTTTATGCGTTTTTAAAACGGGTGCCCGTCGGGCATGTGAGATTGGAAAATTTACACGTCCGTCGCGATTTCTACACGTCTCGGGCATTGGGCACCCGGCTAATTTCACAGACTGCTAGTAAGTTCTCGCATTTTTCCCGAAACTTGTTCAAATACGCTGCCAGCTATTAACACATTTCAAAACGACACTGTGTTATATGAATGAAAATTGTTCCTATGTTATGTTCTTATGATGTTTATTTACAAATAATAATATGGATGTATTTCTACTTGAAAAGTTTGTATTCAGCAATAGTTGTATACATGCGCGAGCATTGGCACACTGCGATCCAGGCCAGACTTGATTTACTGCCCTAACTAGGAGCCGTTCACAGATGAATGAGTCGCGTGATCACCAGTAAAACTCTAAATTCCAATAAATGAAGGTTTCCTTGGTTTGTGGACCAATACAAATCAATACTCCATGACCTGGGGGTCAAATCAAAATAAACTTTGCGCATCTACTCATACATACCAAGTTAAGTTTCTGGTGTGTAGCTATTAGGGTTTAAAAGTTACTAGTCAAAATTGGAAAATTCTAACTCGAAAATGGGCGAGATCCATGACCCAGGGGTTGAATTAAAAATTTAAATAAACGGTGCGCACCTACTCATCATAAGGAAGCTACATACCAAATGTGTCTGTAGCTAGTACGGTTCAAAAGTTTTATGAGTTACAAGCTTGGTGACGGATGGACGGGCATACAATGGTAACAATAAATTCCCCCGCGGTGGGGCATAATAAACGATGATAAACTAGAGCAAGCGAGTATGGGCTCACCAACACTCCTGACCGAAGCAGATGTCCCCACTGATAGCATATATAAACATATATAACAAGGACATAAATGACGTTTGCATACTCTATTTTACGCACGGACTGTAGCGTAGCTGCATGGACAACAGTAGACATAGCACTATGGCTTTACTACCGTTACTATCTATCTATCTATCTTCCGTTAATCTAGAACCCCTGTTGGGGACTTATAGATGCATGTATGCGCGTCAAACTGACAAGAGTGTTAGTATGAGTAAAAGTTGCAGTAAAAGCCAGAGGCAGTATATACAGGGGAGTGTTATTCTAGATAAAAGTAAAAACAGGGCTGGGATTTAGGCAAATGTGGTGTGTTCAATCCGGCTGACAGCCTGATTGAACTGGTTTAATGTGGGTAGGGTTGGAATACCCATAGGTTAGGGAATTCCAGATGGCTACAGTGTATGGGAAGAAGGAGTACTTATAGTAGTCTGTGTTGGCTGAGATAATTCTGTACTGGAGTGGATGTGAGTGTCGTAATGGTCTGGTGTTTTGCGTTATGTAGTGTTCTGCTGGGATGGCCACAAGATCATTGGTGATCTTGTATAGCATGGATAGCCTGGTATCTATCCGTCTTAATTCTAAGCGACGCCATCCAAGCCTTTGTAAAGTATTTGTTACGCTGGATGTACGCTGGTATGTACGAGTTGCCCAGCGAGAAGCTCTGCGCTGGACAATTTCGAGTTGATAGATAGAGTTTTGTGTGTGGGGGGACCAAACTGAGGAGCAGTACTCTAGTTGTGGTCGTACCAGGGTTTTGTATGCTGTAGACTTAAGTTGTTCTGAGTGTACCTTGATGTTGCGCTTTAGAAAACCTAGTGTTTTGTTTGCCTGCTTTGAAATCCTGTCTATATGTGTGTTCCAGGACATGTCTGATGTGATGTCTACCCCTAGGTATTTCGCTGAGGGGACAGATTCTAGTGTAGTGTTGTGTAGATTGTATGTTGTGGGAATATGGTGTCTCGACTTTGTGATGTGAATGACTTGGCATTTTGAAGGGTTAAATTCCATATCCCACATGTTTTCCCATTTTTCTAGGTTAGTGAGGTCGTCTTGCAGGGCTTTTGATTGATCTTCAGTGTCTAATGTGATGTATATGGCTGTGTCATCTGCAAAAAGGCGAACTGTGGAGTGTACATTTTCGGGCAAGTCGTTAATGAATGCTAGGAATAGTATTGGTCCCAGAACAGACCCCTGTGGGATGCCAGACGAGACTGGTATGGCACCAGATGTCTCTTTCTATAGCAAAGTAAATAATAAATGATAAAAGTCAGATAATGAAAAATAGAAGTTAAACATGATATAGAGACATGACATGTTAGTCTAGGACAACAGCACCACGGAATTATGACCATGTCGGTAGTACGGTATGCTACTTTGACAAGTCTTTGTTCTTATTATATACTAATCGTGACTTCATGACTGTCTTGATATACAGTCATGACGGCTTGCTTTTGTAAAGTGGTATCTCGAAAGGATGTTGGTCGTTTCGTCTAACTGCCAGTTCGTCTACCTTATTTTATATAGTAATTGAGAAGTCGTTTCGTCAACATGTATTTGTATAGTGACCAATTATCGATTATTACCTGTAGGCTGTAGTTGTTTGCTACAAGGTGTTAGACACTGTGGACATGGTTGACAAACACCAATTGTCAATGTTTGGGTTAGGTAAAACACAACAAAACACATTCAAATTACTACTTTTATTAAAGCACTTTATTTAATCTCGTAATCATACATCAATCTGCGTAATTCATTGAAAAAATATTTAATAAATTTACCTAATACGAAAAGTTGATATAAATTCGATATAAAAAAATCTGCATTTCGACGCTCCTGGGTCGGCCGGGTGACTGATCAGCTAATCACTCATTTGTTAGCTGAACTGAACAGCTAATCAATTAATTTATCCAATGAACTGATCATCTAGTCAACTACTCAACATTTTTAATTAGCATAAAATGTTCTCTTCTTAACAACTATCAAATTACCCAGACGTAATAGATAGGTCACAGTTTGTGTGCAAATAACTAGAGGTATACTTTTGTAACCCAAGGTATGTATATGGTTACATAAGGTTACAGTGGTTACACAACTGCCAACCATCATGGCTACATATTATGAACTAGTGGTTACATCCATCGTATCAGGACAAAGATAGCGCCGACATTACTGTACCAAAACATTAGCCCTGAATGCTAGTATGGTATTCAGGAATTTGACTGCCTTGGATACAAAGTTACACAATTTGCCCTATATGCGGCTTTGAGGAAGGTTTTCAATACTTTCTATGGCCAAAATTGTATTAATATACACGTTATATTGTTAATTATGCTCTCAAAATTGATTATTACCTTATCTCAAGTGCTGATTCTTTGTAGTATCTCTCCAATATCCATTTAAATTTTTTAAATAAATCAAAACGTTCTTCCAACACTGTGAACTGCGTAATTGTTTATTTTCCGGTTGCTTGAAAATGAGTGTAAATCTATGCCCGGATAAAATATAGTGACAATTTTACGTGTATTACTTATTAGCGCAAAGGATTAATTCTACAAAAATGGATATTAAAATACCTTTTGATTGAAATTTAATTTAAACTACAAACTATATATTTCGTTCAGAAATGCATGATTTATTTGACTATTACTCATGGTTATGATAATAGTAGGGTTCCTTGCCCGTTGTTGTACTTTATTTGTAGGGACCCGCCACTGTCTTATCTCTCAACGTCGAATAATTATGGTGGAATAACGACCGTAGAGCAGTATAGGCTATAACTATATAGACACACGTCATTGGCGCTATTGACTTAAATGTGTTATATCTGTCAGGGTTATATGTAACTCACTACGGGAAGGTTTGTGTGTATCTGACACGGTTCATTTAGTGGGATACCGATGGTACGGTAAACCAGTTTACTGGTTCGAGTTCAGTGTCACATTTCTTTCTCCCTGTTGTAATAGGCAGGTGCGCAAAATTGCTTAAGATGTTATTGCACATTTTTTACCCTAGTCATTATTTACACAATATTTTCTGAAATACAACAATCTAATGCATAGTGAAATTGAATGAAAATTTATTCGTGTAAATACCTTTTCAAAAGAGTTAATTGAATGGAATGTTATTAGTAGGGGTGGAAAGGAAAAATAAAAACAAAATTTTATATTATTGTGAGTTATTGAGAGTGGGGGCTGTGTTGAGGGCCCACAGGGCACGATGTTGCTAGGGGTCCGCGGGCATGCTCCGAACGCCATTTCTTGCATTCGCATAAACGTTCAGGACGTGAATATGAGTTTTATAATATTAATTTTAGCATAAGGCTGATTCACTGCAACAGTTACATACTTATTGAGAGGGCCAGAACTCTCCAACAAAAAGTTGAGAGTTCAGATTTTCGTGCGTTTTATTTTTATACGACAGTTTTTAAAAAACGGTACGTATCATAGTTCGTGTACACAACTCCTCCGAAACCGTTCAGTCGATCGATCTGAAACTATACACACGTCTTCTACACATATTGAAGATGTGCACCTTGGCCAGATACAGGTCACTGGAAAATATTGGCATACGATAATTCGGTCCGATCTGGAACAGTATCGTCATATTTTGAACGTAAATGACTTTTAAAATGTTGTAATTTATTAATTGTAGCGCATGTTGAAAAAGTAAGTTAATACTAAAGTGTGTATCTGCAAAGAATAAAACAAGTATATAGATTTAAAAAGTTCATTCACCACAGGAAAAATGTGGAAAATCAGCATCCAAAATGTGATTTATCCTTCGTTTGTGTACATGGGGGTTAAATATGTGCAAAATACTTATTACCTTTTGTCATCACCCTTATAAGGTCAACAAAGCGACCTTTTATCGCATTAAAACGGTTGACAGCTTTCACAGCTGTGTATTGTGGCTGCTGCAGTAAAGATGGAATTACCTAGTTTCGAGATAGGGTAAATTCGATTGGTTTGTATGCTACTCAAGTTAGTTATTTTTAGCTCGACTATTCGAAGAATAAGTAGAGCTTATGTTGTCACCCCGGCGTCGGCGTCACCGTCACGCCTTGGTTAAGGTTTTTAGTCAACCTTGTATATGGAATTCTACTGGCCCTACACCCACCATACTTGGACAACTTCATCTCCTAGTGATGTACATCAATAACCCCCGATCTATATTTGACCTTCACCTACATTTCCTCTTGAATTGCTTACTTAATTCCCCTTGGTTAAGGTTTTTATTCAAGCTTGGTTAAGGTTTTTAGTCAAGCTTGTATATGGAATACTCCTGGGCCTACATCAACCATACTTGGACAACTTCATCTCCTAGTGATATACACCAATAATCCCTGACCTATATTTGACCTTGACCTACTTTTATCCTTGGATTACTTAGTTATTTCCCCTTGGTTACGGTTTTTAGTGAAGCTTGTATATGGAATACTCCTGGGCCTACAGCAACCATACTTGGAAAACTTCATCTCCTAGTGATGTACATCAATAACCCCTGACCTATATCTGACATTGACCTACATTTAACCTTAAATTACTTACTTAATTTCCCTTGGTTAATGTTTTTAATCAACCTTGGTTAAGGTTTTTATGCAGGCCGCAGCCACCTTCTTTGTCAAGCTATGTGTACATCGACAACCCTCGTAGTCGAGCTATGTTGTTCTCCTACAGCTCTTGTTTTAAAAACAAATCAACTCGGATGTGTAATATTTCAGCACATAAAGTTTATGGCATAATGGTGTTTTAAAGTCACATTGTCTGAATAATATATGCAAAAAAAAACACTGATTATGTAAGAAACAATGTGACAAATGCTTGTAGTCGGCACTAACTAAAATGAGGAACATGTATCAGCCGTATTTACACACCAGCATGACCAGGGCAGACACGAATGTAATGAGCAAAGGAATGGATGAACATAATTACAGAAACATTTTTTAAGAATACACTGTTGTATTTAAATACACCCATTAACATGTTTAAGGCGATTGGATATGTTGAAAAACATATGCAGTACCAGTATGCATGATTTCGACGCCGCATCGGGTCTGGTACCCGGGGAACAATACTTGAGTAGCCAAATCGTTCCGAAACCCATTAGATCGGGTAATGTAACGAGTTAGTGACGTCCATAACTTTAGCGTCTGGAAAAAATGTAAATAATCGAAAATTTGTAATTCATATGGTAAGTTTTTATCTGAATTGAATAGTTTTCCTACTTTATTGATTTGTTTTGTTTCAAATTTGCTGTTCCACTGAATGAAGAAAGCACATGTTGTTAGGTGTTCCGAAACTTATTGATCGAGGCTATTGTAGAGGGTGTCACATACCTGAACTGTACAAGGGAGGTTTCAAATAAAATAACGCTCTATAAAGAACTGTGTTTATAATAGGAACACAGAGCTGCCAATGACTCAGATCAAGGACTTACTTATTCGGTGCTCCTAGGACTAGTGTAGGTTACTTTCATAATAATGGTGAAATGTTATATTTGTAACCTAACTTATGCATCATTTCAAATGTTAATTAAATTAGTGGAAAGTTTGTTGATGAAAATGTGTGTAAAATAGATTATGACTCATAAACTTTACAAAAGTATTGCAAACAAAAATAAAATAAAGCAATCAAATGATCCCGAATATAAAGTTAATTACTACTGGGAGCCCTGTGAACATGTCCATCGCATACATGAATGATTGAAGTAGATTTCACAAAACACAGCAATTCATGAAATTTATTGTTATTATTTTATTCCATTTACAATATGTATATTACAAAACAACACAAATAGTTATAAATCCAACATTAAGTTATGACATCTCCGGAAATTTCATCTTCACATTCTACAGCGGCGAGCGGTGCGCCACTTCAATTTAGTATTAATATATAGCAGGAAAATGGTCGGTCCAATCATACTGCCTTTGGGTATGCCGCCAGTTATCTGTTTCAACTGTACTATTGCTGTATTTACTTTAACAATCATTTAACACATCGTCAATGCATTACTGTTATTCTATCCAGATAAAATGTGCACAACTGTCGAAATGACCACCTATTATGTGAAAATGAATCGGTGAGTGGGAGAATGCAATGGATGCTATTATGCAGCCGCCACATTGCACTAAATCCATATTTGGCAGTAAAATAAGCCAAGAGGAATACGGCATATTTATTAGCCGATCTATTTATAGATCGGCTAATATATTAGTCATCCATCGAATTCTGAACAAGTTTGTAGCAACCCTTTTCTCCGCTATTCGGTAATCTACGAACGCGAATTTTGCTGTATCACTTCCAAATTGCATCAATCGATAAAGTTTGCATTTTTGGCAATTATCTCCGTTTAAAACTTTAAATATAGCCAAATAACACAATTTTGAATACGTAATGAGCTGAACGCCAGAAGAGATTTAACCCGGAAGTTGTTGTTGTTGAAGTCCATAGTTGGCTCTAATGGCCATATACGCCAACATACGCCGATTATTGGGCTAATTTAAAGCTTTTATTTATTAAACAGAACAAGTTTCAGCCACGTATAATCGCATACAATTTGTTTATTCGGCTAATTTATAATCGACCTCTGCTCAAAATCTCCTCCGACTAGCAACCCAGTTAATATTCACAAAATGTTCCACCAATCAAAACGAAGAATTGTCCTTCATAGCGAACTTTGATTTGTTTACGTATCATGCAGGGATGGCAGGGATGCATCCAGCCCGCGCGATTGTGGCAATACCCCTTACTTATTGTCAATGCCGCAAATTATTGATTGTCTTGCGCCCGACATCGCGCACAAAAATCACGGATGAGCCCCTTTTTAAATGACCAGTGCGCACATTAAAAAAACGTAATTGACTATTTAAACGCGCTGGTATTTAAATCATTGGAAGGCGTGCAGTTCAATCGAGTTTGTGCGGTGACAATGTTATCAAGGCCAATCTGGGCATGTGCCTGAATACGCAGGAGCTTGCGTCTATTTTTAGATGACACTGTAACCGCTAGCTCCGGTCGCAACATAATGGTGACAACAAAACATTGCTGCTATGGCGATTCACGAACCCTGAAACCCGGTGAAGACAAATACTTTATTGGATGGATTTGGGAACGGTTCCAAAACCTGCACAAAATCGAGAAAAATGTCAACGCTGGGTACAGAACTGTGGTCGAAAATAGTTTACCATTGACAATGTTACCAGAGACACCTACATATGTTCGATGCACTTTACCCTGATTTGATCGGCTAATAACATCATGCTCTGCATGACTTTTCATCTTATATGTTAATTACATACCTGTCAGTCTGTCCAATATTTGTTTAAACTAACATGATGAAATCAGTGATAAAATCAACATCGCACTAATTTTTCACGAAAGGAAGAAAACAAAATAATATACTCGTTCTCAAATTTTATTAGAGAGAATATTTTTTAATTTGCATAGCCGTAATAATGGATAGGTTTACATGATACACACATATTTTATCAGAAAGTTTGAATTTGAAAGGTGTAATAAAAAATTCTATTAATGCTTTTTTTTATTATTAGTTATACACCATATAACGCATAAAATAATATAATAACAATAATAATAAAGTAATTTTAAAGAAAAGAAACATTTAAAAAACATTTATGCTTTGTATTTTACCATAAATTATGTCCGTCTCGAAGTTTCCTTTTCCACAAGAAACAACAAAGATGGCGGAAATGTGGCGACTGGTGACAACACTAGGATCGAAAACAAGTCAGATCGGCTTGAAATGAGACACTTTAAGGATCATTACTGACATATTAGTAATATATGTATATAAATGTAAGTTATGTGATAAAAAATGCATATGTATGTGCCCAATTTTTGAAGGTTTGTAGAAAAATTGAAAAGTACCTATTTACTGTATATGTCAATCATGACTCGGTATGGCAAGTCTGAGTCATGTTTTCACTAACTAATTATATACCTGCCCTAAACTCTAGAATCAGGACAAAATGTTCTTAAATCGTGACTGATAAACGTAGAAAGTCTTCCGAAACAATTGCTGGAGAATACGCATAAATGGCAAGGATACAATGTCGCAAAACACAGCTGAAATTTAGATTTAGATAAAAATATCAGCACTACAGATTTGTTGTTGTAGGGTTTGCCTTAATAGCGCAAACAAGAATTTTCAGCGCAAACGGCGCAAACAAGATTAATTTTTCAAAATATCTATTTTAAATGCCTATTAAATGAAATTAAATCAATCTAATGATGATTATATGTATTTAATCATCTCACATATTTATGTTCTACAAAAAAAGTCATGAATGGCCAGAAATAAATGCCTATTTTCACTACGATGCGTCTGGCGCAAACAAGATTCATGAACGGAAACAGCGCAAACAAGATTCAAATTACGTATTTCTCTCATTAATACTTATTAAATGAAATTAAATCAATCTAATGATGATTATATGTATTTAATCATTTCATATATTTATGTTTTACAAAAAAAAGTCAAAAATGGCCCGAACTAAATGCCTATTTGCACTACGATGCGTCTGGCGCAAACAAGATTCGTGAACGGAAACAACGCAAACAAGAATAAACTATCATATTTCTCTCCTAAATGCCTATTAAATGTAATTAAATCAATATAATGATGATGATATGTATTTAATCATCTCATATATTTATGTTTTACACAAAAAGTCATAAATGGCCCGAAATAAATGCCTATTTGCACTACGATGCGTCTGGCGCAAACAAGATTATTGTTCGGAAATAGCGCAAACAAGAATAAAATATCATATTTATCTCCTAAATGCCTATTAAATGAAATTAAACCAATCTAATGATGACTATATATATTTAATCATCTCATATATTTATGTTTAAAAAAAAAAGAAGTCATAAATGGCCCGAAATAAATGCCTATTTGCACTACGCTGCGTCTGGCGCAAACAAGATTCATGAACGGAAACAGCGCGAACAAGATTCTTGTTCGGAAACAGCGTAAGCAAGAATAAAATATCACATTTCTCTCCTAAATGCCTATTAAATGAAATTAAATCAATCTAATGATGATAAATGCATATTTGCACTAGTAGACTACGATGCGGCTGGAGCAAACAGAAAGATGAAAACTATATACCGTGGCATATTTCATACGTCATGGATATAAATGAACATATGTGTCTCGCCACGCGATAAAGGGACTTATTGGGTTTTAACCAGTGTAGCTGCTCGTAAACATAAATATATGAGATAATTAAATACATATATTCATCATTAGATTGATTTAATTTCACTTAATAGGCATTTAAAATAGATATTTTTAAAAATTAATATTGTTTGCGCTGTTTGCGCTGAAATTCTTGTTTGCGCTATTAAGGCAAACCAGGCACATGTTATCATCGTGGTGAATTGTGTTATATTTTTGTTTCATTGGGGACACTGGTATCCCCGGAAGATTGAAGCATCTAAACGATGGATATATCCTTACTGGTTCATATCTTAACAGATATCCCCCACCCCGCGCCCTCCCCCAGTTACCTCGTCCCCACCATACCATAGTTATAATTTTGATTGCATTGATCATTTTATGTATGTACTCCCTTGTTTAGTACTGAAATACTGAACTTATAGTTTAATAAATAATGCTTTAAAATACATATTCCACCATCAATCTACACATATTACCATCTATTTGAAATATAAATGATCAATTGTTATTTCAGTCACCATGGATAATTAACTAGTCATAACCTGCCTGACAGTAATTCCATGTATATTGCACTCACGCTTATAGTGAAGAAGAATTCATATAAGCTTTTTCAAGCTTGTTTTCCAATCCACACACTATTTAATGCTTGTATCATACCATGTATTGTTCCTTTACATGACTTATAACTTAATAAATATTGTTTAAACTATATCTTAACAGTGAATATTACTGGGATTGACATATGGGGCCAAGTGATCAGAGGTGGTTTATGATTAAGGAATTCTGGCACCCGTGTTAATGTGTGTAATCTACCTGTCATTGTGGCTGAGAAAAGGTGTTGTTTTAGACCATGTACAGGTCAACTGGGGTGTGTCGAAACAATGCGTTCGCAGTCTTTCTGCTGTAGAGATGGAGGCGAAAAATAAGCGCCTGAATTACAGACATACAACAACAACAACAATGGCGACCTACACGCTATACAGGAAATCAAAACAAAATGTTGGGTTAATACATGTATTCTGTTTTTTGAATGTTATGTGTCTTCAAACTATACTTAATCATATTCCACAAGTTAACGGCCATATGACACACGTATATACACCCGATGACATTTTCGATTTAGTTGACAATTCGTGTTTTATTGGCATATCAGTTGTTGCCAACGGAGAAATAAGGCCTATGTTTGACAGGATGCAGACAGCATTTCGAGATGAAGATACTGTCCAACTTGGAAATGTGGATTTTGAAAAATTTATATGGAAGTCTGGGAAAACTTTGAAGCTGAAAGACTCGGATGATCCTGCAATTGTTCCATTTCAACAGAGGGCAAGCGATCGGACATGTCTCTTGACGGGGCATATAAAGTCCAATCCAAAATCCGTTGTTTATAGTGGACCAATGCATATTATAGATAGTTTACTTGATTTTATCAACTCCCATTGCAGCACATATCGGACGGCAGCTGGTCATTTGTCAATTAAAGGACTTCACAGGAAAGACGTTCTTGGAAATCTGTTTTACGTTCGAAATGTTTCGGAAGTTAGCATTCGTAAACTGTACCATACTAATAAAGCTCATCTTCACACATGTTCCAAAGAGTCTTGTAGCGGAGATTATGACAATATCGATTCCTATTTATCCACACCAGGTCACACAGATGGTCACAATCAACAGTCACATGATCACTATTTTCATAAACAAACAATACACAAATGCGATAAAGTCCCTGTTTCATCGCTTTCTAAAGAACATTTCTTCCATAATTATTTGAAAACCTCCAAACCCGTGATTATAACTGGTGCTATGGACAGCTGGAATGTAGCATCAAAATGGACAAAACAGTTTTTCCGGGATAACTATGGTGATGAAAAAGTTCATATAAAACCGACACCTGATGCAGAGTTTGAAGGTGTAGCTTCAGCTGATACGTTTCATAATTATGGCACATTTGAAATCCCTAAAGCTGTCGTGGATAAGTTGAAGTTTCCCGACCTAGTTGTGGTTCGGCCAGCTACAGGCAATATGAAGTTTTCACGATTCCTTGACGATATTGAATCTGTTGCCACAGGTAGTAGGAAAGGTTACTCCGCTTACCTTGAATATTCGTCTATTGCCAGTTCATTCCCAGAACTTGTGGACGATTTGGAGGAAATGCCATTCTTCAAGAATATGCTCAAGTTGGAACACTCTAACCTTTGGATGAGTGATGGAAACACATTGGGAAAACTTCATTTTGATCCGTATGACAATTTTTTGTGTCAGGTATGTACACATTTCTTTTTCATATTTGGAGGTTGCGAGTTAAACTGGTCACATCATAATTATGACCTTAGCTGTTGCTCGGATGTTAAGCCCATTCACTTTCTTTTCCCCATTAACAGTTGCCTGTAAATTATAAGGTTCGACAAGGTCCATGCGTGAGTAAACGTTTGCCGTGGCACGAGGGAAATGTTTGAACCCACACAGTCTGATCAGGATCTGCACTGTTCGCCATTCCATCAATAAAACACCCGTCGAGCTTCTAACAAGGAATATAGATTGTTAACAGGCTACAGAAGTGTGCTATATGTTCAGTATCTACACTGATCACAAATCCCATAAGGCCCATTTCTCCAGTCACAGCCACATATCGTACACCGTCCTTAATGATCGTGATGATAGTTATGCGAAATGAAAGTTATATTTACATCCATCATTGTATTGTCTGTATTAACCATTTCAACCCTAAATAGCTGGAATGGATGTTAATTTAACTCTGCATGCTGGGACATTTGTGGGCTATAAATAGTTAAAAGAATAGCGGATGAAAATTCACTGTATTCATGTTATTTCTCCCTATAAATATCATGAATATGTCTTGGAATTTCATGAAAGGGTTAAGTCATTAAATTTGTGCAGGTAAGCAAATACAATAACTTAACTCTTTGCATGCTGGGAAATTTGTGGGCTATAAATATTTAAAAAATAGCAGATGACAATTCATTATATTTTCTTTTATTTCTCCTTATAAATGTCATGAATATGTCTTGGAATTTCATTAGAATTGTGTCCGGAGGACACATTTCTAATAAAATTTCAAGACATATTTACAGAGAGAAATAAAACATATACTCTTAATTCGTTTGGCGGATATTTTCGCCGCTAGCATGCAAAGGGTTAATTATATTTCTGTTGGCAGATCAGTGGAAAGAAAGAGGTAATTCTGTTTGACCCCCATGACAACACACGTCTGTATGAAGCCCATATTCCAGAGGCGATGTTGTCCTACAATCGCGACAACGGTACATTCCGCAGGAAGACGTTGATGGACAGTACCTCCATGGTTATGTCCCCTGTAGATATACTGAAGCCAGATGTTCAGGTTTGTCAGTCACAAGTCCCAGTCCCCGGGTCACAAAGATAAGGAGCTAGACTAGCTACAAATGTCACAAGTCCCCGGGTCACAAAGATAAGGAGCTAGACTAGCTACAAATGTCACAAGTCCCAGTCCCCGGGTCACTTCTAGAAGTCAGTTTGTGGGGTAATTATCCCCTTGCCAATAGGCAAGAGGGTATATAGCATTAGTCCATGTATTTGCATGTGTATGTTAGTAACAGCTTTCATTTTTGTCGCGCCTGCTTTAGCAGAAGTCGCGACATGTAGCCGCTTTTTCCGCCATCGTCCAAAATGTCAAAAAGTTTGTACAAGCTTTGTCATCATGGTATAACTTTAATATTACTGGACGGTTTGCTTCAATATTTGGACACTTGATACATATGAGCATTGGGAACACACTTATGCCGCCATTAACATGACCTTGACCTATTTTACCATCATATTTTTGCTGAAACACTTAGCCATTTTGTTTGCGTCAAAAAGTTTGTACAAGCTTCTTCATCAATCATTAATATTACTTGACGGATTGCTCCAATAGTTGGACACTTGATACATGTGAGCATTTGGAACACACTCATGCCACCATTAACATGACCGTGACCTTTTTCACCTTCATACATTTGAGGAAAGACTTAGCCATTTCTTTGCGTCAAGTTTGTACAAGCTTCGTCATCATGGTATAACTTTAATATTACTTGTCGGATTGCTTAAATATTTGGACACTTGATATATATGAGCATTTGGAACACACTAATGCTGCCATTCACATGACCTTGACCTCTTGTACCTTCACATTTTTGCGGAAACAGTTAGCCATCGTTTGTGTCTAAGTTTGTACACGTTTCTTCATCATGGTACAACATGAATATTACTTAATGGATTGCTTCAATATTTGCACACTTGATACATGTAAGCATTTGGAACACACTCACGCCATTAACATGACCTTGACCATTTTGACCTTCACATGGTTGTGGAAGCATTTAGTCATTTTTGTATGTCAAAAAGTTTCTTCAACCTTGACCTTTTTTTGTATTTTAAACATGCACTTCTCCCGACGGTTTTTGTGATGCTTACTTCAGCACATGCCCATGATCATGTTACGATAGGCGCGACACCGCATCCGTGGCGGAATTCTTGTTAAATCACTTATGAACCAATTCAACGATTTTGATAATACATGTGTTTGAACACAATGTGTGTTCATGGATGGTTCTTTGTTTTGCATAGCGACCCACGATTAAGCGATGTAATACCAGCAAGCGTAGTCGCGCCTATTCGAAAATGGCTAAAATGCAATATTAATGTTGTATGAATATTGAGGATATGAGACAGAAAAAAGCACTTGTTTCTTGCTTAACCCTTCCTACGCTGTTGACAGTAATTGCCGTCTGCTGTTTTTCATTTTTGCTTTAATTTCTTAACAAAAAACTGGTTTTGACAGCACATGAGAATTGTCTCCACTGGAGACGATTCACATGTACTGTCAAAACCAGGATTTTGTCAAGAAATATTGAAAATAAAACATTTACAGCAGACAACAAAATTTAATTCAGCGTAGTAAGGGTTAAAAGCGGTCTATTCTATCATGAAATGTTTAATCTTGTTATTACAAATATAGCAAGAAATAAAACAAGAATTCCGCCACGGAAGCGGTGTCGCGCCTGCCGAGGCATTTGACCGTGAACATTACAAGTAAATAAATTACCTTGACCTTGAGAATTTGGATGTGGGGGTGTGTGTAATGAAGCATCATCCCTAGACAAACATTGATGTGAAATATTATCACTGTCTGGCAAGGGGTTAAAGAGATATTGTGAAAAAACAATAACTTTAACGCATTTCTGTTACAAAACCGGTGAACATTACAAGTAAATAAATGACATTGACCTTCAAAATTTGGATGTGGAGGTGTGCATAATGAAGCATCATCCCTAGACAAACATTGATGTGAAATATTATCAAAGTCTGGCAAGGGGTTAAAGAGATATTGTGAAAAAACAATAACTTTTAACGCATTTCTGTTACAAAACCGGTGAACATTACAAGGAAATAAATGAACTTGACCGTCAGAATTTGGATGTGGGGGTGTGCACAATGAAGCATCATCCCATGACAAACATTGATGTGAAATATTATCAAAGTCTGGCAAGGGGTTAGGGATATTGTGAAAAAACAATAACTTTAACGCATTTCTGTTACAAAACCGGTGAACATTACAAGTAAATAAATGACCTTGATCTTCAGAATTTGGATGTGGGGGTGTGCGTAATGAAGCATCATCCCTAGACAAACATTGATGTGAAATATTATCAAAGTCTGGCAAGGGGTTAAAGAGATATTGTGAAAAAACAATAACTTTAACGCATTTGCCTTACAAAAAAAACGGACGACGACAACGTAGACGACACGGACGACGCGGCGGAAAAAGCGCCGACTATAGTTGCGCCTCTGCTAAAGCAGGCGCGACAAAAAACTAGTAGCACGAGAACTCTGGTGCAAGTTTTGCAATGATTGGTGAACCATTGTCCCAGTGTCTCGCTTGAATTTAAAGGCACACCAGGTAAACGTATTCGAATAATACCTTCTATAGTAAGCTACCCATCTCTGTATGTCTCTGGTGGGACTAAATAACGATTTTTTTCAGAGGTTTCCAAAGCTTTTCCACATTCTCCATGAATTGCGTCATTGCAAAGCTAAAATGGCGCTTGCGGTATTCAATGCAGTGTGTCTTTGAGAAATTTACCCTTTCACCACCACAGGCCTGTATAGTGGTATTGGCAAAAAGTGTAGATCCAGATGAGCCGGCTCGTGACGAGCCGTCTCATCAGGATCTGCACTTTTTGCAAGTAATTTTCATATTATAAAAGAACAAAAACACCCCCTTTTCATAAATAGACTAGTCTGAAAATAATTTTGTGACCATTGGATTGGCTGCAAAATTAACATATCAAAATCCATTCCAGTTACTTAGGGGTGAAAGGGTTAAGGTACATGTACACTACTATGTTTTCAGAGGTTTCCAAAGTTTCTCGACACATTCCCAATGAACTGTACAATCTCCGAGGGTGAAGTTTTGTTCATGCCGTCGTTCTGGTGACACGAAGTTCAGTCGTACCCCAACGTGGAACAGGGCAGGAACGTCGCTGTAAATTTCTGGTAATACCCCATACAAGACATGCCATGTGATTATGTACCTAAGAACATGTATGATTTTTCCTGAAATATATTTACAGACTGATATTTTCCGTAAATGACGTCAAAAGATGACGATATTTTCATAGAATTGCACATTTGCTATGAAAACTTCATCAGATTTCGACATCATTTACGGAAGATGTAAATATTTTTATTTTGTACAAAATCACAGTTGTCTCCTACGTGGCTGTGACTGGAAAAATGGTGCTTACGGGATTTGTGACCAGTGTAGCTCCTGATCAAATAGCACACTCCCTGGAGAAATGGGGCTTATGGCACGTACGAGCAGTGTAGAGCTGCACTGTTCGCTATTACATTCATCATGCAAACAATAGAGATCGTTATCAGGCGATGTTATTTGATCGGGGGGGGGGGGGGGGGGGAGCTACACTGGTGACAAGTCCCATACGCCCCATTTCTCCAGTCACAACCATAAATGTGCTGATGGAGTAGTGGAATGGACATTTGGCATTTGTGGCTGTCAAATGGGGGCTTATGGTATTTGTGGCCAGTCTAACTGGTGCAA